>LPNX011035356.1:147776-386113 GCA_001517045.1 Pseudotsuga menziesii
AAAGAAAACAGGCGCGTTCTAGGTCGTGGGTTTCTGGCTGACAACGGCGGTTGGAGCGTGCCTATGTAATGAACAGGCATGGTCGGATCGTGATTGTGGGCGGAGAAAACGCGGTCGGGGCGCAGGAAAAAAGACTGACAGCGACGAACTGGTCGCGGGTTAGGGCCTGAAATGCGTGGTCGGGCCGCGG
This sequence comes from Pseudotsuga menziesii, assembly GCA_001517045.1. NCBI lineage: Eukaryota > Viridiplantae > Streptophyta > Pinopsida > Pinales > Pinaceae > Pseudotsuga > Pseudotsuga menziesii. The sequence continues at coordinate 147,967 of LPNX011035356.1, forward strand.
TTGCGGAAGGAAAAAACACTGTTTCCGGCGGCCGAAAACGACAGCCGAAAGTACAGTACGGAAAAAAGAACAGTAAAAAAGACAGCGGAGTCGCCAAAACTGTAGCTTGGGTTTTCACCCTAGCTTGTGCTGATGAGCACCTACTAAGGAATCTGGAATCCTTAGTAGCAGTTCAATAATGTAAACAAAAATAGACGGAAATAAAAACTAAGCTAAAGTAGTAAAAAGTAAATGACATGAAGTAAAAACAGTAAAGGAATGTATAATAGTGATTTTTATTGATATTACCTCCAATGAGGAGGTTGGTGGAGTCCGTTGCGCTGGTCCGATGTCGGTGGCTTCGAGCTCCAAGCTGCTTCTTCTCCTTTTTCGGTGGTGGAAATAGGCCAAAAGAGTTCTCAATGGTGAAAATAGCTTGATGGTAAGCTAGGGTTTTGAGAATAATTTCGGCAGAGGCAGGATGCTTATGATAATGGATGTGAAATGAGGGGTCTCCACCACTTATTTATAGTTTTTTAGTGGTGGAATGCTAGCCCATGGTTTTTGGAAACCATGTGGTTTAGGGCAGCTTGTTTAGGGTTTTTGCTGTTTTAGGGTTTTCCTCCTTTTTCCTCATTATTTTTATTCCTTTTCTTCCCTTTTGGGGATTTTTTCTATTTTTAGAGGAATTTTGGTTATTTTTGGAGGAAAAAGGGGTTTTTTGGCCTTTTGGAGGCATTTTAGGCCTTTTGGAGCCTTTTTACATGGTTTTATGGCCTTTTGGAGGCATTTTAGTGGGATTTTCAGGGAAATATGGTAGGCAAATGGACGAATGAGCCATGAAATGGGGTAGATGAGGTAGTTAACCATTTTTGGGTGTTAACACAACAACAGGGTAAAGGTAAGCGCAAACTTATCATTGCCGAATCATCAGATGATGAAGACGAACTGGCAGCCACGGTCCTTGACATTATAGAGGATGCCACCGCAAATAAAGTGCCAGTCGAAACCTAATTCCAGCATTTTGTCAACGCAAGAGCACAAGTAGGTCGACCGAAGAAAGAAAAAACTACGACGATGCCTGAAAACATCGTCGATCTGTGAGATTAAGGTTAGAAACATTTCATAAAGAATATTCATACTGGCAAGTTATTATGCATAAGTATATGATCATGCAACTACTTTAGCCAATACAACATTCATCCATATCTCATGAAAACTTTTCTAGATGCCTTCCATCTCTATCAGGATAACATTGAGATTGTGCACTAATCCAATATGTCAGCAAAGAGGTTTCATTCTAGATAATTAGCAATGGATAGTTGTATAGCACCATGAGCTACTTACCCATCACATGCATATTAGTAGTATACTGTCATTAATGCAAACAATCTATCATGAATAACACATCAACTAAATATAATCAAATGCATAACAATATCATGCAATGACAATTGAATACTTATCTTTATTTGTTTCGTGGGTAGACTCCTTCTTGATCCTTCAGCTTCATCGTCTTCTTCATTCATAATAGCATTGTTTCTTATCCAAATGCTAAGGTGGATAAGAGGTTCTTCAATAGTTGAGTTCTTTGTATTCCTCATCGCTTGAGGTATCTTCTTTGGAAGGTGAGAGCTTGATCTTCAGTTGCTTCCATCTTCTCTTCTCTTCTTATGAGTCGAGCTTCTTCTTCTTCCCAAAGTCTACTGAAAGTAATCACTTTCTTCTGGCACACATTACTCACATGAATGAATCCCATGATCCTGGGAGGTTGTTCAAGGTGGATATCACCACTTTTGTATTCTCCACTTCTTCTTCTACTACTACAAGTTGTTCTTTGATTTGAGAGACCCTTATAAAGTATGATTGTATGGTCTCTACATTCTGGATCTTCACTGGTTTCTTAAGGTCATATTTTGATTTATGTTCTTCCCTTCAAATAGCTTGGTCAATGAATTAAACAACATCGGTGTCTTTAGGGAAGACACTTGTGGTACAAGTTGATCTGTGACTGAATCAACCATGATCTTCTTGGCCTTGACCAAGTTCTTCTTGTGTAAGGCTTCTAGCCTTATCTCCCTCTGGAACTGGAACCTCTCTACTCATGTAGGTGTCCAATTCATTTTCTTCAAAGAGATCATATATTTCCATGCTTGGAAGTTGTCAACTTCACCAAGCTTATCATCAAGCTGATGTGATAGATCACTTTGAAATGAGAACCTCAAATGAAAATAGAAAAATATTAGATCTTACCGATTTGAGGTGTCCATCTTGGTTCCGAAGCTGGTTGATCTAGGGTTTATCAAAGAAACCCTAATTTTCAAAACTTGGAATCTTTTAGATCTGATTGGATAGAAAGATATATCTCTTCAAATGGAGATATACAATGTACTCCTTTTTTGAAAACAGTGGAGGGAAGCTACCAGAATAGGAAGCCCTAGTTTTCCAATTTCTTCTACAGAAATGTCTGTCACTATTTCTATGATATATCTGAAATTAATGCTCTTCTATGTCTAAAATTTAGTACTAAGGTAACCTCGCATGTCCCTGATCCAATACCATAGGTTTTATTAGAATTGGTTTCACCAATTGGGATTTATGATCATTTTCCCAAGGTGACCTATTATAGGATTGTTCAGAACAGTGAAGTTGTACGAACTTTCACGTGTCACTGTTTCATCTTCTGGGTCTGAAATTTGGAACACAAAAGGTAAATTCTATGCCATTTCTGGAATATCTTAAGAAATTCCATTTGGACTTTTGTATCCCACGCTATAGCAATTCTCCCCAGGTGTCCTGTTTAGGGATGAATTCTGAAAGAGGATGGAACCCTAACTTGGAGGGATCATATCTCCGAGAACATAGCAAATATAAGGCTGAATTTTTGAAACAGTGTAAATACAGATTTTATCTTAGGCCTCTACATTTTTGATCTCCTGAGCCTTTGCCAATCGCAGGATATAGCGAATGTACCAAAACTTAGTAGTTTTAGTATTTAGGGTTTTTCCAGCTCGGGGTAAAACTAGGGTTTGAATTTCCTGAAGTTTCACTCAACCAAAAAACTTGATCTGGGTCTCTAAATTTTGATTTCGATGAGGATAACAATCCTATGCCACGCTCACTCAAAAATTCCTCTTTTGAAGAAATGCCTAATTTCCGCATCAAAAACTCAAAATGCTCGGAATCGAATTCTGCTTCGACAAAAAGATGTGCCCTTCAATGGAGAGTCATCCTAGAACACTTTTGCTAATGGACTATGGAGAAAGACCCAAAAAGTAAGAAGCACTAGCTTCTACAGCTGCACAATGTCTTCTTCTTAGGTTAGCTCTGATACCATGTTATATTTTTATCATACAAGCTAGCATTATGATCTTAGGATCTTTAACTGAGAGAATAACATGCACAACAATAAAACACAAGAGATAAGAGACACAAAGAATTTTCCTCGAGGAAACCATAAAGGAAAAAACCCCGCAACTTCGTTAGAGATAGAATCAGCACCAAAAGTAAAACCAAAAAACATAAAGATGATCTCCCGATGGCAGCAGTCTCTCTCTCTCACACTAAGAGAGCTTCTCTTCTCTCACTCATGCACCCCAATGAGTGAGTGTGTGTGTTGTAAATAGAGAGACTCACTCTCTATTTATATTCTTTCATTCACTTGGAACCCACTCCAACATGTCGGTCTCACTTAACAATTACTTACTAGAGACGACATCTCTAAGACGGTCTAATAACCCTAGTGCCCCACAACTTGTGGGGACTTTGCCTCTTCAGACCAACAAGAGGGTAACAAAATGATGGGGACTATTTCCCCAACTTACAATGACTCACCTGGGGTCAACTTCACTAGGATAGTCTAATAACCCTAGGGCCCCACAACTATGGGGACTTTAACCCTTAGACAATAGGAGGGTTACCCACAATGACTTTACATGACTTGTTTACATTATTGATTCTCCTGATTGGAACATCGGGGTATGACATAACATGATAACATCTCAAAATAAACATCAGGTTACAATAGATAAGAAAGACACGTGAATACATTCTGATTTTACAATTACATCAACAACTTCGAGGCCAATGCTTCCATCATCCGATTCTGAAAGTGCCTACCATGGTCAGTGACAAGCTCTTTCAAAATACCAAACTAAGTAATGATCTGGTTGAATATGAAATGTACGGCTGTCTCACCATCGAATTTAATCGTGAGCATAGCCTCAACCCATTTCGTGAAATAGTCAACAGCCATGATAATATGATGATGCCCCCCAGCTGAAGCTGGGTTACAATCCATGAAATCAAACCTCCACTTAGTGAAGGGACCGATGGTGATAATTGGATGTAATGGGGCAGGATGTGAGCACATATTGCATGCAAACACCTGGCAAGAGTGGCACTTCTTGACTGCATTAACACAATCTTTAAAGATTGATGGCCAGAAATAACCTGCTCTCAATATTTTTTGGACTGTAGAAAGCCCAAATAAATGACCACCGCATGCCTCTCTGTGGAAATCATTCAGCACAAGCTCAACTTCCTCATGAGTTAAACAACGACGTAAAATGGAATCTACCCCACGGTGGTACAATGTGTTATCCACTATGAGGTAATTCTTGGATACATGACGTAACCATCGTCGTTCATCCCATGACAGGTGACTAGGGACCTTCAATGTTTGTAAATATATGATAATATCCCCATAGCATGGATCCAAAGTTGAGATCAGGAAAATGTGTTCATCGACAAATATATCTTCACAAACATCCTCCTCCTCTTCGCTTGGGAAATCAGATATAAGCTCCGCAAAAATCAACTATTTCTTTGATTTTTTCGAAACAAACTCAAGATCGAATTCTTGCAAGCTGACAATCCACTTATTATACTTTCCCCCTATCATCCTTCTAGTGAGGACGAACTGAAATGGATTGACATGGGCTACCACCAAGGTCTGGCGAAGGAGGATATAGTGTCTCAATCTTTGAACCACATGAACGGTAGATAAGGCAAGTTTCTCCACATCTATAAGGTTTCATCTCAAATAATATATGACATGCTCTTGGATCTCCTCAACCTCCTGAACCAAAACCATACCAATCGTCTCCATGGATGCGGCCACATAAAGTAAAAAGTTACGGCTATATTCGGGTGGAATAATCACCGGGGCTGATGCTAAGGCTCGTTTAAGCGCATCAAAGGACTCCTAGGCTCGCTCATCCCAGTAAAAGGTAGTGTCCTTATTTAAAAGACGCATAAAGCCTCTAGTCAAGTTGGCAAAGTTAATGACGAATCTCCGCAAGAAATTTTCCATGCCTTGCAAACACTGAACATGTCTAATGTTTTTCGGGGGAGACAATTGAAGTATTGCCTCAACCTTCAAAGGGTCGACTCTTATACCCTCCTTGGAGACAATGAAACCTAACAGGTGACCAAAATTCACACAAAAGATGCATTTATGAGGATTTAACCTGACCAAGTAATGGCGGCACCTTTTGAACACTAATCTCAAATGGTAGGAATGACGCATCCTCTGATGAGAATGAGCAGTGAGGACATTCAAAAAGACTTCAATAATCGATTTGAGGTCATGGAAGATCAATTTCATAGCCCGATGAAAAGTGGCTCCGACGTTTTTAAGGCTGAAAGGCATTTTCCGATATGTAAAGGTACCCAAAGGACAAATAAAGACAGTCTTATGTTGGTCCTCAGGTTTGATTTGTATCTAATTGTATCCAGAAAATCCATCCATAAAGGAAAATACCTTGCTTCCTACACACTCTTTAGAAATTTGATCGATGAATGGCGTGGAAAAATTATCCTTAGGACAGGCATGATTCGAGTCACAGAAATCAGTGCATATACGGATCATTCCTTGTTTCTTATCAACCGGAATGGGATTTGAAATCCACTCTGTCAAGGGAATGGGATAGATAAAATCGACATTCAACAACTTTTCTATCTCAGCCTTAATCGCGGGTGCTTTCCTAGGATTCACCACATGCAATCATTGTCGAACAGGGTTAGCATTAGGATAAGTTTTAATTTCATGCTCAACAATGCAAGGGTCGATACCTGGCATTTCCTTGTATGACCAAGCAAACACATTACGAAATTCTTTGAACAGCTTGGTATACTCTTGAATCTTAGCATGGGAACATTCTGCCCCAATATAGACATTCTCAATCTTGCTAGGATCGCAAGATATATTGATAGGAATGGTAGGAGATATATTCGCCATGTTTCCATCAGCCATCGGACCAGGAGAGCTTAATCGAACCATGGGACTACCAATTCTCTCACCAAGAATCTCCCTAAATTCTTCACACTCTAAACGGTCAAGATCAGGAAGAAAATAAGATCTATGATGCAACTCTTCCCAAGGTGGCTCAACCCTAGACATAGCCTCAATAATAGCTTCATCTGATGGAAAAACACTATCAAGGAAGTAATGTGTGTGAGAAGACTTAACTACCCATGCAGGCAGCACATATGGGTCCTCCTCCTCCATCCGTGAAGAGGAGCTTGATATGCTATCATTGCTGCAGGAAATAGCACGTCTGTTCTGACAGGCTCACACGAAGGACTCGGTGTAGGAAGAATCCAAGGATCTTCCATATGAGTGGTGCGAAAAGACATCGAACGCAATGATGATGAAGCCTCACCAAAACTAGACCCGATCGTAAGAATATGTGCAGTACAACTAAATGATCCCATAAGAGATGGGTACATCCCAACATCCACACTCCCAGTTGTCGGCTAAGAGTGCGTGACAATCGAGACAGAAGCTCCCTAAGATGCGGTAACACACAGATTCTTGAATTAAATTTGATCAATTGCAATTATCTTCCCATTAAATGGAAAGCATACAACTCGAAATAGAGAAGAAGCTACGGCTTTCATACTATACATCCAATTCCTACCCAGTAACAGATTGTAGTCAAGGGGTGCATCAACCACCTCGACCTTGATCGCAACGGTCTTCCCTCCCAAATGGACCTTAAGGGAAGGAAGAATGTCATGTGGCCGAAATGATCTACCATCAAAAGCAGTCAACATGGTAGCATATTTAGACATCTTGGGGGAACCCAAACCCTTCCAACATGCCAAAGACATCATGGAAGCAACAGTGCCTTTGTCAATCACAGTGCATTTGACGGTCATGTTAAGACATTCTACATGAATCAAGATAGACACATAGTAAGGCAAGCGAGGATGTAGTCCCATAGTTTCAAATTTGATGACAGAGGAAGAGTGATAATCGTTAACACTAAGAGCAAAGAGGAAAGCCTTCCTTTGCGAAGGACAACTCTGAAGTACTTCGAGTGTAGACATCGCACAAGGAGTGTGGAACAAATCCTTGACAACAGAATAGTTTTGGGCGGCTCGGGCATTAGGATTGTGCCTTGAACACTTAAGGACTCCCTTAGGAATGCGAGGTGCAACTTCAGGTTTATCCATAGGGTTTTCAATACGCAAAGGACTCCCGGGTGGAGCAGGTACCTTTCCAAGGTCTGATTGTGATGAACCATAGTCCTTCGCATGAGTCACAACCTTAGCAGCACGCACCATGTTGATGCAACCATGACCACTACAACCTTCTGGTGGATCTTGATCCCCACCAGACAGATCATGGATCCTCGAGTTCATATTTTGATTATGAGGTAAAGGTTTAGTCAGCACAGTTGGGCCCTGTGCTATGAACCTCAAGGCTTCTTCTATCCGAGGGCACAAGTGAGTGAGGTTATCATCCTTACACAACTTGCAAGGAAAATTAACCTTATGTTTAGGCTGCTTGTCCCCACCAGCATTTCGAGCATTCTTGTCATTAGAATTGGCATTTTCATTCCTATTCCCACCCTTATGATTGTTTTTACCCTTCTTCTTATTCCTTCTGAGTTGCTGGTTACCCTTCTGATCCGACGATTGCATCGAAAGCACACTCGCCATTTGGGTGGGTTGAGACGAAGTTGTGGCTTGCCCTGAGGCAGATTGGTTGGTAGATAATTGACTCACCTGTTTCACAACTGATTCCACAGGTTTGGTACTTGTACAACCGACAATTCCATCGACATGTGGTCCAGGTTTGATATTAGGGTCAAAACTAGAATGCGAAGCATTAGCAATGATCTCATATAACAAACCCGATTGAGCGTAAATCAAATCCAATTCCTGCGCTCTAAAAATGGCTTGTTCCTCGTTCTGAACTCCAGATGTAGAAACATCCTTCGTTATACAAGGTAGTAATGATTTAAGGAACCATTTGAGGAGAAACTCCGGAGGTATGAAGGCTTTAATCAATCCCTTCCGTCTACACCACTCTTGTTCGAGATATGCATGGCTTTGTCTTGCCGAAATGCCAACAATAGTTCCGTAACAACGTCGTAACACACTGGTAGCTGGAAGTGGTTGAGAAAATTCATAGCTAGGTCATCAAACAAAACGAATGCCCCCCTAGGTAACTCTATGTACCATTTCATTGCAGGCCCTATAAGGGTGCGCTGAAATATCCTTAAACAGATTGAATCTTCGTGTAAGGAATTAGAAGAGCTTCAAAGGTGAAATGTAGTAACATGTTCACTAGGATATTCTCCTCGTTTTCCCTTGAATTTTGGAATGTCTGAGGGAAGCTTATTAGGGACAGGCGGCCAAGCCGAGTCTTGAAAGACTAGATCATTCGTTAGTCTCGACAAGTTAGGAAAATTTAACATTGCAAGGAAAGGGAGTCTAGGTTGACCAGGTCAATGAGATGCTCCCTGATAATTTTGGTTCACATAATACTGATGACTATAAACACCATGGCCATGGTGATAGTATCCTCCTCCCATTTGACCCATGTAGGTTGGCATGGAAGCACCATAATGTTGTGTACCTTGACTATTTGGGGCTACAAAGCCATAATTCAAGGATTAAGCGGGTTGTTGATACCTGTACCCATAAGGTGAATAACTCTGTGCATACTATGGTCCATAATATGGTCCATAATAAGTCCCATGAGATGTCCCAAGAGAACCTCCATAGGTAGGAATAGATGTTCCGGAAGTAGGAATATGACCTCTAGAAGTAGGAATATGACCTCTCGAGACAACAAGAGGTACTTGACTCTGAGACACAACTACGCGAGTAGCAGCAGTACACACATGACTCATAGCTACATTTCGGCCCGAAGGACCACGTGAATGATAAGGAGGAATAACATTCGAAGAGCTAGGAATAGAGGACGAAGGGACATGTGAAACTATGTAAGTGGTATTCCCTACAGTCACTCATCTTGGTTCTGGTATCCAAATAGGACTACTAACACAAGGTCTAGGATGAATGTGAGATGTAGCATCCATCGCCGGGATGGAGGGTGCAATGCGACTCATGCTCCCAAATATCTCCACATGGAAAGGAACGGGAATGCCCCTAGGCATAGTGCTAGGATCAAACTCTGACTCGGCATGATGTGCCAGATCATATGCAGGGATACCAGACATGCCATAACTAACATAACCAGTGCTCGCAGCTTCATTATGAGTCTCGTCGCCCAGCAGCCAACACCAGCAACCTGTGAATGAGGGATCATACCCAGTGTGTGTAGGTATATCAAGTGAAGGATCATATGTAGGAGTAGGATCTTCTTCCCCAACCTCTTGAGATGGAGAATACAACTCGAGAATTTCATCTTCATGATCTCCCATCGTGTGTGAATCAATGTGAGAAGTAGTCCGCCTTGACTGTCTATTTCTCTCTCCTAAAGGAGGAGGATATGTAGAAGGCAGAAGTCCTCCTAAATGACGAGAACAGAGGGTGTCGTACCCGAATCCACAATGACTCAAAAAATGAAAAAGACTCTCTAATTACGCAAATCCTAAGCAAGCTAATGTGCATAGAGCATACACCAATATAATCTAAAGCCAATTACAAGCAAACAAGGGTAGGATATGTGAGCTCCTGAATGAAGGAGGTATGTCTTTCCTAGGAGAGGCTTGAGACTCCAGTACACAACAAGCGGAGGTTAGTAACCAATTATTGTGGCCCTCAGCTTCAATGCATATAGCGACTGTGTTGTCCGACCCCAACCTGGTCAAGACACCTGCAGAATAACCCCTGCAAAGTACCCCCTCGATAACCTAGGTAATGCAACTAAGGTCACCTCAATATAATCAATGCTCAAGTGGACAGTCGCACGCGAGATTGACCATATGGGCAGGGTAGCAAAGCCCGAAACTATTGAAAGAGCCCCCAGATACGAATACAATCCTGGAAATATCTCTGGTGCTACTGAGTTATGACTAGGGTTCATCCCAATCAATAACTGCTCACACTGCCTCGTGCTTAACTTCCTTGTAAGAGGAGGATCCTAAGAAACACTAATTATACCAAGGAATTTCACACTCTAACCTAGACAGACACATACATGTTGTTGTTTAGTGGTCTTGGAGAATTTACTCACAATGTACTATTCCAAGACCCTAAAACCTAATCTTGTTGGTGTACCCTATAAATGAAAATAGTTAAATCCATTTTAATTAAGCGTTGATTTTATTTGGCTTTATTACTCAAAAAATGTAGATGGTCGTGCAACCAATGGTGTTATGACACAACATGAAGTAAAATGCACACCTAACAATCAATGCAAATGCATTGTGTCGAATGAAAAATAGGGCGTGCTAATACGTGAAATGCAAAATTTTCTTCAAATGACAAATGCAATCATTCCTATATGAAAGCCTAACTAATACTTCTCTAAGCAAACCTAGTGCAAGTACCATGCAAAGTTCAAAGTGTAATGCATAATGATGCAAAGAAGCAAATATTTTTGTATTTTTTGAATAAAAATGAGATAGCAAAGCAAAAGAATGATTCTACCACCCCCACACTCTGCAAGCACAATCAAATAGCACTCATGCAAAGTACTAAGGTAAAATAAATCTAATGCACTAATCCCAAAACAAAAAATTGAAAATGCAATGACAAGAACATTCTTAAAAAAAAATTTACCCTAAAAAAGGTGTCTCTCGTCAGAAACAGAGGTGTATATTGACTCTAGCAGTATCAAAGGAGACTCAACAATCATCAAAATTCACCCAGCAACAATCAATCTTCCTCTAAAAGGAAAAACTCACGGCATACGCGACTCTATGCAGAAAACCCGCGTATGTACGCAGATATAGCAGTCAAAACCGCCCGTATATACGATTGTGAGTTAAAAACTCACGTACAGGACGGAAAATGTATAAAAATGAAGGCAAAAAGATAAGCTGAGACAAAATTCACACCAATCAGACACTACGAGGAAAACATGCCCCTAGACCTCACTTAGAAACAGAGAAATCAGAGCAATTCAAGAACATTGAATGCCGATAAAAACCCCCAAAGGACAATTACTAGGAACTCCCCAGTGGAGTCACTAATTCTGTTACGGAGAGAAATTCCTATGGCTTGGGGTACCAGAACAGACAGCTTGACTCCAGAAATCAATCCTTTCCTATATGCAAGAGAAACGAAATATCTAACACTAAAGGATCTCGATTCGTACCTTATTCCAGACAGTTGATGTAGATCCCCATTGAGCTTTCCAACTCCAGCTTGAATTGATAAATTGCTTCCTCAACATTCAATAAACAAGACAAGCATGCTATATATAATCGTGTTAGACCTACTCTAGCATATATAATCAATAACATATAAGCATTTGAAATCATCCATGGATCAAATATTCATTCAAATACACATTATTGGACATGAAAAGATATTTCTATTAATACAAAACAGAGATTACAATAGAGACAACCTCTGTCGGCACGTCTGCGAATCAGAGAAACTGAGTCCCCTACTTGGGCCTCCACCACTTCAATCCTCCATCTCTTGATAGCAAGCTCACAAGCTAAAGGCAAGCTTGGGAAGAACACAAAAGTGCTCCAAGGGACAAAGGGATGCAGACTCAAGTATAAGCTCCAGCAATAATGGACTATAGTTCTCTTTCTCTCAATTCCTCATGCCTTCAATGTATCCAAAGGGTTCCTTATATACCTCTTCAATGGGGTAATGAAATGTTGAATCCGAGCGATCTCAAGGCATATGGAAGGCCAGGAGACAAGTGAGTCAGATCCACATCAAGGAAAACTCCAAAAGAATTTGGCCTTTTGCACACATCCCTATGTACGCGGTTTTAGGGGTCAAACCTGCGTATATACGTGAGAAAGGGTTTAAAAGTCGCATATGGCAATTTTTGCATGTTTTTAGGGATGATCTTGGAAACATCAAAAGATGATCTTGGAAACATCAAAAGTACAAAAATGGTCCATGGGGTCTAAGGAGTTTGCAGAGGGACAGGGAAGGCCATAAAACTGTGATTCACCATGTGTGGTAAAATTAGCTGTAATAGTTGGTCCTCCTTAAGGTCGCTTTTCTTTTTCTAAACAATTCTCTTTATCTCACATGATAAACTTCGAATCGATTGTTCCTCTTATATGTTACCATCACAATTTTAATGTAATGAAAGGAGGCATACCTCTTCTATGGAAGCCACTCCATCACAACAATCAATAACCATGTCTATGATTAAATTGTATGATAGAGATCGGTCTTCTCTCCAAGAATACTCTACTTTATAAATTGTAGTATATAGATTGGTTTTCTCTCAAAGAATACTCTACTATATGTATAAGTATAAGTAACTTTAATCAAATAGTTATTTTCAATCACATTGAAATTAATTACAATATATACTAACAATCAAATCCACAGAAGAAGCATCGCTAGATTTCCATCAAAGGTCATTTCCTTCCTTCACAAACCACATCAATTAAATCGATAAGCATGACTAGTTTTTTTTCGATCTTTAAGGGTCATCTCCTGCATTTACAAACAAAATACTCTCTCCTTAATGTTGTGTAGCAAATCATGCCAAACTCAAACTGAGTTTCATTCTCCTTTGTGGATACAGGAATGGATACAGGAATTGAGCCACAGTATACTCTTTTTGAATCATCTTTAATCATCAACCCTCACACAAATATAAGCAAACTTCACTTACTCTGCATGATAATCACTAACTTGTGTTTTCTATTAGGTTTGAATGCATGAGTGCTTCATGGGTAAATGGCTTCCTATTATATATAGGAAGATTTTTTGATTTTCAAAATATATATATATATATATATATATATATATATATGCATTTTTGTTAAAAAAATATGGTTAAAAAAACTAATGTTATAACAAAATTTTTAATTTAATAAATTAATCAATTACATTTTTAATAATTATGTTTAATAAGTATAGATCAATACTAAACCTAAATTTATTAATTACTAACTAGCATTAAATTATATTGTAAAAAATATAATTAAACTCAAATTTGATCCATAAATAATAATAATACATACATATTTGTTGGATAATAAGTTTAAATGTGATAATTTGATGTCATTCTTAGTCTCATGTGTCTTAAAATAAAAATACACTCCTATAACATTGATCTATGTTTTCCATATATTAGTGAAATTAAAGTGGTAGTTGATGAGAAATATGATTTAATAAATATTTATTTAAAATTTAAAATGTCTTTGAAATTAATTACTTTTATAGAGGTTATTATTTGAGATATTGGATACAATGGATAATCAAAAATATAACTAGAAAAATGTGAAATAAAAAGAGAAAAGAATATAAAAAATAATTCATAATTTTAATTGATAAATTGATAACACTAAGAATGTGGATAATAACATGTAGCTAAACATAAATAACTCAAATGAAATCAGTTTAACTAAAAAAATACCAGAAAAAAAAAACAATCTTATCTCCTATTCTATAATTGACCATTTGATGGCTATTATTTAATTCACCAAAAAAACTATATAAATAGATAATATGATTTAATAAACATTTATTGAAAAATTCTGAAATGTTATTGAAATTAATACTAAACATCTTTGTAGGTACATAGTAAACATTTAAATTGGAAATCAGAAATGATATTCAGATGGATGCATGTAGCTGCAACTAGCCACTGGTATTTGATCCACGAAGGGAGGCCATGCCCTATCGATTATGTTATCACCATTACATTCGGAGAATAAGTTCGTTGAACATTCTTCAATAATTTTTCGTGGCATTTGGTAGTGCGGTGCTGGTGTATCAATATCATCAGGGGCAGTGCTGTAGGAAACCATTGGATCTGCGGTCGCTTGAAGTGGCAATAACTGCTTCAAAACATCATCAGTGATTAGGTTTCGGTAATTATTTTACCAATTTAGTTTTATTAGAAAATGCGGTAAGAGAATTTAGATAAATGAACAGTCCACTGACCTCTTTGGACGGGTTGCCAGTTATTTGATGTTCAGAAGCGCGAAGAGGAGTAGCAGATGCAATTTTCATTGAAAGAATCTGCAGAGTATAACAACTTTCCATATTTTAATATAATCAATCAAATAAATAGATTGGGATGACCAACTTAAATATTGCTTTATCCTGAGCCATTTTGGCTCGTATTTTTACCTCGACTTGGCTCTGCAAGGACTGCACATAGTTGATGATTCCCTCCAATACAAGCGCCTTTTTTGTAATCTGATATCTTGCACACACCGTATACTGAAACATTAATGACTAATTCAGAAAGTAAATAACCAAATCATACAGCAGAACAGAACAGAAAATAGTTTGACTTTGTAGGATCTAGGGAACAAACTTACAAAGTGTTACAACAAATCTTCTCAAAACGATATTGTAAATGTTAGCTGTTATATCCGTGAAGTATCATTCTAGCTGCTCTATCTCTCTATATTTTGCATATTTTAAAATTATAAACGAAGCGAAGCGAAGCAAGAAGATTACACCTTGCTACATCCTGGAACAAGGTTCTGTAAAATATTCATCCGGTCGCTGATTTTCTGCCTCCTAACCTGTATATGATGGAGATTTAATGAAAGTAATCTAAGTTATTTGAAGAGTAAATTATTAGCGTTATAGTTGTATATGTACCCTTTCTGCCAAGCTATGCCTGTCGGTAGCGTGTCCTCTTCGTGCTTTCACGTGAATGCAGTAATCCTTTGGAGCCTTTCGTTTGTTCTTCACAATATTGGATCCCAATTCTGGGGAGTGGGGCCTTATCACATCTAACTTATGCTTAGAATTATCATCATGCATTTTTGAAGCTATTGAACTTCGACCAGATTTGCATATGTCCCTGTTTGATTTCTGAAAGCACAAGTCACATAAAGTTGAGATTAAATCAATGAATGAAAGAGTGAAGTTATTAATGGAATTATAATAAAAATATATTAGGGATTTAAATGGTAATAAAAATATATTACGAATTTAAATGGTATCTAAACAGTAGGTTAAAGTGTTACATATTTTTTAAATTATAACTAAATTTATCTTAAGTTTAATAATTAAGAATATGTGTTTGTTATTAAATTAATATATTTACATAGTTTGTGGTTGGATCAGGCTTATATGGATCAAATAATTGAAGAATAAAGATAGAATGAAAGACTGTTTAAAATTCTTTTTATGACTTATATTCTTTTAGTTAAACTAGTGGCTCAACTGTAAGTTATCCATATCTATGTATATGTTTTCAGTGGCATTCTTGGTGTCTGCCATGAAGTGTTAGTTAAGCTATAATTTATCCATTGTATGGCTAAGGTCAGTTATTTTTAAATTTTTTTGAATAATTGTTTATTTTTAATTTTAAACAACTGCTGCCATAAAATCAATGTCCACAATACACTTGTCTCATCTTTGTGTCTCTAATCCACTCCAAATATCAAAAAAAAATCTTATTGACCTAAATATCATAAGTTCCACCTCAAATATCAAATAACAAATCCTATTAACCTAAATATCATAAGTTTAAATTCTTAAAAGATAAAACTATATTAAGGTATTTGTTTATGTATTTTTATTAAATAATATAATACTTATTATAACAGTAAGTATTCATATTTTAAAATTTTGAGTAGGCTAACAAGTATGAGCATACAAATATACAGAAAAAGCGGATGCAGGGTAGTTCATATATATAACTAGTAACTAATTTATAATTTACAAAATTTTGTTATAAAATCTATTTAAAAACCAAAATACTGGTGATAACAAATAGCTGAAACATAAACAGCCCTTTCTTACTACTCTACATCAAAAACAAGTAATATATAACTTGTTCTTTAATAACACTTAACTAATAACCTATTTATATTCACTAAAACCACAGTGCTCTTTTATTTATTATATATATAAACCCAAAGAAAATGGTGATCAAATGGTATATGAAATCTATGCTGAAACATGGAATACCATTATAGCTTTTTGAGTTACCGTCACATTTGTGTCGCAAACGCTCCCGCTGACATCTGGATCAGTTTTTCGTTTCTTTATCTTCGCAGAAGCTTTATGGATTTTGCCAGCGATTACTGGCATATTAGAAACTGGACAGAATTAAAAATTCATAGCATTATAAGGTTTAGAAATAGATTTTCAGCGTTTATCAATACTGTATTTTTAAATAACCAATTCTCACCGTCGCCTGAAGTATTCGCATCAGACTCCATGATTTCTTCTCTCCCTGTGCTTTTAGCCTTATGATACACTGCTCGATCACCACAGGCCACACCAACAGGGGGACCATAGAATAATTCAGCTGTTACGTGCTTGTCTTTAATCACAGTGGGACTAATGACCTGCTGATATCCCGAAGATTCCATGGTTGACACATACAAACACAGCAGTGCGTTGTCTGCTGCTTCAGTACGGGAAACAGGACACCAGTTCGAAATTGCCCGATGGGTAATAGCCTGCGTTCTGATTGCTTCGCAGGGATCTGAACTGGTCGGCCCATCCCCGGCATCAAACTCGATATATAGCCTATTATCAGCTAGAGGGTTAATAAAATCAGAAACGGGGCTGTTAATCTTAACAGGGTCCAGAAAAGGATGATGATAATCAGAAAAGGGCAGCCATTGAGCTTCAATTCTATAATCCAACGACATAACTATGACAAACGCATCAATTGCTGGTCCTGCAAAGAAATCTTGGCACTCTAAAAAAATGTTAAGATCCAGTAGGTAGCTCTTTCCTAATAAAACACAGTCCGTCTGAAAAGCTTACTGCAATTATCGCAGTGTTGTACAACGACTTGTTCCTATCACTGTACAGCAGAAGCTATCCCGAAACTTCATGACAGCAATATTATTTATCATGTAGCGTATTGCTCAACTAAGCAAACCCTAAACATTAGACAGAATGCCATAAATCCTTCTGGAAACTTGTACAGCAGGGCAAAGGCTGGCCGACAAGCAACATCACTCAAACGTACAAATATGCTGCCCGGGAAGACAGACTATTCCATCCATCCAGGCCTGGAATTTGACGTCATGTTCAAGGTTTTTTTTTGATGTTTCAAAATTTATTTGACATTTAATTATAAAATTAAAACTTCAGGTTAATTATAAAATTAAAACTTCAATGGTCAATGAAAAATTCTCGAGTGTAGATTTGACTTTTGTTAATTTAAATTCTCAGTCATAAATTTTAATATTTATTTGAAGGTGTAGGTGGTAGTCATCAATTTTAATATTTGTTTGAGGTAACATATAGTAGTTTAAATTGTAATACTTGTTAAAAATAATCATGTACTAAATCCCTTGGAATTGGATAATGTTTGACTAATCCCTTGTTCTAATTAAGGCTGGTCCTAGTTGGAATATGAGTTAAGGAACTAGTTATGTTAGAATTTCTCTATTTTTTTAAATAGTTTAAAACTTGGTTAAAATTATTTATCCATGGTAGAATTCTTTCCTTCACTTATTGGGTTCTTTTAACATTCTGCATATTGATCTCTAACATTTATAATTCAATGAAATCAATGATTTCAAGTTTACACTGTGTGAAGGGATATAAAATATTCATATCAAATTGTTGTTAGCTCTTTTTAAACTTCATAAAAATATGCACACTTTAAACTACTAATTTCTACTTATTTTATGCATCGCAGAGTGACACAAACAAAGTTCTCATCCATATATTTTATTTGTTCCTATTCATATATATATGTTTTTAATCAAGATTTGTGGAGATGGTTGAATGTTCAAAATTTGTGGACAGGTCTGTTAGATTTTTGTGTTTGTTTTAGAAAAATATACTTATATACTCTGTAAAATTATTTTATGATACGTTTTTTAAGAGATTTATTTTTATAAATATTTAACCGTCAAACATTTACTAAAAAACTAAAACCTAAATTTAAGGAAGTAAAAAATAAAAAAACATCATCAAATTTCTATTTGACACGCAGGCTAGATCTGAAATTCCAAATTCCAAATTCCAGTCCTGATTCCATCTAACCTTGTTAATCTGCGGACGCAGTAAAATTCTATGCAGAAATCGCTGAAATTACTGGGCTGGTTACTGTCAATGGAGTCCCACAACACTACAGATTCTCTGGAACGTGAATAACTCTGGGTGCGATCGCTGTCGTTTTTCGGAAGGTTGTATTTGGAAGGATATATGAAAAGTCTACCAAACGACAAATAGCTATCTGTAGCCCAATTCTACCGACATTGTTGATCCCGACTTTGAGCCTGAATCCATGCATAGGCATTGAAAGCAATAACAAAGCAATAACAGATAAACTGGCGACATTAACGCTAAGTCAAACTTGATTATGATGATATTTTATACTGATGCATTTAAGTTTATGAAAATAGATTAAACAGGATTGAAGAAAAAGTAATTATTTATGTTCATCAAGATTCATAGAATTTATTAAAAAAAATTGTAATTGAATTATGTAAAACCTGTACAATGAAAAATGATATTTCTAAACTAGATTCAATGTACAACATTTTTAATATGTTTTTTCTTTTTCAAAACACAATAATCTCTCTCTATATACACCCTTTTATATAAAGTTAAAAAGTGTACAATTAAAAATGATAGTATTAGGTGTACAACCTTTTTAACAGGTTTTCTCTTTTTCAAAGCTCTATAAATTATTTAATAAAAATGTTTGAAAAACAATTTAATAAATTCTGTATATTATATTATCTATATCTTATAAGATATGCCATATATACTTAAATTAAGGGACGGTCATATAAACTATATAAAAATTATATATATCATATTATCTATATCTTATAAGATATACAATTGATACTTAAATTAAGGGGAGGTCATATAAACTATATAAAAATTATCTATATCTTATAAGATATACAATTTATACTTAAATTAAGGAGTAGTCACATACTTAAATTAAAATTCAATTTATAAAAAACTAAAATTAAGGTATAATCATACAAACTATATAAATTATTCAATAAATTTTATATATTATATTATTTGTACCTTATAAGTTATACCATCTATACTTAAATTAAAGAGTGACCATAAACTTAAATTAAGGATGAATTTATAAAACATATTTTTAATGGAATGTAGTCATAAAAATATGATAATTTAATATTGTATTAAAGTTACTAAACTTATAAAAAATTTATTAAATTTTATTGATATTGAAATCTTCCAAATTTATATAATTTGTTTTTTAGATTAAAACAAAATTTTTTAAAGATTTCTAATTTTACAAATCCCAAATATTTAAAAATAATAATTTCTATATAAGTTTTAAAAGAAACTATCATGTTTACACTAGTGGAGATTCCTTAAGTGACGAGGAATGTGAATTCCACTCGTGAAGACAAATAACATACTCTTATCCATTTCAGTATTTTGATAAGAAATAATGAAATTATTGAAACTCACAACTAGTACACACGTTTCTAGAATTAGTAGAAGGATCCAGGACATAAGGATAAAGGAGTCTACCAAACAAACAAAAGATAAGTATTTGAATTGTCATTATTTAGTTATTTTCAAGGAAATGTATTATGCATCATAGAATGGTTTCATTAATGGCAGTATACTACTAATATGCATGTGATGGGTAAGTAGCCCATGGTGCTATACAACACCATTTCTACTTATCTAGAATGAAACCTCTTTGCTGACATATTGGGATTAGTGCACAATCTCAATAATCTTATGGTAGATATGGAAGACATGTGGAAAGCTTCTATGTATGGATGAATGTTGTATTTGCTAAAATAGTTGCATGATTATATCTTTATGCATAATAATTTGACATTATACATGTCTTATGAAATGTTTCTAACCATGAAACTCATGTATGTGACTTGTAGGAAAGGTCGTGTACAACCGCCTACAAGAAGAGGAGGATAAGAATTTTTATGAAGAACAAGTTATGACAGTTCAAGATTCACTCCAATAAACATAAATAAAGATGAACCTGAAGCTCCCAGGGTCAAATACACTATGACAGAAGAAAGAGATTCAGAAGAATATAAGAGTGGTAGAACCACCTTCAGAGATGAACACCACCTTGGGCACGAGAGATAACTCAATATTAAAACATGTATGATGAGAATTCCAACTAAAGTAAGAGACCTCATATATACTCTAGTTATGTGGCACAATTAAGTGACATCATTGATGCAGACCCTTCCATCTATGGAACAATCTATGATCAAATTGTACCAGTTGATCATGGGGAATGATGGCTAGGATATAGTTTTGAGACCTCAAGGGAAGCCCGTAGTTTCTTCCCTGTGTATCTACAAGATAAATTGTACAAAGAAAGGTTTGTGTTTTTTCTCAGAAAGAGGGAGTAGATTATGGCATGACATACTCCATTGATGAGACACACTTCTCTAGTCAAGCAGAAGTATATATTGAGCAAAGAACCACATGTGCAGAAAATAATTTGTACGATCTCAGAAGGCACCCATAGATAAGAAAATATAGTTACATAAGGAGCTTGAAGATCACCTATAATGATGAATATCGTAACCTTTCCTACAAGGTTGAAGATGGAAGCCTATAGTAGACAAGAAACTCATAGATGAAATTCAAATGAAGTACTAAAATGAAATGAAATCCTTCCTAATTCTCTCAATCATGCTTCTGACAGGTCCTAACAAAGATTTGGCTTTCATCTTAAGGTTGCAAATTCTACCGTAATCCCAAATTAAAGGCCTAAAACAATGGTTTAGATTTCCATTTTCAAGATAAATGCATACAAATATTTAGAATATTTAAAATATCCTAAAATATTAATCAAATTAGATGAATTAAATATCTAAATTTTTTTTTATAGGATTGCTAAGGCATCTACAACTGAAAGAACCATCCCAAATGGTAAAAGAATGAAGATTTTATGTCGAAATATTTCACGATTATGTGACTTGCACATGATGTGGGAAACAGTCTATTGTTTTAACATACAGAGTGTTAACGACTCACTTTGGAAAGCTCAAAATGACGTCATCATGGTGTTGGCACTCTATGTAAGCTAACCAGGTGCTTCAACCGACTAAACCCAAGAAACTCAAAGTTTTGTCCCACATACACTTGAATTTGATGAATTAAAGGTAGATACAGGCCAATTTTAGACTCCTAAACTGAATTAAGGTGTCTAATGACATAAATTAGGCATGCATATAAATATCTAAAGCAAAGAACAACCATCAATGAGGAAAACAATCAAGAAATTAAGAATTGAAACCCCAAATCCCCTATATGGTCGCCATTGTGTTAGTATATTTTCTACAACTGAAGCTATGTCTCACTCTCCTATTTATATAAGGTGGGTGAAGCCCAATTGATAGAGATAAAAATTAATTATCACAATTAACCTAAGATATTAACCTTTATTTCGTGGAGTTTGAGAAGGGGAGGAACAAAGGAGAATACCTCTTGTAGCCTTGAAGTTTGATGTACTTTATTAATAGATGATATTGCATCCCTTTTAATATCCTTCAATACAAACCAATGATAGTACAATTTTAAATCATACGGATATATGAGCAGATGTCGAGCATAATAAAAAACCATATGGTTACTGGTCATTAATGTATAACATTAACATATGTGAGAATATTGTTATAGCTTATTTTACCACACCAGTTAGATCACACATTTATGGCCTTCTTTGTCCCTCTGCATACTATTTGGACCCCATGGACTTATAATATACTTTGATGTTCCAAGATCATTCCCAAAAATTCATGTTTATACCTATACACGACTTTGAAAGAAATACTCACGTGTATATGCATCTTTTGACCTCAAACTCGTGTACATCGAGATGTGTGCAAAATGACAAATATTTTTTAAGCTTTCCTCATATGATTCTGAATAACTTGACTCCTTTCCTTTCAAATTCCTTGAGAACGCTTGGATTCGACCCTCCATTACCTCTTTGGAGTGCTATATAAGGAACCCCTTGGATACATTGAAAGGGGGATGAATTCAAGGGTAAGGAAATTGTATTCCATTGTTGCCTCAGGTTTGCTTAAATACTTGAGTATGCATCCCTTTGTCCCTTTGAGCACATAGCATTCTTCCCAAGACTACCTTTGCTTTGTGATCTTGCTATCGAGATATGGAGGATTGAAGAGGTAGAGGCCCAGGTGGAGGATTGGGTTTCACTAGTTCGAAGAAGCACCAACAAAGTTTGTCAATATTATATCTATGATTTATTAATAGAAATATCTTTTCCTATCCAATTCATATGCATTTTGAATATGAATATTGAATCCACGGTATGTATTTAATTGCTTATACATGATTTATTATATATGATAGAGTAGATCTAAC
Source organism: Pseudotsuga menziesii (assembly GCA_001517045.1). Lineage (NCBI taxonomy): Eukaryota > Viridiplantae > Streptophyta > Pinopsida > Pinales > Pinaceae > Pseudotsuga > Pseudotsuga menziesii. The sequence goes on from LPNX011035356.1 coordinate 170,620, forward strand.
ACATTTATATATATCATGCTTTCTTGTTTGCTTTTGTTGAGAGAAAATTATAATTGCAATTGCATTGGAAAAGCTCAACGAGGATCTACTTCAACCATCTGGAATAAGGTACAATTCTATATCCCTTAGTGTTACATTTGCTTATTACTCTTGCATATTGGGAAAGATTGATTTCTGGAGTCATATTATCTGTTGTGGTACCCCCAAGCCATAGGAAATTTCTCTCCATAACAGAATTGGCAACGTCGCTGGGGATGTTCCTAGTTGTTTTTTCTTTGGGGATTGGGTATACAATGTGCTTGAATTGCTCTTTATTTCTCTATTTTTGTGTCATGTTTGGAGGTATTTTTTCCCAGTAGTGGCATTTAGGAGTAATTTGGTTTTGGCTTATCATGTTTCCCTCTTTTTCTTCCTATACACGAGTATTTGCATTATAGTTGCGTATACACATTGTTTTCTCTTGAATTTTTGTGTATATATGCACGTTTACTGCATACAATCACATATGATTTTGTTTTGAGCTTTATTTGGGAGATTGAGTGTTACAAGGTGAGTTTTGATGATTTTTTAGTCTTCTTAGGTACTGTTGATGTCTATATACATCCTCTGTTTCTGACGAAAGACCCCTTTTGATTTATTTTTTATTAGGTTTTGTTCTTGTCACTCAATTTTTCCTTTTTGTTTTGGGATTAGTGCATTATGTGTCTTTTATCTTGGTTCCTTTCTTGGTCGTTGCTTGTGAGTGGTTGTAGGGTCTGAGAGTTGTAGGGTCTACTATTGATTTTTATATCTCATTTATTTCAAAAAATACAAAAATATTTTTCTTTTACATATTTATGCATTCTTGCATTTTTGCACTCGCATGGTACGTGCATTAGGTTTTTTTTATTGAATTATAGTCAGGTTTTCATTTAGGAATGATTGGATTATCATTTAAAGGAAAGAACTTGCATCTCACGTAGTGGCATACTCTATTTTTCATTCTACAAAATTGCACTTGGCATTGTTTGTTAGGTGTGCACATTTATTTCACTGCTAAGTCACAATATCATTAGTTGCACGGCCATTTCATTTTGAGTAATCACAACCATTAAAATCAACGCTTAATTAAAATGAACTACACATTTTTATTTTATAGGGTTCACCAACAAGATTAGGATTTAGAGTCTTGGAATAGTTCATTGTGAGTCAATTCTCCAAGACTACTAAACACAAATAATTAAGTGTCTATCCAGGTGAGAGTGAGAAATCCGTGGTATAATTAGTGTTTCTCAGGAAGATCCTCTTACACAAGAGTCAAGAATGAGGTAGCGCACATGATTGTGATTGGTATATCCCTTGATCACTTTCTGTGAGGGCTAGAGATATTTCCAGGATTGTATTCGTATTTGGGGGCTTTTGAGGCACCAGTTGGTTCTTTTGAGCTTCCGGTTTTGCTACCATTCCCATACGATTGATCCTGCATGAATCTATCTTCCAGATCATTGACTATATTGGGTTGTCCTTAGTTTCCTTACCAAGGTATCGCATAGGGTACTTGCAGCAGTTATTATGTAGGTGTCCTCACTGGATAGGGGTCGGACATCGTAGTCACTTTACGGGTTGAAGCTGAGGGCCATTATAATTGGTTACAAACCTCCTCTTGTAGTGTATGGGATTCACAAGCCTCTCCTAGGCGAGGCATGCCTGCTGCATTCAGGAGCTTACATATCCTCCCCTTGGTTTTGTTGTTTTTTGGCTCTAGATTTTCTTAGGACTATGATTTGTGTACACTAGATTGCTTAAGGTTTCGTAACTAGATTGAGTATTTTTATTTTATTAAGTCATAGTGGATCTAAGTGTGACACTCCGTCATTATCATCGTTTAGAAGGAATTCCACCTTATACGTCCCCTCCTCCTTTGCGAGAGAGAATTAGACAGTCTGGGCAGACTACTTCTCACTTTGATTCACACACCAATCTCCCCATGAGTCACCATGAGCCTGAGATCTCGGAGCACCCTCATTATCCACCTCTTTTTTGAGAGGTTTAACCATCAAGCACATATGGGACTCCAGGAGGGTTCGACCCTTCTATTGCTAGGAAATCACCTAACGACCCATCACAATTTTTGGGCTACATGAACACAAACTGTCGGTATTGGTCACACAGTCCACGCATTGAGACTCACCATGCACCCACTAGCACTAGCACAATTACCTATGGCATGCCAGACCTTCTCGAGACCAATCCAAAACCCAATGTCGGATCAGGTGTTGAACTTGGTGTTGCTCCTGGGGGAAGTTCCATTCCTTTCCAAGCAGAGAGGTTTGGTAGTACTAGTCATATTGCACCTTCCATCCCTGTGGTGGGAGGACCTTCACACATGCATCCTAGGCCTAGCACTATCATTCCCGTTCAGGGGACTAACCCTATACATGCGAATATTGGGGGCACAAGTTACATCCCTTCCCATATTCCATCATATTCAACACCAGTTCCTTCAGATGCATTTTTGACAACACATCCTCCTCCTAAATCACATGGCCCTTTAGGTTGGAGTTCTGTTGTTAGTCATGTTTGTTCCACGTCTGCTAACACCGTATTGTGACAAGGCTACGCACCTCCTCATGTGTCTGCCGGGTATGTGCCATCTTATGGACCATCTTATGGACCATCCTATGGAGCGTCTTATGGAAAAAATCATACACCTTATGGGTCTCCTAACTATGGCTTCGTAGAACCCCAGCCTCAAGGTACTCCAAACTACAACACACAACCCTATATGGGTCAAATGGGAGGATGTTATTATCCCATTGTCCAATCCCATGGTGTCTATAACAATAAAACCTATGTGAACCAGCCCTATCAGGGAGCATGGAACCAAATGGCTCAGCCTAGGCTTCCTTTCCTTGCAATGTTGAATTTACCAGACTTGTGGAGATTGACAAATGATCTAGTTTCTCATGACCCAACATGGTCGGTCATTGCCTCCAATATTTCTTGAGACATTCCAAAGTTTGAAGGTAATAATGGCAAAGATCTTGGTGAACACATCATGATGTTCCAACTTTGGTGCTCTTCGAACTCGTTTAATCATGATTCTATTCATTTAAGTCTATTTAAATGCACCCTCATGGTTCCTACTGTGAAGTAGTACAAATATTTTCCTGGGGGGACTTATACATAGTTTAATGACTTAGCTATGACCTTCCTCAATCACTTTCAGCTACCCATGCGTTACAATGCTAGTACTGAACTCTTGTCGAACTTTTAGTAGGACAAAGTCACCCATATATCCGATCACATTCAAGAGTGGTGTAGATAGAAGAGATTGATTAAGGCCTCATACCACTAAATTTCCTTTTGGAATGGTTCCTAAATCCTTTATTGCCATTAATAGCAAAGGATTTTTCCACATCTTAAGTACAGAACAAGGAACAAGCTATCTTCAGAGCTCTACAGTTGGATTTGATCTATGCTCAGTCTGGGCTCTTGTATGAGATCATACCGAACGCACCTAGATTCAATTTTGACCCGAAGTTTAAACCTGGGCCACATGTCGATGCATTGTTGGATTTGCAAGTGCTAATCCTGCAAGCTCAATTACAAACCAAATGAACAACTTTTCTATTAACCGTCCTGCATCAGGACAAGCTATGGCTTCATCTCATCCTACCCAAACATATGATGTACTTTCAGTGGAATCGTCAAAAAAGAAAGGTAACCAGCAACCTGGACAGAATAAAAACAAAAGGTAAATAAAATCGAAAGGGTGGGAATAGGAATGAAAATGATAATAATGAGAACAACAGAAATAATGCTGGGGGGACAAGAAAACTAAGAATAAGGTTAAATTTGCTTGTAAGTTTTGTGTGGATGATCACCTCACTCACTTGTGCCCTCGGATAGAAGATGGCGCGAAGTTCATCGCACAGAGCCTATTTGTTTTGATCAATCCTTTACCACAAATTAAAAATATGAAATCAAGGACCATGGATCTTGGTAGTACTTCTGGTGGGACTCCAAACCTGCCAGACATTGTTAGTGGCCATGGTTGCATTAATATGATGTCTGCCAAAAATGTTGTGACACGTTCTAAGGATTAGGGAACAGAATGTTGGATCTTGATCCCACTATCTGAACATATCTGCAAAAATTCAAAACTTATATATTCCCCTCCATTATTAGATCGGAAATATTTGATCTTTCTCTCAGAGGAATTCTCAACTAGTGCTTTCAATTCGATGAATTTCTCCAACACTTCATATATTTTCTTGATGAAGAAAACCCAAGTGTACCTTGAAAAATCATCTATGAAAGTGAGAACATACCAGGATCCATTCAAGGATGTGGTTTCCATAGGTCCTCTGATATCAAAATGAATCAGTTCCAAAATACTCTTTGCTCGATTTTCCTTCCCTCGATCAAACTTGTGCTCAGGGTGTTTATCGACAATATAGCCCTTGCAAATTCCTTTGGTAGATTTTATTACTGGGAGGCCTTCAACCATGGAATTATTCTGAATATGCTGGAAGTATTTGAAGTTAAAGTGACTGAACCTCTCATTCCAAAGCCTACTTACCTCAATTCCATGAGTCAGAAGAGCGGTCGAATTTGCATTTGCCAGAAAACGAAAAAACCCATAGGATTTTGCATCATGATTTTCTAACCCGCGTTTGCAACAAGTTTACTGGATTCAATTTCATTGATTTCTACATCATTGGAGCTGGAGATTACTCTCTTGGTCACTCCGGTATGAGTCATTTGATATACACTAAGGAAGTTGGAGGCCAAGGAGGGTATATACAGAACATTGATAAAAGTGCCATGTTCAATATTTACTGTACCTCTTTCTTGCTGGAAATCCTGATCTTTGTTATCTTTCTTCTAAATGTTCTCTCAAAGATTGTTGTTATTGCCCTCAAGAAGAGAGGTCAACTCATCAAGTTTCTTCATGCAGGCATGTTTAGGGTGGAATCCCTTCTCACATTAGGAACACTTGACTTTCTCCTTTCCTTGGTTTCCCTTGTTCTTGTGTTTCTTTGAGCCAAAAGGCTCTTCTTTCTAGTTCTTTTCTTTAGGATTTGGAGCATCAAATTTATCCTTTGAATTCTTCTACTTCCCTTTTCCCTTCAAATATTCTAACCCCTAAGAAAATAGAGATTGATCTTTTGAGGATCTGAGGATCCCCATCTGAACAAGCTTGTCATGCTCGTTTGTAATGGTTTTGATGAAGGCATCAAGAGAAGGCATTTTCCAGTCTGGACCAAGTTTGGAGAGGATATCTAGGATGAGCTGGTCATCTTCCTTCTCCACCTTGCATTGCTTTAGCTGGAGCACTAGATGTTTGAATTTTGTGAAAAATTCATTCATGGATTTGAAGCTGCTTGGATTCAGGGAGATCAACCTGTTCTCAATATTATATATCCAAAGATCATCTTGTTTATCAAACAAGGTGGCAAGATTGTCCCAAATCTCATTCAGAGTCTTCAATCCTGACATGTGGAAAATAAGATCCTTAGAGATAGACAAGCACAAGAATCCATAAGCCTCATCCACTTTATTCCATTATTTTATCTTCTCTGCATCATCATTAGGGTCTAATTCTGTGTTCATTGTGACTCGATAGAGCCCTCTTGAACGAAGTTGAATATCCATATCCTCCTTCCATTGGTGGTAATTGAGGGAGGTGAGAGGATCTAGAGAATGAGCAATGGAGCTACTGTATCGAATGCACTCAAGAACCTATCAAAACATGCAATCAACACAAGAAAGTCACTGTAAGGTCAAAAATCCTGCACATTTCAGGTTTTAATCACACCCAACATAATTGATCAAGCAAGTTTGATAAACAATTCCTTTACTTGGGGTATTAAGTGGTAAACCTTTGGCTTCTGGTGCAAGGATGGAATTTGAGCTTTTGGTCAATCTGCATGCCAAATCTGGAAAAAATAATGTTTTCTTGAAGAATGAGCTTCGCCCTGCCATGAGCTATGATACCATATTAATTTTTTCACGGCAATATTTGAGACAAAACACAGACTCACAAATATATTCAAGACAAATTGGACATGAAATGATGCAACAGTACTGCAATAAGAGGTTGTCGCTCTGTATAATCAATAATAGAATGAGTAATGCAATACAATGTCATGCAGAATGCATGAATTCCAAGCTAATTCAAATTCAGAAGGAGGTCTTTTGAACTGCATGGATGGGTGTAGCTTAACTGAATGTCAGCAACACTAGACACATTTAGTTAACCACTAATATAGCCATGATTGATTCACTCTGAGTCCTAACTGAATAGGAGTGCAACAGATGACTGACTCTAACTGAATGTAACTCAGACACATGTCACTTCATGCTAAATAGTAGGTGTTATCGCATCAGTAACTCCAAGTAGCTTCAATGAAGTTAACTGAAGTGATACTGGTCAACAGAGGTAGTTGGAGGCACATTAGCTCACTCCAGTTCATCCCAATCAACCCAAAGTAGATATTTGCATGATGGGGATGCCTTTACAACTCAGCTTAACTGATTGTTAGGTGAAACAACAATCATTTAGCAATTAGGTGCACTTATGACACTCAGATCACCCCATAATTACTCTCTCTTTGAAGGAGGAAGCCCAGTTAGCCTCCTTGATTGAAGGAGAACGCTTAGTTGGCCTCCTTGATTGAATGAAGGTGTGTGTGTGCTCATGCTGATGTCATAGTGTGCTCATATGATTCCGATTAAGTCAATTAAACATAGGATAGTGGGTAAATAGGTCAAAATTGACCAAATAAGTGTGTAAGTTGGGTAAATGACTCCAACAGCTTCTTATTTCACAACATCCCATACTCTTTCAGGATCAACGATCTCAATGACTCTACATTCATTTCCTTCTTTATATTTAAGTAAGCTCATTTTAATTTTCCCTATAAGAAGAAAAATCATTTTAATTTCCCCTATATGAAAAATTATTCTAATGGTTAGAACCATTTCATACTCATGAATTTTGTTAACATCAAATACTCTAACAATACTAGTAATGATTTACCTAGTTATGTACAGATATTGACCAACTAATTTAACATAACCCACTATAGTCTTATGCACTGATATGAATCCCTATATCAGTCCTAAAATTCATTTTATGAAAGAAATATACATCCCCATGTTCATATCTCATGAGGTAAGGTTGAAGCCCTCTATGTAGCCAATCATGTAGTCTTATGTTCATAGTTTATGAAACAATCATGCTGCCCTAAATCTCATGTCTTATGGAAGATTTTTTCAGACTTATATCAGTCTGATATGAGTATATATCATCCCTACATAAGTCTTATATCATCCTATATCATCTTGCAAAATTTGGACTCATGAGATTGATACTATGCCAATAAAGATAGAAAAACAATCTATATGCTAAACACAATTCCAAGTCTGGTAATACAGATCCATATGACAGTCATGAAACATAAAAACCTTTTGGATATGATTTATAGCAGAATATAAAAAAATAAGGTGCTCATATTTATTATTTGTGTGGGATTCCTCTTGGTCTTTGCACCCTTACGGAGATAGGCGGAGTCCTTTTTTTATTCACTGCAACTTTAAACACTGCAAAAAAAGACTTAATGCATGTACTAAAAAGTGTGTCTCTGCATGGGAATAAGGATCCCATGAAACCAAGAGATAAATCTCTTCTCCACTAAATGGAATATTCCTTTTGATCATACTGTTCCTTAGATTATTTCTTTTGAGAAGGTTCACCTCCTTCTACGGCAATGGAGGAATGAATTCTTCCTTATTTTATTTTCCTTGTATTGTAATCCCATATGAAGTGAGCTACCTTTTTTTATAGTAAAAACATATTATTTTTTATTTTTCCATACATTTATGGATATATTTCTTCTTTGCACAGAAATTGTTCTTGGAAGAAAAGGGTTTTCTCTCTTTCTTGGTTCTTTCCATGAGGGAAATATTATCCTTGTTAGTGCTCACTATCTTATTGTGGATGTGCCCTTATTCTTGGATTTAATCATGCCAAAGTAATTCAGAATCGGGGTTCTCTTCTCTTCCATTTACCACAACAAGAAAGGTCTCCCACGAGGAGGGGAGTCCATCGATAGCAGTTTGTAGAAGATCATCGTCATCTTCCATGTATTGAATTTGGATGTTTCTTCAAGTATATCTTCTGTTTGGATGGATATAGAAGCCATTTCTTCAATCTCTTGCTCAATTCTTCAATATCTAAGGAGGCTTAATGTGTTTGCATAAAACTAAACTCTTTCACTCCGTTGCTCTGATACCATGTTAGTGATTGACCAAAATATGAAGGTAATTGAACTTTAAAACATTATTCCATGATAACAGTGCATATAAATATCATGAATAATCCAAAGACATCAATCAAACCATATAACATAGGATATACCCTGGAAAAACCTTCCACTGATTCAAAGGATAAAAAAAAACAAACAATCTTACAGTATGTTTGAAAAGTGACAGGGAATGATTACAACACAATAGTAGATTTCTTTCATCGAGAGCACCAGATAGTGGAGATCAAATGGAAAACCATATCTAGCTTACCAAGTGCATGGCACCTTAATAACAATTCAAATTATGTTATACACCAAAAATATAATGGTTACTTTCATAAGTAACTTATTAACACTAAGAACATTGATACGTATTCAATCATGCACCCCCCCATTGACCCGGTTCCAAGATGAAACTCCATAATTATCTCCCACTAGAATATACGCACCCTCATTGACTTAGTGCCAAGTTGGCACTCCATAATTATCTCTCACAAGAATATATGTTCCTTCCATTAATTAAATAACTCTAACTCAGTTGTTAACTGAGTGTACTGAACTGAACTAGATGGAATTGCACGCAACTAAATAGAACTTAGTGTAACTACATACAACTAAGTGTAGGTGAAAAGAACTAAATGTAACTGAACATAACTAAATGTAAATGAACTGAAATGAATGTAACTGAACATAACTGAATGTAACTGGACATAAATGAATGCAATTAAATAGAACTGAATGTAACTAAACATAACTAAATGTAACTGAACATAACTAAATGTAACTGAACAGAACTAAATGTCTGAATAGAACTGAATGTAACTAAAAAGAACTGATAGGTAACATAACTGATAGGTAACATAATAAAACTAGTGCTTCTACATCAATGTCGTCTTCAACAATTGCTTTCAGAAATTAACGAGTTGATTCCTTAATTAACTGAACTTTTTTACCATAACTAATACTCAAATAATGTCTTATCGTTTCAAGTTCACTTAGTGGCAATAGGGAAAATTCGAATTATCTCTCCATATATTTGCTTACATTAATTATCTCTACATGGTCCATATGTGTTTTAATAAATTCAATATCATATCATACTCATAAGATTGTTTTCAAACCTTTTATCATATGTATTACCCCGGGTCATATAGTCAAATGCTAAAGTAAATCACTCTAGGGGTAGCTAATCCCTAAAGGAGACATGTAGCACCTGTTGACCATGAATAGCCATACATCACATAGTATATCCTCTAGACTTAATACAATAGAATTAATGTGAACTTAATACACCATAAGTTTTAAACTTGACACAACAAGCCTCATACCTTAACCTAAGGTCATGATATTAACAATAAGATCCTAGTACAAGAATCTCTCATGAATATGATAATGCCATGTGAACTTAATGCAATATAAGTTCTAGACTTGATACAACATAATTCTCATACCTCAATACAACATAAGGTCAAGGAGAATATTTGAACCTACTTACAACATAGATTCTAGACTTGATTACAACACAAGTCTCATCAGAATGACTCTGGAAGTTGTACTCTCAATACTCTAGACATCACACATTAGGAGGCATATGTTAATAATCAAATTAACAAACTTGATAGTGATGGTATGAAAACTTATATTTATTTTCTCCTGTAACTTGAAGACCTAATTTTAGAACAAATTGAGATATTTGATCTCTCATCGAACCACTGATTCTGCAAAAAACCAAGTATGTGAAGAAAAAGGTTTCTATAAATAAGTTATGATCATGACCACTTAAGGTCCAAAGCCTACTTTACACAACACATAGAGTGGAAATAATACACGTCATACGTATCAATTGTCCTAAAATCCTAGAAATTCAAGTAAAATATCTGAAAAACTAAGTACAGTGGGTTTTTTTAACAAAAGTAATCAAAATTCATGAAAAACTTTAATCCGACATTTACTTTTTGGAAATTGGGTGCACAAATCCAAACTCTATATAAGAAAGACATATGAGGTGAAGTAGAGGACAATAGTGAGAGTCAAGGAATACTTGAAGAATTGAATGCTAGACATGGTGTTAGCACTGGAATTGAGCCCAAGGATGCGGAAAGCTTGCTCTTGGGTAACAACAGAACCACTTTAGGCTGCGCCTCCGACCCTGCGCAGTCAAAGAGGGATCTCTCATTGGTCACTAGAGTACCTACACATAAGGTTGTAAATCTTGTGTGTCACTAGAGTCTACTTCGCATAGGATTTTCAATCATCATAATCAGGGGGCTAGGATCCTGAATGGGGCAAATTATGTTGAGGAAGGTGCATGGTGGGATTATCGAGGGCAAGGGACCATGGGAAAATGGAGTCGAAACTTATGCAAGAAATGATTACAAATGGAAAGAATGATGAAAGGTAGAAAACGGAGGCAAGATAGCTGTTGATTTCCCAATCAAGAGATTTCAGTGGGTGATTGAGAGGACAAGGAGGGACAGTCCATCGCATGGACCACCGGCGAGATGAATTCCATGCAACTTTAGAAGAACCATTGTTGAATGCCTGAAATAGTAGTCAGAGCATAACAAGTATGAACTCTAAACCACTATACCCTATGTTGCAGACATGAAAATAAATAAACAAAATGGAGTGGAAACATGAAACACATTTACACGTAAAAGAAAGTACTTATTGGGAAAAACAACAACACAAGAATATCTGCTGTGAGTAACAGTATTTCACTGCAATTTATTCATACATAGGTATCAAGATTTACAAATGGGATCCTCAGCCCAAGATTGTTTCCAAATCCAATTCGCTAACTCCTTTCTCCCTTTATTGAGAGCATTTTTATACAATCCTATTTCTTAGACTAGCAAATAAAAATCTGTTACAAGTCGCCATCAGGCACTAACTATGCAAAGAGTGGACTATCACCACGTTTTACAAATATAAACAAACATCATGGAGATGCAGCACATGAAAATGTGGTCTGACAGCGTAGAGCCTCCCACCATTCTGCTTCGTGAAAATGATTCCCATGCACAATGCTCATGGTCTATTGCCCACACAGGCTGCTAGGGACCCATTTTGGGTCTCCTTGTCTGGCCGGAGAATGTAGATCAAAGGCTAACAAGAAGGCCCAAATCCTTTTCCCTACCATTCTCGTTACCTCATCCTCCGTCGGGTAACACTACTATAGGAGGAGGCTAGAGAAAGGGTGGCCAAATGCTTGGTGATGATAAATGACTTAAGAATCTTATCATCCTTGTACTATCTTCCTCCTCCTATGAGGAGGATCTTTCCGTGAGCCATGTAGCCAGGTGTCCATTTGACCTTCTCCTCTCCCATGACCAAGCCGCCAAGTGGAGACCCTAGGAACAGTGTTGAAGTCTTCGAACCCATCTGATCCCACTATGAACATTCACTCCAACAACATTGCCACAACTGTCAGCTGGGACTTCGGAGGTTGTGACTGCAGCTATGAGTGTCGAAAGGACATCGCAGGGATGTCAAAACCCATGCACTGCACCTTCGGAGACCTAGTAGTGTAGAATCAGGTGAACCGCTCTTGGTGTTTAACATCTGTGTTCCAGTGGTTGGTGATTTCCCGATAAGGATAACCACAATGCAGATTCATGTTTTCCTACCAAGAGTACTCCATGCCGAACTAACTTCTTGAACCACACAACCATGGTTGTCCAAGAAGAACTTCAATTCTTCTCAGAATTGAACCCTATATCTCTTCTTATCTACACAATTCCATGTCTCACAGACCTTCGGAAGATGGTGTTATATATTGTGAGCAGGACAACTCGGGAAGGGGTATACCTTTAAAGTAGCTGCGATGGCAGCATGTGTTAATCCAGGGCGGAGATATTCCTTCTTGATATTCAATCATATCATCCAGTATGGTTCAGATTCCACACCATTTACACAGGGCTGTTAGGATGGTTCCAAGGGCTATGGATTTGACTATCCCTCGCCCTTTCAATTACCTTGATGGTGGCATCAAGCAGTTCTAGTTCATAGTATCACTCGATTTCATGTAAATGCCAGGTCTGTCACCTCAGTGAATCAAACCTCTATCTCTCTCATGGTTTCCTTCGAAATGAACCACGTTCCATACTTGCAACCCAAGAAAACTGTGCCACTGGACGAGACTTCCACCTCAGGTGTATCTTGAATGGTGTCGAAGGAATCGGCCAATTTGCAATGAGGTAGATTACACGCGTGAATGCCTCCTTTGCTGTCATTTCCAAACTAGGTGGGAGATCTGCACTTCAGGAGTCTTCTTAGCCTTCTGATCAAAGTAATCCCTTATATCCGCCGTCCATGTCCCATGCCTCCTGCAGCCAACTTTTCTCTTCTGAACACTATGGGAAGTTTTGGGATCTTGACTCGTCTTGAGCTGTTGATCATGCTTGACCCTTCCTGTAGCCATAGATTAGAGTGGACCTTGCCATTTTTCACAGAGGGGAACTCAGATATTCGTCTATGCTAGTTTGCCTCGTGAAATGAACCGCGGCCGTAGATCTATCTCCTTCTTCATCGCAGTCGTTGATATTTACGACCTCTACACCTTTTCGCAATTTGAGATTGCAGTTTTACCTGCATAAGTATGGATTGTGAAATTAATTTAGGCTGTAGATATTTCCTAGAGTTCATCTCAACTGTCGAAAGCCACCGGTCTTTAACATGTTTCGCAATCCGGGACATAAGCTTTGATCGCGCAAGTTTGTTCGCAGGAAGTGGTTCAGAACCATTGATTCACCTATGATCAATCATAGCCATTGAATATGAATCATTCCCAATGCTACAATAAACCTGCTACTTTCCTCATTGAAGGGTGGTCACATGAAATTCGAGGGGCTGGGACCCTTACTGAACTTCCATCAGGCCCTTAAATCAATTGTTAAAAATAGAGTGTTAACAACTAGCTCCATGAGGGATGCTATCCTCCCAGCGAGCTAGCAAAGAACCCCCATAGACCAAGTGCCAAAACCATTGGGCTGCCTTCAGTCTTCCTTGGAAATCTCCACTCTACTCCATGTTACTGCTTCAGTGAATTCATGCCACTCTTGCAAATCATGCTGGTGACTGTAAACCTGTGCTGGTAATTGAAAATGAAAACAAACTAAAAACAGTAATGAAGGAAATGCTCGATAACAACTAAGCTTATTTTCTCCTACCTGCTCTACCTAACTTCGTACACAAGTCCAACTGAGTGAAATCAGACTTCCAGTAAATCCAATCAAACAACTTGCCTAATATTCTTGTTCTTGTATGGTGCTTGATGGACCAAAATGAAACAGATAATGGGAGAAAGGGAATGATAAACAAACTGATCATTAAGGTAGAGATGCGACCCATCATTACCTTCACCCAAACCCTCCATGTATTCAGCCACAAGATCATAGAAATCATGGCAACTTCCAGCACATTCTGTCTCCTGCTCATCAGAAGGCTGCACGAAGCTTCCTGCTTTTAGGGAGTTGTCAGGCTGACACTTGGAAGATTGCAGATGAGGACCCACAGAATCTCTCTATTGGAATATTCACCTCTTCACCTGAAACTTCTGTAACAAGGGCTTGATGTGCTTCGAGATGGAGGTCCTTAGCTTCTCTAGTGGAACCGAGTAGGCATACTCCTTCTGTGTGAGGCGGCGTTCTTGAAGGTGGAGTACTAGAAAAAGTGTTTATCTGTAAGCCATTGCATATGTATTCATTTTTGTATAGGTTCTCAGCCAACAGCACCTCCATTTCCTTTTTCCTTTACTTGGAGGCCTTAATTATATTCCGTATCAACTTAAAATAGGCATAGCACAAGGGTAAGCTATCTCCTCTAGTGCCCTCATCATATTTTCCCACTCCGACCTCCTAATTTTGCATTTTTTTTATATTTCTTTCATCAGAAGGTGTCGTTTCAATAGCTAGCAAGTTAGGTATATTTTGCAGGTACTTGTCTTCATATTCATCGTACATAGGTGCACAAAAATCCTTCTTAAAATTGTCCCTAGTTGACTAGGAGCAGGGAAGGTTGCCATCTTTAAGGAATAATCCTGCAGGACCATTTATTTCAGCCTTGGGTCAGTCATCTTTTTGCATATCATGAGAGATCCTTGACGGGCTATAGGCTTCCTTCTTTTGCTTGTAGGGCCCAAACAATTTGTATGTATCTTTTATTTCACCACCACTGTCCTGATCTGATAGCTTCCTGGACATCTTAAGGTTTTCCTCAACCTCCAAACAATCAGGGAACATCCGTTGTAGGGTGGTCGATTTTCTCTCCAAAAGAAGCAAGGACAAGTCAAGAGGGAAGGCGGCTACATAATAGATCTTAGCAGTGTTCACAAGATGTTGAACTTCCTTAGGCATGTTATAATAAAATATTGCGAATCTTTTGTTAAAATTGGATATGGCCTGACCTTTATGTCTCCTCAAAGAATAAAAATCTAAAAGTATTTGCCCCAGTGTCCGGATCCTACCCCAAAACTTCCAGAATATGCAAGATAGCTCTTCCCAAGTGTTGATGGACTTAGGATGCAACCATTTAAACCAGACTTTGGCATCTCCTTACAAGGATAGAGTGAACATCCGCATGCAGAAATCATCATGTTCTATCTCGAACGGATTAGAGAAATGCTCAAAGGATTGTACATGTTTCTCAGCAGTCAAGTCTTTAGATTCTCTGTCGAACTTAGGGAGGTATTTGTAATATTTTGCGGGAAAATCATGGAGGATAGGAGGCAACTATAGCATTTTATATCGGCTTGGAGAAATGGGGGAGACAAGGTTAGGTGTGATAGCTGAACTATCATCCGAGGTTTCATGAAGTTCACAGGGGTTTCCTTTGACATCGAGCACCCCCGGATAAAGATCTAGGCTGAAATAAGATGTAGAAGATGATGCAATGTTTTCGGTTCGTAAAGAAGGATAAACAGGGATATATTCATGGCTCGACTTAGGATGAGATGGGCCATAGAAGGATGTTTTGATAAATCCAAGAAGAGATAAGATAAAACTTACAAGATAGGATAAGGAATCTTGGAATAAATGTAGAATCGAGTGCTTGGACCTTCTGCCGTGCATTTCTCAGCTTTATGAGGGGTCATTAGATTTTCTGTATCACATCATCACCGGAGTCACTGAAGACTGAATCCTTCAAGAGTGGAGTTGCCAAGTGAAAATTGCTCAACCTTCTTGGTGTCTGACACATTGGTCACCATCAACATTCAAATCTAAATCTTTGTTGTTCTTCCCAGGTAGGATCTTCAAGTTTGTCCCTGGCAATGAAGCCAGTTTGTTAGCACCGGAATTGAGCCCAAGGTTGCAGAAGGATTGCTCCCGGGTAATAGCAGAACCACTTTAGGCTATGCCTATGGCCCTGCACAGTCAGAGAGGGATCTCTCATTGGTCGCTAGAGTACCTCCACATAAGGTTGTCAATCTTGTGTGTCACCAGAGCCTACTCCGCATAGAATTTTCAATCAGCATAATCAGGGGGCTAGGATCCTGAATGGGGAAAAGTATGTTGAAGAAGGTGCATGGTGGGATTATCGAGGGCAAGGGGCCATGGGAAAATGGAGTCAAAACCTGTGCAATAAATGATTACAAATGAAAAGAATGACAAAAGGTAGCAAACGGAGGCAACATAGTTGTTGATTTCCCAATTAGGATATTTTAGCAGGTGATTGAGAGGACAAGGAGGGACAGTCCATCGCATGGACCACCAGAAAGATGAATTCCATGCAACTTTATAAGAACCATTGTTGAATTCCTGAAATAGTAGTCAGAGCATAACAAGTATGAATTCTGAACCACTATACCCTATGTTGTAGACATGAAAATCAATAAGCAAAATGGAGTGGAAACAGGAAACACATTTACACGTAAAAGAAAGTACTTATTGGGAAAAACAACAACACAGGAATCTCTACTATGAGTAACAGTCTTTCACTACAATTTATTCATACACAGGTATTAAGCTTTAGAAATGGGAGCCTCGGGATTGTTTCCCAATCCAATTCACTAGCTCCTTTCTCCCTCTATCGAGAGTGTTTTTATACAATCCTATTGCTAAGAATACCGAATAAAAAGATATTACAAGTCACCATCAGGTGCTAAATGTGAAAAGAGTGGACTATTACCACGTCTTACAAATATAAAAAAACATCATGGAGATGCAGCGCGTGAAAATGCGGGCGATCAACGTAGAGCCTCCCACCATTCTGCTTTGTGAAAATGATTCCCATGCAGCATGTTGATGGTATATTTCCCACACGGGCTGCTAGGGACCCATTTTGGGTCTCCTAGTCCAGGTAGAGGATGCCGATCAAAGGCTGACAGGAAGGCCCAAATCCTTTTCCCTAACATTCTCCTTACCTCATCCTCCGTCAGGTAACATTGCTATAGGAGGAGGAAAGAGAAAGGGTGGCCAAAAGCTCGTTGATGATAAACAACTTAAGAAGCTTATCATCCTTGTACTATATTCCTCCTCCTATGAGGAGGATCTTTCCATGAGCCATGTATTCAAGTGTGCGTTTGACCTTCTCCTCGCCCACGACCAAGCCACCAAGTGGAGACCCCAAGAATAGTGTTGAAGGCTCTGGACCCATCTGATCCCAGTATGAGCATTTGCTCCAACAACACTGCCACCATTGTTAGTTGGGACTTTGGAGGTCGTGATTGTAGCCATGAGTATTGGAAGGACGTCACAGGGATGTTGAAACCCATGCACTACACCTCCGGTGACCTAGTAGTGTAGAAGCAGGTGAAACCCTCTTGGTGTTTAACATCTGTGCCCCGGTGGTTGGTGATTTCCTGATAAGGATAACTAGAACGTAGATTCATGTTTTCCTACAAAGAGTACTCCATGCTGAACTAACTTCTTGAACCACACAGCCATGGTTGTCTAAGAAGAACTTCAACTCTTCTCAGAATTTGACCCTATATCTCTTCTTATCTAGACAATTCCATGTCTCAGAGAACTTCGTAAGATGGTGTTATATATTGTGAGCAGGACGACTCGGGAAGGGGTATACCTTTAAAGTAGCTACAATGGTAGCATGTGCGAAGCCAGGGTAGAGATATTCCTTCCTGATATTCAATCATATCGTCTGGTATGGTTCATATTCCACACCATTTACGAGGGGCTGTCAGGATGGTTCAAAGGGCTATGGATTTGACTATCCCACACCCTTTCAATTACCTTGATGGTAGCATCAGGTAGTTCTAGTTTGCAGTATCGCTTGAACTCATGTAAATTCCAGGTATGTCACCTTAGTGAATCAAAGATATATCTCTCTCATGGATTCCTCTTAAACAAAACACGTGCCATAATTGCAACCCGAGAAAACTATGCCACTGGACGAGACTTCCACCTCAAGCGTATCCCGAATGGCGTCAAAGGAATCCGCCAATCTATGATGAGGCATATTACATGCGTGAACACCTCCTCCACTATCATTTCCACACTAGGTGGGAGATATTCACTTTGGGAGTATTCTCAGTTGTCCGATCAAAGGAATCCCTTATATTCACCATCCACATCCCATGCCTCCTACCGCCAACTTTTCTCTTCTGAACACCACAGGTACTTTTTGGATCGTGACATGTCCTGAGCCGTTAATCAAGCTTGACCCTTCCTGCAGCCGTTGATTAGAGTGGTCCCTACCATTTTTCACAATGGGGAACTCAGATATTTTTCCATGCTATTTCACCTCACGAAATGAACCACGATCGTAGATCTATCTCCTTCTTCATCGCGGCCATTGATCTTTGCGACCTCTGCACCTTTTTGTGATTTGAGATTGTGGTTTCACCTTCACAAGTATGGACTGTGAAATTAATTTAAGCCATAGATCTGCCCCATACTTCATCTCAACTATCAAAATTTGCCGGTCTTTAACATGTTGCGCAATCCAGGACAGAAGCTTTGATCGCGCAAGTTTGCTCACGTGAAGCGGTTGAAAACCGTTGATCCACCTTTGATCAATCATAGCCCTTGAATATGAATCATGCCCAATTCTACAATACACCTACCGATTTCCTCGTTGAAGGGTGGTCACATGAAATTCAAGGGGTTGGGACCCTTACCGAGCTTCCATCAGGCCCTTAAATCAACTGTTAAAAATAGAGTGTTAACACATGGATTTCCTACTACAAAGGATTTTGGGAATTAAGGGCATGGATGGTAGATGATTGAATCTATGCAAAAGAGAAGGAATACACCTTCAAGGATTGTAATTATTTATCCATTTTCATCTAATATGAATCAATTCATATTTTCCCCCAATTTTTGTTCAATGGTTTCCTTCCAAGTTTTATTTTCGATTTAAATTGGTAGGAAACTAGATCTAGCTTTAATTTCTTAAAGATTGTTTGGTAGGGTAGTAGGAAGGATGTATTTTTTTAGCTTTGTGGGTGTGAAGGATATTCAATAGGGTGCGATATTATCTATCAATAAACTCCATCAAACTTGAAGGCTACAAGAGGTATTCTCCTCTCTTCATCCCCTTCTCAAATTCCATGAAAGAAAGACTAAGATCTTAGGTTAATTGTGATAATTTATTTGTATCTCTATCAATTGGGATTCACCCACCCATAAAAATAGGAGATTAATACATAGATTCATATGTACAAAATCCACTAACACTCTCTTAGTGAGGTAGGCATTCTCTTCCATGCCAATCTTGTCTTGTAAGTACCTATACTTCATTACTGATGGAGGGTTAGTCTACATGTTTTTGCAATTTGCTCATCAGTAGAAATGTAATTAAGTATTTTAACACATTTTTGGATCATCTTTCTGATGAAGTGATACTTCATCTCAGTGTGTTTTAGTTGTCATGAACCATAGGGTTTTTTGATAGCTTAATGCAACTATGATTATTAGAGTGAATTACTATAGTATCAATATTCTCCCCAAACAACCCAACAATTAACTTCCTAATCCACACAAAATATCAACAGGTAGTACTAGCTGCAATATACTTTACTTATGTGGTAATAGGTGTGATGTACTTTGCTTCAATAGTACTAGTTGCAATATAATTTTATTTTGTATTATTAACTGCAATATACTTTGCTTCTGTAGTACTAGCCGCAATATACCTAGTTGATCCCTAGATAAAACAATAAATAGATGTGCTCTTTCAATCCACAATACTACAAGCCCATTTAGAGTTGGCATAAACAAGTAAATTTACCTCATCACTAGAGGCATATATGATTCCATAAGTAATAATACCTCAAAGTTATCTAAGCAACTCACTCAAGATACTCACAACATAACATATATTAGGTCTACTATGTATTAAGTACATTAAGAAAGACATAAGCTATTTATACTTGGTAGCATCCACTGGATCTGATCAACAATATAACTCGTGTAGTTTCCTCAAATTTAAAACCATCGCAATAGTCATGGATTTGCAATCCATCATACCAAACCTATGCAACATGTGAATTGTGTACTTTCCTTACAAAAGGAAAATTTCACATTTCCTTTTCCAGACATTTAGACTAAGAAAGCAATGCAAAATACACAAGCCTTTCATTTCGAATTTAGAAGTGACCTCCCACTTGCACCATTCTATGAAATGTTCCTCTCTAGTAAGGACCAAATCATTGACATAGAGAACCAATATCGGAGGTTTGTTCATCACAATCTTGAAGTATATGATTATGTTAGCTTCTCTTGTATAGAATACCAGTCTCTGAAGATAGATTTTGATCCTAAAATAATGTTAGAGAAATAATCCAACTTCGTTCCATCATCATATACCTTAGGCACATTTCATTTTATTCCAGGCAATGTTCTATGGTCTAGACTTAAGGAAAATGATCATTTACTAGTAGTTGAGGCGCTCCTGGTTGATCATTCTCATAGTTGAGGCACTCAATGTTGATCATTCTAAAAACCCAGGTGCCCTCATTGATGATAGTCAACTAGAATGTTCTTCCCCATCCCCAGATTAATGGACTGTGTTTGACTTGAGGCTCTAGTGCATGGTTTAGGTGGTTTTTGGTCTTCTTTTGAAATTTATTTCCTCCTAGACCCACTCCCACTCACCCATATGCTCACCCATGCCTATCATACCTCCATTTATGTTAAAAAAATACTCAGCCTTGTTCACACATGCATTCATGATCATTTGTGATGATTAGGAAGTTGATTGGTCGACCTAGGGGGTTCGAGGGTTAAATCATGAGCTGACACTAGTATGCATCCAAATGGCCTCCAAGGCCTCACTGTTTTTTCTTATTGTACTATATCCATGTTCTATAAATAGTTACATGTTGGGTATTCATAATAATATATTTTATTTACCTCATGTGTGTATGTTATTTTCACTCTTTCAACTATTTTGTGCATATTTTGTGAGCAATATCGAATTGTGAGAGTTTCTTGGCTCCTACATCCAACTGTGAATCAATTCTCACAAATATGAATCCCTGGGGGATTCATTATTCCCATAAAATGTTTTCTTTAATTTCCATACATGAGACTCCTTCCCATGAACTACAAGCGGCTCACGTTGTTGTATGTACAACTTGTTGAAATATTGTAACTTCAAAGGATATTCTAAATGTATTTTACTATTGTACCCCAAGGGATATGTTATTATTCCTTTGTTGGTATTTTATTATTGTATTTGGTCATCATATATTCATGAGGTAAATCCTCCATTGTAAGTTGATTCATTAGTACCCTAATTAATATAATAAAATATTGTTTTACGATTTCCTAGGTGAAATCATCCCAGATAGTTTAGTGGGGCCGACTTGATTAGGTAAAGAGTTAATTGAAAAAAAGAGTATAAATAGAATATTTATGCTCCTCATTTGAACACAGAATCACACTTCTATATAGTGCATAGGATAGAGAGAGAGGCATAGCAACAAGGAGTAGGATTACTTGTTTTTTGGGTTTTATCTTATACATCTATATATAGGAAGTTTTGTTCGGTTTTCTTCCCCAAGAGGGTTTCCTAGGATAAATCTTTGTGTTCTTTTTTATGGATGTGCTTATCTATATTTCAGTGATCCTTTTTCATATGGTTATGATGTTATGATGCTAAAATGTTATTAGATCTTGTATAACCATTAAAACTTAACATGGTATCGGATATACCCTGAAAGAAGTCTTTGTGCAGCTGAAACACTACTACAACTACAACTAATGAATATTAGGGTTTCATGGTTGAAAACCCTAGAAGAAAAAAACAAGTCATGTTGGGTATTTCGCTATAATTTTAGATTGGAGAGGGCTATGGAGATGAAACATTGACAGGCCTAAGAAGAAATATTTATGTACCATGTGTAAAAATTTTAGTCTCATATTCACTATAATATAGGAGATATGATTCCTCCAACTTAGGGTTCCATCCCCTCCCAGAAATCATCCCTAAATAGGTGACCTAGGGATAATTGTTATATATTGTGCTAGGAAGGTCCAAATGAAATTTATAAATAATTTTCTGATAAGGAACATGCTGTAGTTTCTGTGGTAAATGTTTCATTCCCCAAAGGTGAAATAGTGACACGTGGTCGTTCGTACAAGTTCATTATGCTGAATAGTCTTGAAATAAGTCACCTTGGGAAAATTTGTATATGTCCCAATTGGTGAAACCAATTCTTCGCTAACCTATAGGGTTGGAAATAATACACAACATGATACCTTAGTACGAATTCTCATACCTATAGGAGTAGGAATTTTGGAGATACAACATAAACAATATAATGGATATTTGTAGAAAAAATTGAAGAAAACTAGGGCTTTATGTTACGGGTCCTTCCCTCCACCAACCAGCTAAAAATGAGGACCATCAAAATATCCATATAAGGGAACATAATTCTATGGAAGAAGTTCCTAATTCTATGGATTTTCAATTTTTGACCTAACACTACTGTCACGGGAAAACTAAGGCATTATATATTTTGAAGTCTTGTTCATAGTTTTGGGGAAATAAGTATGCTGGTCAGGTTCTGTTGAGGAGGCACATATTTCTATCCAATCAGATCTAAAATATACCTATGTTGAAGAATTAGGGTTTTTCTGTCAAACCCTAGGTCCATTGGAAGCAGTCTTCCAAAAAAACTTTCAAGCTAGCACCAATTTACTTTGATTTATGCTAGAATCAACATCATCAAGACCAAAGTCGAAGGATATATGAAACCGATGTAGTCTGCCAAGGACAGGCCCAAACAAAATAATCAATAGTCTTATGCATTAGTACAAATGGGATAAATAAAAGGCCCATTTGACCCCATGTATTTAAATTTTTAGCTGAAATGAATGCTCCATAAGCTACATGCTCAAATTCACAACCTTCTCCTTTGGAAGGAGATATTTCCATAAAATTTACTTCCCCTCAGCTTGGTTTCTAGATTGGTCAATAAGAATAAGAGATTGAAATGGAGTCTTGACATTAGTTTAACTTTCTCATTTGAAATATCATATGTTCCTAAAATCTATGACATGACATGATTAGAAATTATGAAATGGATTGTGGCCTTTGAATTCTATGATAGGACCAGATTAAAAATTATGGACTGAATGGTGGCCCTTGAATCTAAAGGGTGATCATTTTGTCTCCTGCACTGTGATAGACATTTTAATCTTCAAACTCTATTTGTGATTTGTGTTTACATCCAAAAAAAACCACAAACAATTTAGATTTTAAAAGACTGATGACATCAATCATTGGATAGCTAGAACGAAATGAACCCAATCAAAATGATCAAATTGCACACTAAACTTACATGTAGGTGGGGTGGTTTCCCATACGAGATTGCAATTGTGTTACCATGTTTATCCCACCAATGGTTATATTTTGTATTCCATGTGGATGGCCATTGATTCTTGTGGATTCGATAATTTATCTTTAACTACATCACCAGAGGAAAAGTTGTAGTTGTTTTGATTCCAATAAGGCAGTTTCGACTATATCCTCGAAAGAAAAACATTGACATGTTCAAATAGAACGTAGTCAGAAAAAATTGTCAGAATTGGATTTGACAATCAACAACATTTACCATTAGAGTCTGGACTTCAACACTGGAAGCCAACTAGTATATTTTAGATTCATAAACTGAAATATAACCTCCAAAGCCCACATCCTCAAGTTCAGGTTAAATAAAACCAAAAAATGATGGGAAGCTTTTCATGGCTTCCTATATAATTTGGCAGGAAGAAACCATAGTGGAAGTTTTATGTTTATCACATAGACCTTGATAAATATAAAACTGGTTTTATCATATGATTGGAAAATTAGAAATCAAAATCTTGGTCACTAAAACCATTGATCATGAAAAAAATCCATCCTTTCAAAATCCTTCAAAACATTAGGCTGACCAATACTACATGACATTCTATCCCCAATGAGGCTAATCTATGACAGTCTTAATATATTCTTTCTAGAAAAAAAAGTTTTGTAGGTATATTGTCCTAACATATCACACTCCACGGAATTCAAAATTCCAGTATCATTTAAAACTATAAACTTTTAACAATTAAACACAACTAGAGTGTTCTAATAGAGGATTGAAGATAAGAGTATCATTTACTACTCTATCCACAAAATCATAGATTCAAATAGATAAAGCTCAAACCCTAGGAAGATGCATGTTTGTCATTCTCATAAGTGGTGCAATCTTTACAATAAAATAAATGAAGGCATGCTGATGTGTATCGTGATAGAAGGGAATTCACAAAGAAGACTTTAACATGTTCTGTTCTCCAATCTTATTAGACTGTCCCTATGCTTTTTGATGAAATGGAAAGAGTCAGGATAAATAATAGCTCATGTATAATTTCTAGGTTATTGATTCTAGAACAAAACTAGGATAAAGAAAATACAAGCCTAAGGTATTCCCAAATGTCTATTATATTTATATTTGAAATTACGATTGAAGGTTGAGGCCTCTGTATGGAATGCATATTAAGATTGATGGTTGAGACCTACGTATGGAATGGCTATTGTTGAAGATACCATAGGAATGAATCTAAAATTGTTTGAACCGAGCACAATCTAAAGACGGGCTTCTTAAAAGGAAAAAGAGAGAAACCTCTATTGTGAAGGTTGTTGAAGGATACATCCTTTAGGAGCCTGATTTGACTACTTTACAAGGCAAGTAGTGAACATGATATGTTCTATAAGGAAATATTCATAGAAGTATTTACAAATTCACCCAATATGACATGATAAAGAATTACTCCATTTATGTTGCCTCTGTAAGTTTTCAACCCAAAATTAGTTAAAGTTGGAGAAGAATATAAATAATGGAACATAAATTATTACCTTGTTAACAAAATAAAGAGACAAGATTGAAATATTATTTGAACTTTAGTACACTCCAAATGAATCCAAAGAATGTTCCCTTTAGTAGAATCATCTATACAATACTGCTACATATAGCATACACTTTAACAATGAGGTTTTCGCACTGAATGAGCTAGAGCTGAGGAAGAAATGGAGCATGCACTTCAACAACATTAAGTGCCATCCCCAACCTACCCATCATTTGCAAAATAAAAAGCACTCTTTAATCTTAGAATGCCACTAGAAATGGGGGTATCCTTCTTGCATCTTATATGTTCAGATAAACTGCCTCTGAAAAGGGAAAAACCTTTTTTTAGGCCCTTTTTATGGAGGGTAGAATGAACTTATTCTCAAGTGGATTTGATACCTAAATTTTATTTGGAATGGGATACTTTCATAACATGTCAAATGCTCCTCTAATCCACATTGAAAAAAATTCATTTTTTATTTCCGCTTGAAAGCTCCTTTCACGCTAAGGAAAAAATCCTATCTGCAAAAATGGATAGCCAATATAGATAATACAAATACACTTGACACCTAAAATAAAATGAATTGCAATAAAACTAGGCAGTGCCGTACTTGTTTGGTCATGCTATGAGGGAGATAGAAAATGTGGTGCCCCATGATATCACCAATGGAAGGATAAGATGATGACAGAGCAGCAGCAGAAGGAGGTGCATATGATGATGGAGGGTTAGGAAAAACATTAGGTGGGGTTGGAGGAATTGCAAGGAGAGGAGATGCTTCTGGAGTAGGGGAAGGAAATAGCACTTGCGGAGACAGATACTTGTTAGGGGATTGAACAAGAGACTGTTTGCCAAACATTTCCTGAGGAAGGAGAACTTTGGGCACTGCAAATATTGCAAGGGGTTTCTGATAAAATACTATCTACGTTATTGAAGCTTGAATCATACGTGTACCCACTGCTACTGAACCATTGACCCTTGTGATGTTGAGGGTATAAGTCCCAGCTCCCATGGCTTATGTGGCGAATGTAGGTTGAAGTGCATTCACTATGGAATCTAGATATCCAAGAGGATAATAGGAATGCAATATACTTGAGAACAACACCTTGTTTTTCCATTTCTAGTTGGTTCCCTATTTGGATAGGTCATTCAGTGGTGCCTTTCGTGCCTAAAGATGAATGCTGGGGTAAATTTCTTGTGGTGTTCAGAATTTCATGCAATATCTTAAGAAGAATCTAAAATAGAACAAATTCTCCTTCAAAGTCCATCAAAGCCCACCGAAAATAAACCCATTTAATCGAATTCAATGACAATTGCCTATATCCAAAAGTGGCTAATATATTTAACCCAAGACTTAAACCTACACATTGCATAAGCATGAAAACCAATAGCAATAGAACAAAATGATACAATAAAGGAATGAAACCATAAACCCACCTGTAAAACATCATTCGTGTAGCTTCCCATGAATACTGCAAGCTTTTGCTTGACTGCCTCTCACAAATGCGCATCACCATTGCTTGAAATGTTTATAGAGAATTCCCCCCCCCACCCCTTACAGGATCAGAAGAGGTTTCCATGCTCTGTACCCCTAATCTTTCCCCATAATACCGATACAGATTCAAGATGATCTCAAGATTGAAAATTTTGGAAATTATCCACCAGATTGGTGGGCAGTTCCATTGTGTTCTTTATGTTTGTGTATTTATGTTTTTTTGGTAGCATAGTGATATTAGAGGTTCCATTGTGTGCTTTGTGTTTGTTTCTTTATGTTTTTTTTGGTCGCATAGCGATATTAGCTATGCACGTACCCTTCACGATAATATTTCCGTTTGATCATAAATCTTCATCAACTAATATTCTAATAAAATTATACGTTTTTGAACTTATAAAAAATGAAAAGACTTTTAGGATAATTGAAAAAACATTTTGTTCAAGAAATTATTTATGTGAATTTATGAGAAATTTGCGTTTCTAACTTTTAGGATAATTGAAAAAACATTTTGTTCAAGAAATGTTTTATGTGAAGTTATGAGAAATTTGCATTTATGTTAAGTTATGGGAAATTTGAAGGTTTAAGTTTTTTCTTTTTAATAAAATATTTGTCTAACTTTTATTTGGAAAATTGAAATAAAAATAATCAAAACCAAATTTATAAATAAATTATTAAAAAAAACCATAAATGCAAACAATATCTTCATAATCATAAAAAAATGCACTAAAATCATGGAAAAATAGAACTTTCAATGATTTATTTTATAACTACCCACTAGATTGGTTCCACCTAGTGTAACTCATATTTTCGGTTTAAAAACAAATAAATAAAGGTGGGAGTTGGGGGGCTGGAAATGCGAGAAACAACCCATCTTCCTCGACCATAGCCTCCAGACACAAACAATGAAAAAGTAGAAATGTGGTCAGAATGCATGCAACATTTACTTGTTTCTTTATGTTTTCTCTTGTGTTAATTTGAGATGTTACTATTGTGGGTAGACAAATAGGCACGACTGCTTAGTATTCGATGCTCGGGAGAAACAGGGAGGGAGCTTGATTGGAAAGGCAGGTGTTTGGAGCTAGACTCAATAACTTATCACGTGCAGAGGACGGGTGCGAATTATGGATTCTATATGGTTTTTATTCTGCATGTAGGGAATCATCTCCTTGGAGGATCATATATACCCACTGAATGAACCTTAGGTTGGATAACCTTCAAGAGCCTAAAATCACTGCGCCATTCACCTTCCCAAATCAATTTAAATGGAAATGTAACAAAGAATACATGTATCAAATTAATATGAATAGGAGAAGGATCTGCCTCAATGATGATAATCTAGTCTAGAAGTCCTATGACATGTGTTAGAACATCATGACAATAGTTAATTTGGTGTTACTAGTTGAGTTGTGACACATGGGGTGATCTAAATTTTACTAATTTCTAGCACTGCAGATGGATTGAATCCATCTGCAGTGTTAGAATTTAGTAAAATGTACAAATTTATTGTCAAATTTGTAATTTTTTCCATTTCCGAAGTGACACAACTAAAAATGACGAAATAAATGACCAATTCTAATCTTGTCATTTATAGTCTAAATATCTCGTGATCAAATTTGGTCATTTATCTTGGTTGGTTTTAGTTGGTTTTTATCCTGTGACCAAAAGTGGTCATTTATCTTGGTCGTTTTTAGTTAGCTCACTTACAATTATCAATTTTGGTCATTTATCCCTTTAAAAAAAAGGTGGTCACCAAAAGTTTTGGTCTCATGGTCACTAATATCTCATTTTCCATTAGTGATCTCATAGGTTAAAACTTGACTATTAGAATAAGAATTTTGAATGCATGGATGAAGAAGGGAACCCAAGAGTTGTAAGAGGAATTCCAAAGGTGATTTCTGTGAGGAAAATTTCGGCAATGCAACTGAAGAAGTGTTGTAGGAAGGGTTTCTAGTTGTATGCATCTCATATTGTGGAGGCAGCAAAGAATGAAACTATTAGATTAGAGGACTATCTTGTATTGTAAGAATTCAGGGATGTTTTTCCTGATGAGATTCCGGGGCTTCCTCCAAAGAGGGACATTGATTTCACAATTGAACTTGTGCCAAGAGAGGAACCAGTGTCCAAGACACCCTATAGGATGAGTACACCAGAAATGCTAGAGTTGAAGATGCAACTGCAAGAATTGTTGGAGAAGAAGTATATCAAGCCGAGTGCATCTGCTTGGGGAGCACCAGTTCCATTTGTGAAGAAGAAAGATGGTACACTCAGATTGTGTATTGATTACAGATAATTGAACAAAGTGTTTGTGAAAAAAAAAATCCTTTCCCTAGAATTGATGACCTCTTTAATCAAATGAAAGGAGAAAAGGTATTTTCCAAGATTAACTTAAGGTCGGGTTACCATCGGGTGAGAATCAAGGATGAAGACATTCATAAGAAAAGCTTAAGGACAAGGTATGGACATTATGAGTTTGTAGTGGTACCATTTTGTCTCACAAATGGACTATCTACATTTAGGTGCCTTATGAATAGTGTCTTCAGCAGGTACTTGGACAAGTTTTTTCTTGTTTTCCTTGACGACATTCTTATTTATTCTAAGAATGAGGAAGAGCATGAAGAGCATATGAGATTGACATTACAATTTCTCAGGGAGCATCAGTTGTATGAAAAGTTGAGCAAGAGTGACTTCTATAAGGATAGGATTTAGTATTTGGGTCACATTATCTCTAAAGAGGGTATATTTGTGGACCCTAAAAAGATTGAAGCCATTATGAATTGTCCTACTCCAATAAATGTGACAGATGGAAGATATTTTATGGGACTTGTAAGATATTATAGGAGATTCATTGAAGGATTATCCAAGGTTGCACATGCCATCACTTCTTTGCAAAATAAGGGGATAACATTTGGATGGACATTGAGGTGTGAAGAAAGCTTCCAGCTGTTGAAGAATCTTCTCACAAGTGCACCGGTCTTGAAAGTTGCAGACCCAGAGAAATATTTCGTGTTGTGTACTGATGCATGTGGTCAAGGACTTGGAGTCAACCGCATCATATGTTATGAGTCAAGAAAATTGAAGTAGCATGAGAAGAAATATGGCACCCATGACCTAGAACTTGCAGCCATAGTACATGCTCTCAATATGTGGAGGAATTAATTGATGGGAAGAATATTTGAGCTAAGGACAGACCATTGTGGTATGAAGTATTTGTTTGATCAACCTGCTCTAAATGCTAGGAAATCTAGATAGCTAGAGTTTTTATGTGAGTTTGATTTTTAAATCAAACACATAAAAGGAAAAGAGAATAAGGTAGTTCATGCACTAAACAGGATGGTGCAGGAAATGCATGTGGCATATCTTAGTATTTTCCAGTCAGATTTGAGACAACATGTTGTTAATCATGCTGCTGAAAATGAATTGTATGTAGAGGTCAAGGACAAATTGCACCAGCAAATCCTTGAAAGTAAGTATGAGGGATATAAATTAGAAGAAGATGGAATCCTTACTTATAAGAACAAAATATATATTCCAAATGTAGCATATTTGAGGAGGGTTGTTATGAATGAGATCCATCAAGCTTCATATTCTGGATAGCCAGGATATCAGAAGACAATTGCTACAACTAGAAAGAAGTACTTTTGGATAGGAATGGAAAAGGAAATGGATGAATATATTTAAAGGTGCATGAAATTCCATCAAGTGAAGGTTGAGCGTCAACACCCAACATATTTGTTGCGGCCCTTGCTAGTTCCAGAATGGAAATGGGAAGTTATTTCCATGGATTTTATTACAGGATTACCAATGACTTGGAGACAACATGATTCCATCATGGTTGTGGTGGACAAGTTGACAAAGGTAGCACATTTTATACCGGTTAAGTCTACACATAAGAATGATGACATTGCAAAGATCTTCATCAAGTAGATTTTCAAATTGCATGGATTACCTAAGGCAATAGTCTCTGACAGAGATGTCAAGTTCACTTCCAATTTTTTGAAGGGATTGTTTTCAGATTTGGGGACAAAGTTGAATTTCAGCACTGCCTACAATCCTCAAACTGATGGGAAGATAGAGAGAGTTAACCATGTGCTTGAAGACATGCTTTGCATGTACGTGAAGGAAAAACCAACCAAGTGGGAAGATTATTTACACTTGGTAGAATTTGCATATAACAACAGACAATAAGCATCCTTGGGGATGAGTCCATATGAATCTTTGTATTGCAGGAGGTGTAGAACACCAGTGACTTGGGATAATATGGTGAACAGGGTTGTGCTTGGTCTAGAATTGCTCAAAGAGATGGAGTAGTCGGTTGTAAAGATAAAGAAGAATCAGAAAGCATCCCAGGATAGACAGAAAAGATATGTAGATAAGCATAGGGTGAACAGAGAGTTCAGTGTTGGGGATCATGTTTACCTCAGAGTGAGGGAAAATAAGAGATTCTTGAAGCTTGGAAATTGTGCCAAGCTGCCACCTAGATACTATGGGTTGTTTGAAGTGCTTGAAAGAATAGGGCCAGTTGCATATATACTTGCATTGCCTACTAGCACTAGGGCTCATAATGTTTTTCATGTTTCTTTACTTAAGAGATATGTACATGATCCTAACCATGTGATAAATTGGGATGTTATTCAGGTGGAAATTGAGGGAGAATTCCAAATTCAGCCAGTGTGCATCCTTGACAGGAAGGTCACAATGCTCCAAAACCTAGACATAGGGTAGGTAAAGGTGTAATGGGAGCACTACTTTCCTAAAGAGGCTACATGGGAGCTAGAGGATGTCATTTGATTTGCACATACATTTTTGTTCAATTCTGCAAAGCACTAAGGGAGGTACCAGCATAGAATTTTTGTTGAATTTTGTAAAGCACCGAGGACAGTGCTGTTGAAGGGGGAAGGGAATGTAACACCACGGTTTTGACCCCCTTTTCATTAAATATATATGATGTAAACATTGTAATTAATCATGGTGTGGAGCTAAAGGAAAAAACCCCACCATTTATTCACGTTTTTATGTTTCAACAATTAAAATCGATGCCGATGGTATTTTGTGCTAGCCGACACACTATAATTTTGGACATCAAATAAATATGCAATTTAATGAAAAACCCACAACTAGGTATGTCAATGGAACAAATAATGAGATCGGGGCATGCTTTTCTAAGGAACGGGGAGGGGGCATGTTTAACCTTGAACCTTTGGGGAAAATCCATGTGTCAAAAGGAAACACCCAAAAACATATGCCCATTCCCTCATGCATTCATGTTTTCATATTCCCTCATGTTTTGGGGAGCGGTGGATGTTTTGATCATCCATCCTTCATGTTTTTAGTTTTTTCTTTCCACGTTGTGCATGCACAGTCCATCATCTGGCTCCCAATGAAACATAGTGGTCCATTTCGATCATTCTCAATTCCATTCTGTTCATGTGCATTGTGCGTTTGTCCTGCTTGTAGAACCATGTTTTGTTTTGAGTTGTTCATTTGTGGTATTCGTAGGGTTGTTTTGCAATGGTATTCTCTATCACAAAGTGAGTGGAAGCCTATTTTGTTGTGTTGACATTGTGGTTTTTTGTGTGTGCATAATTTTCCTTGGACTGAACTGGTTCGGAGTGGGGTTGGGTCTGAACTAGCTTGATAAACCCGGTGCAGGAAAGAACCTCACAAATAGATATAGAGGGGTTAGTTTTCCTCTTTTCATGCCTTGAACAACACTGGAATGGAAGGGATAACATGAGGGACTGTGTAGTAGAGAAGGTGATGCTTCCTTGTGTTGGGTGTGTAGATGTTTTAGGAGCCAAGACCGATATAGTGTAGGTGTCCATATCTCGGTGGTTGAGCTCACTGGCCTAGCAGTTCAGCTTTTCTAGCTCCTTTGCTTCCCGATAAACCCATCTGTTAGTTGTCTTGGTTGGTCCTTAATGAGAATGTTGGCTTGAATGATTGCATTCTGATAAACCCAGCAATATATTTGCTTGTTTGTTTGCATCCTGATAAAGCCAACTGTGTTTTCTTCACTAAGTTTTATTGTATCCTTGGCTATGTGTGATCCCACTAGTGTTCCTTATTCCTTTTGGGAATTATTCCCAGCTCGGGGGTGGTAGTGTTGATGAGAGATTGATGAGTGCACTGGCCTATAGTTGGGTGGAATGTTGTAGTGATGTAGTTGGTTGCGGGACAAAATTATTTCAAGATAAGTATGCTTGTCTATGTTAATCTCTTCAATTGTATTTGTTTAATGAAATATGATGAACATCCCTATGTGTTGAATTGATGAATTGTTTCCATTGTATAAT
Organism: Pseudotsuga menziesii; assembly: GCA_001517045.1. NCBI lineage: Eukaryota > Viridiplantae > Streptophyta > Pinopsida > Pinales > Pinaceae > Pseudotsuga > Pseudotsuga menziesii. The sequence goes on from LPNX011035356.1 coordinate 202,973, forward strand.
TGCAATTGTATGCATCTATGTATGTTTCTTTTAGTGCATTTCTAAATTGTGTTATGGGACTTAGATGGCTGGATTGGTGATGGCCTGTATGATCAAATTGTCCGAGAATTCTACTAACAGATTGAATTTCCTTCTGCAAATATCCTTTCTGCAACTTGTGGGTTGCAGGGTGCAGGATGCAAGATGTGAAAACATATTTTTGTAAATTTTGTTCCCCGCAAATTCTCCTTTCGGAACTCTCCTTTCTGCATGCAGGATGCGGCTTCACAATATTTGTTTCCGCAACTAATTCTTTCCTCAACACTCTATTCAACATGCGGGATGAGAAATGTGGGATGCGGGATGCGGGACAACAATTTCCCCAATTCCGCAAACTTAAGATTCCACACCATTGATTCTTGCGGGTTGATTCTCAGCCGTTGATCTATTACCAGATGTGAAATAGATTGTGACCGTCGATTTTCATCGCGATGTTTCCCCGCCATTCCATCTCCTATGATATTTTTTTTCTTTGTAGATCATCAAATGGATCACTAACAATATCAATTTCTCTATGATTGGGAAGTGAAAGAATTTACAAAGTGGTGAATAGATTGAACTTCGAGCTGGGTTGTCCTGCAACAATCAGAGTGAGCAGTTATGCTTGTGTTCTCTCTCTAGTGGATGGGAGGGGACATGCCACTTCTCCACAACATTTATTGATTGAATTTTGGATGAGTGTGCAGGGAGAGAAGTTTTCTCCTTTATGGATGGATTTTATGGATATAATCAGATTCAGATTAAACCCAAGGACCAACACAAGAATGCTTTCATTTGTCCTTAGGGTGCTTTTGTGTACCAAAAGATGCCCTTCATCCTTAAAAATGCTGGAGCAACGTTTCAATGGGCTACGACCTTTTCCTTTCACGATCCTAAAAAGATTATATTTGGATGACTTAGCTGCTGACTCTCATATCAGGGTGTGTCATCCTTATCATTTGTGTTTGGTTGTCAAAATATTCCGGCGTTATCAAATTTGGTTAAATCCTCGTAACTGCATCTTTTGCATGAAGGTTGGTTGCTTACTAGGGTTCATTGTTTCTATTAACACTTCACTTTTAACAGTTGATTTAAGAGCCTGATAGGAATTCGATGAGGGTCCCATTCTCTCGAGCTTCATGTGAATTCCCCTTCAGGTTATCAAAAGTGCAAGGCAAAGAAGAAAACAAAAGGTGTGTTGAAGGCGTTGAGCGAGGCTCAAAATCAAAGGCTGAAATTGATCAAAGGTGGATCAATGGCTCCAAACCATTTCGCAGGAGCAGACATGCTCGACATAAGCTGTGTTTTTGGATTGAGAAGTAGGATAAAAGTTAGAAACATTCTACAATCGATATGAGATCTGAGTCAGATCTACAACCTCAATCAATTTCAAAAGCCATATATGCACGAGTAAAAGATGCGATTTCAAATCGTGAAGAGGGGTAGCATTCGCGAAGATCAACAACCACGATAGAAAGGAGAGAAATCTAGGGCCACATTTTATTTTGCAATGCAGACTAGCATGGATGAATACCAAAGCTTCTTGTTGTGAAAGATAGTGAGCCCACTCATATCTATGGCTTCATGAAGGATTGGTCACGATCGATGGTCGAGAACATGTCACGATCCAGAACTACCTGTAGGGTTCAAAGGAGAAAAGTTGGCAGCAGATGGAATGGAATGTGGACGATGGACGTGAAATATTCCTCAGATCGGATGGCTGGGAAGGCTTCCAGGGTATAGGTCTCACATCTAGTGCGGAGATGATAGTAGAGGAGAAGTTCACACGTGTAATATGCCCCCACTGCAGACTGTCCAATTCCTTTGATGCCATTTGGGATGGGCCTAAGGTGAAAGTATTTCCCAGCAACACTAATTTCTTCAGTTCACAAGTGTGGCATGTGATTCAATTCAAAGGGAGACGTGAGAAAGATGGAGGGTTGATTCGTTGAGGTGATAGACTTGGAATTTACACGAGGTCGAGGGAGGCGACGAACTAAAGTATCCTGGTGCTACCATCACGGTAATTCAAAGGGCAAGAAAGGTCAAATCTATAGCCCTTGAAACTAGCTTAGTATCCAAGCACATCGAATTGTTACTCGGGCCAAATGTAATCGCCAGTGCCATGATGTCTATTGTTTACATTTGTAAAACATGGCGATAGTTCAAATCACTGTACTGTTAACACATGATAGTGACTTGTAACAATTTTCAAATTGGTAGTCTCAGCATTAGAATAGTATAAATACACTCCTGATAGAGGGAGAAAAGGGAGTTGGTTGGATTGGGAAACATTCTAGGGCTGAGGCTCTCCATTGTAAATTAGATTTGATTCCTATGTTATGAATAAAATTGCAAAGGAGTCGTCGTTTATCACAACAACGATTCATGTGTCATTTATTTTCCCAATATGTATCTTCTTTTACGTGTAATTTATTTCATGTTTTCACTCCAGTCTATTGATTGCTTTCATGTCTGCAACTTAGGGTATAGCAGTTAGGAATTCATACTCATTATGCTCTGACTGTTGTTCCAGACATTTATCAATTGTTCTTTTAAAGTTGCGTGGAATTCATCTCACTGGTGCTCCACACGATGGGTTTTTTTCTCTCTTGTCCTCCAACCCCCCGCTAAAAATATCCTGATTAGGAGATTAGTGGCTACCTTGCCTATGTTTGCAACCCTACGCCTTCCTTTCCTCTAGAAATTTTTCACTACGTAGGTTCTCGACTCCATTGCCAATGGTTCCCACCATGATAATCCCACCTTGCATCTCGCCTTCATACACTTTGTCCCATTCAGGATCCTAGCCCCCTGATTATCCTTGACTAAAAATCTTACGCAAAGTAGACTCCGGTGACAAATGAGAGATCCCTCTCTAACTATGCAGGGCTAGAGGCACGGTCTAAAGTGGTTATGCTATTACACCGGGAGCGTGACCCTCCCATCAACCTTGGGGCTTCAAAATGCTGATGCCAACAAACTGGCGCCACTTCTAGGGATGAGATTGAAGATCATCCCTGGGAAGAACGACAAATATTCAGATCTGGTTGTTGATAGTGAAACAATTGACGAGACATCTAGAAGGTTGAGCACTTTTCACCTAGCCACTCCACTCTTGAAGGATTCAGACTGTAGCGACTCTGCTGGTGGTGTGACCCAAAAATGAAATGGCCATGGAGAGCGGGCAGATTCCATTTGGACAAGGGACCCCTTATAAAGCTTAGAAATGCATGACGGAAGGTCCAGTTACTCGGGTCTACATTTCTTCCAAGATTCCCTATCCTATCTTGTAAGTTTGCTCTTATCTTTTCCCATATTTATCAAAACAACCTTTTATGGTTCAGCTCATTCTGAATAGAGCTATGAATGTATTAATTTTTATCGTTATTTATGAACCGAAAGCATTGCATCTTCTTGTACATTTGATTATGGCCTATATTTTTATCCAGGGGCTCATGATGTCAAAGGACACCCCTGTGAAATCCATGATACCTCGGACGATATCTTGGCTATCGTGCCTAACCTTGTGTCTCCTATTTCTCCAAGCTGATACAAACCACTACAACTGCCTCCCATCCTCCATGATTTTCCTGCAAGATATTACAATTACCTCCCCAATTTTGGTGGAGAATCCTAAGACTTGACTGCTGAGAAACATTTTACAAGCCTTTGAGCATTTCTATGACCTTTTTGAGATAGATCATGATGATGTATGCATGAGGGTTTTTTCCCTGTGTTTGTAAGGGGATGCCAAAGTATGGTTTAAACATTTGCATCCTAAGTCCATCAACAATTGGGAAGAGCTTTCTTGCACCTTCTTAAAGTTTTGGGGTAGGAGAAAGCCATTGGAGAAAATACTTTTAGAGTTTTATTCCCTGAGGCATGAGGATGAGGCCATATCTAGTTTTAATAGAATATTCGCAAGCTTTTATTATAACATTCCTAAGGAAGTCCAACCTCTTGAGAATGATTCTAAGATCTATTATGCAGCAGCCTTTCCTCCTGACCTATCCTTGCTTCTTTTGGAGAGAAAATCAACCACCCTGCAGCAGATGTTCGTTGATTGTTTGGAGGTTCAGGAAAACCTTAAGATGTCTAAGAAATTGTCAGATCATGACAATGGCGGTGAGATTAAAGATACACTCAAATTGGTTGGGCCCTACAAACAAAATGGGAAAGTCTCTATCCCATCAGAGCTCTCTCATGGTAAGTAGAAATATGACCGGCCTGAGGCAGGAGTAGGCAGTCCTACAGAATTGTTCTCTGAAGATGGTGACCTACACCACTCCTGGTCCACAAAGGTTAATTTTAAGAAGGATTTTGGTATACTTGTGTATGATGAATATGAGGAAGAGTACCTGTAGAATATGCTTGATGAGCCAGCTTTTGAAACAAAGCATGCTGATGAAAGAAATCAAACCGCAATGCAAATTCAGAAGGTTGAAGCCAAGAAGGACGATAAGGGCAATGGAGGTGATAGCCTACCCGTGTGTTATGCCTCTTTTGAATTGATATGACATGTGATTAAGACCTCCAACTAAAATCTGAATGAAACAGAGATGGTGTAGACCATAATCTTGTACAAGAAAGAAGACGATAAGAAGAACCATCAAGGTGATTCCCTTCATGCTACTAATACATTAGGAATATGTAGTGAAGGGAAAATCTATGAAGAAAAATGCAGCCGCCTCCAAATAAACACATTTTATGATATTCCTCCTTTAGTAGCGCCACCTCACATAAGAGGAATATGCCTACTGAGTTCCACTGGAGAAGCAAGGGACCTCCCTCTTGAAGCACATCAAACTCCTGTTATAGAAATTTTGAGCAGAAAGCCGGATGTTCCATTGAAAAAAAGATTCTATGGATCCTTTTCTACAATATTCCAAGGGTCATCCTGATGAATCTCTAGAAGAAGGAAGCTCTAGACAGATTTCCCATGAGAAGGTGACAGAGCATACTGGAGGTTTCTATAATTTCTATGACCCCATGGCCGAATACATGGAGAGTTTGGGCGAAGGCAGTGATTGGTTGCATCCCTGCTTTGAAGATCAGTTTGTTTATCATTTCCTTCTCCCATTATCTATTTCATTTCTGTCCATTAAGCACGATGAAATAACAAAAACATGAGGCAAGTTGCTTGATTGGCTTCATTTGAATTCTGATTTCACTGAATCAGATTTGTATACAAATTTAGGTAGAGTAGGTAGGAAAAAATAAGCTCGGCTTTTATCAAGCATTTCCTTCATTATTGTTTTAGTTTGTTTTCATTTTTCAGTTACTAGCACAAGTTTACAGTCACCAGCATGATTTGCAAGAGTGGCACGAATTCACTAAAGTAGTAACTCAGAGCAGAATGGAGATGTCAAAGGAAGATTGAAGGCATCCCAATGGTTCGACACTTGGTCTACGGGGGTTCTTTGCTACCTCACTGGGAGGATAGCATCCCTTGTGGAGCCAGTTGTTAACACTCCATTTTTAACAGTTGATTTAAGAGCCTTATGGGAATTCGATGAGGGTCCCATTCCCTCGAGCTTCATGTGAATTCCCCTTCAGGTTATCAGAAGTTCAAGGAAAAGAACAAAACGGAAGGTGTGCTGAAGGTGTTGAGCGAGGCTCGAAATCAAAGGATGAAATTGATCGGAGGTAGATCAATGGCTCCAAACCATTTCTCCCGAGTGGACATGCTCAACCAAAGTTGCATTTCTGGATTGCGAAGAGGGATAAAAGTCAGAAACATTCTATGGTCGAAATGAGATCTGATTCAGATCTACGACCTCAATTAATTTCGCAAGCCATACATGCATGGGTAAAAACCGCGATTTCAAATCATGAAGGAGGGGTATCATTCACGAAGATCAACGGCCATTATAAGAAAGGAGAGAAATCTATAGCCACAGTTTATTTCCCAGTGTGGACTAGCATGGATGAATACCAAAGCTTCTCATTGAAAAATATAGTGGCCCCACTCTAATCTACGACTACATGAAGGATTGGTCGTGATCAACGGTCGAGAACATGTCACGATCCAGAACTTCCCGTGGGGTTCAAAGGAGAAAATTTGGCGACAGATGGAATGAAACATGGATGATGGACGTTGATGGACATGAAAGATTCCTTGGATCAGATGGCTGGGAAGGATTCCAAGGTACATGTCTCATATCTAGTGCAGAGATGACAGTGGAGGAGACATTCACGCGTGTAATGTGCCCCCATTCCAGACTATCCAATTCCTTTGATGCCATTTAGGATGAGCCTAAGGTGAAAGTCTTTCCCAGCGATGATAATTTCCTCAATTCACAAGTGTGGCATGTGGTTCACATCAAAGGGAGCCATGAGAAAGATGGAGGGTTGATTCGTTGAGGTGATAGACTTGGCATTTACATGAGGTCGAGGGAGGTGACGAACTAAATCATCCCAGTGCCACCATCACGGTAATTGAAAGGTAAATAAAGGTCAAATCCATAGCCCTTGAAACTAGCTTAGCAACCAAGCACGTCGAACTGTTAGTCGGGTGGAATGTGACCGCTAGAACCATGATGTCTATTGTTTATATTTGTAAAATGTGGCAATAGTTCCACTCACTATACTATTAACGCATGATAGTGACTTGAAACAATTTTAAAATCATTAGTCTCAGCATTAGAATAATATAAATACACTCCCGATAGAGGTAGAAAAGGGAGTTGGTTGGATTGGGAAACATTGTAGGGATGAGGCTCTCCATTGTAAATTAGATTTGATGCCTGTGTTATGAATAAAATTGTAAACGAGGAGTTGTTTATCATAGCAGAGATTCATGTGTCATTTCTTTTCCCAATATGTATCTTCTTTTATGTGTAATGTATTTCCTATTTTTACTCCAGTCTGTTGATTTCTTTCATGTCTGCAACTTAGGGTATAGCAGTTGGGAATTCATACTCGTTATGCTCCGACTTCTGTTCCAGACATTTATCAATTGTTCTTCTAAAGTTGCATGGAATTCATCTTGCTGGTGCTCCACGCAATGGGTTGTTCTCTCTCTTGTCCTCCAACCTCCCGCTAAAAATATCCTGATTAGGAGATCAGCAGCTACCTTGCCTCTGTTTGCAACTCTACACCTTCGTTTCCTCCTGCAAGTGTTCACTACGCAGGTTCTCAACTACATCACTAATGGTTCCCTCCCTGATAATCCCACCTTGCATCTCACCTTTATACACTTTTTCCCATTCAAGATCTTGGCCCCCTAATTATCCTTGAATGAAAATCTTACATGGTGTAGACTCCGGTGACAAATGAGAGATCCCTCTCTGACTGCGCAGGGCCAGAGGTGCGGTCTAAAGTGGTTCTATTGTTGCACTGAGAGTGCAGCCCTCCCCTCAACCTTGGGGCTTCAAAATAGCGGTGCCAACAGTTTCCAAGGAGAATATAAGGGTCGATTCTTTGAAGGTTGAATCAATACTTCAATTGTATCCCCCACGTAACCTTAGACATCTTGAATTTTTGCAAGGTATGGTGAACTTGTTGCAAAGATTCGTGGTCCATTTTTCCAAGTTGACTAAACGATTAATGCGTTTGTTAAAGAAAGACACTCTATTTATTTGGGATGAGTGAGGCCAGGAATATTTCAATGCTTTGAAGAGAGCCTTAGCATCAACCCCCATGCTTAGTCCACTCGCCTATAGCTATGAAATTTTGATATATGTGGCTGCGTCTCAAGAGACGATTGGTATGGTATTGGTTCAAGAGGATGAGGAGACTCATGAGCATGTCATCTACTATATTATATGAAACCTTATTTATGTGGAGCTTCATTATAGCCATGTTGAGAAGTTTTCCTTAGCTTTAATGTTTGAGGCATAATATCCTTATTTGCCAAAATTTTGTTATAGCTCACATCAATCCATTTCAGTTCATCCTCACCAGACGGATGATAGGGGGATAGTGCAAAAGTGCTATTTAGCCGAATTGCTAAACTTATCCAAACCAACGAAATGCACCGTGGCCATATTCTATTATGATCTTGACCGTTCATGCCTAAAATAAGCATTTCGTAAGTAATTTCATTTGATTTATGAGATTATCTAAAAATGATGTTGTTAAAAGATCTTGCAGAGTCATAGTGTAAATTGAAACGTTGGTTTTGGTCCGACCAAGAAGGTTAAATAAGATCAGCACCAAGAAGATTCATAGCATGGATGATGCACAGGATCCCTATGGACATGAGAAGGGTATGTAAGGCCACCTTACAATATCCCAGAAAAATGAAACTAAAGCTAATGGGAATAGAGAACAAGAGAGTTCCCTAGATGTTGCAGCTACCATAAGAAGCAAGAGGGTAGAGTTGCAGGATTGCAAAGAAGAAAAATAAAAGGATGATCAAGGCTTTGGTAGAGCAAAACCAGATGACTTCAGCCCTACTATAGATTTTGGCAGACCTCCAAAGGAAAATAAACTCCAGCAATCATTTAACAGAGGTAGAAGGCAGTAGGAGAAATTCCCATAAGAAAAATGAATCTTAACCTAAGGAAGAAAGGTTTTAAACCTTCTCACCTCCTAAAGCCGTAAAGGCAGCCATCAAAAGATGAGATTTAGCCATCCAGAGTGATGAGGGAAAATCCCAATAAACCACTCAAATGTTTGGGATACGAAAGACCCCATATACGCAAGAATTGTCCACTTGAGAATGGGAATGAAGGTCAAGTCCCTAGCACTGAAGAAATAGAAACTATGGGTCAGAAAGTAGGGTCATTCCTAAAATTCGTGCAGTGTTAAAAGTCCACCAAGAAGGTCATAGCTAAACTGTGATGGAAGTTGAGGGTGATATTGCTAAACAGACTGTTTCTATTTTGATTGACCCTGGATCGACTCACAGCTATATCACTCCTGGGCTTGTTGAGATGTCAGCTTGAGGAAGTAAAAGCATAGAAGATCATGGTTATTCCAACTAGCCACTGGAACCATGAATAAGGTCAGTATAGTGGTAAGGAAATGTCCATTTTTCATGGATGGGTTAGTCACTTGTGTATATTTGAATGTTCTGTCTCTTGGTTCCTATGATGCTCTCATTAGAATGGATTGGTTGGAAACACAAAGAGGAAGGATTGATTGATGAGCATATTTTTCTCAACTATGATGGAAGGCTTGATTGATGAGCACTAGGGCTCTCATTGTTGATGAGCATATTTTTCTCATTTCGACTATGGACCCATGGAATGGGGACATTATTATCTACTTGAAAACCTTGAAGGTTCCTTCTCATCTTTCACAAGATGAATGTCGATGACTATGTCATGTAGCAAATAATTACCTCATTGTGGATAATACTGTGTACCGTTGTGGGGTTGATTCCATTTTGTGTTATTACTTAACTCATGAGGAGGTTGAGGTTGCGCTCAATGATTTCCATGGAGGGGCATGTGGTGGTCATTTATCTAGAATTTCTACAGCTCAAAAGATATTGAGAGTGGGCTATTTTTTTTCATCCATCTTTAAATATTGTGTTAATGAGGTCAAGCGGTGCCACCCTGTTGGAATATTCAACAGAAGATGGTGTTTAGTGGTTGGAGTATAGTGTTCAGTTGTATTGTTGGAATTGATGTCTAAATATGTCTAAGATAGAGGTAATTCACATATGACATATGCTCTAGGGATGCAGCTAAGTTGGAGAATCTATGGACTCTAGCAGGTTGGGTGTATTCCAATCTAAGTTAATCTTCCAAAAGTATCTCGAATTTGAACGTTGATTGCTAGAAGTACCCTAAATCCCAACTACAAATGGAAAAATTGTAATATTGAGATGCCCCCTAACTAATTCCACCAAGAATATGCGCGTACCCTAGTCAATGAGAAATGATCCCCTCCAAATGATGGAAAAATACTCCAATAGAAAAGGGCCTCTAACGTGTGGAATAACTTCAGTAGCGTCGAATACCTCCAATAGCGTGGAATACCTTCAAAGCTGGACATCACATTGACTGCAAAAAGGGCCTCTAATACAAGTCTCAAGACCTCTCAAATATTGTTTTCACATGTATTATTATTCAGAAGATAGAAGTTGGTATTTGTCCAGCAAATGGCTTCAGTATCTATCGCACCCTGAAACCCAGGGTAGGAAGTTCCCTAAAAAAAAAATATACAGTTTTACCTATCGATCCATACATGGAATACAAAGAGTGATGGATCAATGGTTTCAACCGCTGCATCTGTATATGCTTGAACTCCAACTTTCTCTGAAATTGGTTCTGAATAAATAGGTTATTCTTTAACCCTAGCTACTTGGTTTCAAATGGGCTCCTTCACTTTCACTACAGGTGGTGGTACCTTTACTCGACTAACAGGGTCAACTACTCCATATGGATATGAATCTGGACGGGATGCTAGCACAAGCTCTTCTAGATCTGCACGGTGCGATCAAAAAGAATTTGACCATAACTATGATGCCTATGCCTCTCTCGCAACTATTTCATTTTCAAATGTCTGAGTTATAGTTCATAGAACATGTATTTGGTAATGAAATCATCAATGATCTAAGGGGAATTGAGACAGTGCTCTTGCAAGTATATTCTCCCATTGAAATAAAGGTTTTCCTCTGAAATCTGAGCTTCTTCTTTCCTGTTAAGTTGCATGGGCATAAGGATCCATCTTATGGAATCCGGTTATCATGTCAGTCTTACACACTGAAGGTCCCCAGTTCGAACCTGGGCATCACCAACTTCTATTTTAATAGCCCTCCTTGTGTAGAGTTTGGTGTGTTGGAATATTCAGCAGAAATCAATGATGAATGGATTTTGTTCTTTAATGACAGTTGGAATTTCCACGTGGTGTAACTGCCTCTCAACATGGGAATACGAAGATCTTAGTGATGAGAAGAATTTTGAAGAGATTAGAAAGTGAATAATTGTTTCTTGCTTGCTATTCGATGAGAGATGAAGAGTATGTAACTGTTTTGAGAGAATGTGAATCAATCGTGAATGTAATATATATAGATAAAAGTAGATTTGATAGGTCAGCTATTCGAGGAGAGTAACGGTGTGCAGAGTATTAAGAGATCAGTGCGGTAAACAGTTGAAGAGAACAGAGGATTAGAGAGCCGATGTTGAACAGAGCATAGTGGTTTGGTAAGCAGAGACATATCTGTATTGTTGCATTTTGATTCTATTGGAAAGTCTAACAAATAAGGGAGGTAGGGAGGTGCTAGGGGAGACTTTATGTCTCTGTCTGCAAGTGGGTGCTTGTAGAAATTGAAGGTTGGTTCCTTCACCCATTTGGTGCTGGGTTAAACTGGAACTTGGTGCTTCCACCCAGTTGGTGCTGGGTTACAGTGAGAGTTGATGCTCTCAGCAAGTTGGTGCTTGCATTCAGAGGTTGCAGCCTCTTTGAGTCAGTGCTCAAATAAGAAGTGATGTACATCCATTGAAGCCTTTGACATCATAAGAAGAAGAGGTTTTTCCCTTATGGGTTTCCTCGTGAAATATCTGTGTATCATATATGTGATTAAATGTTGTGATTGAATGCTGTGTTTTATGTTATCTATTCTTATGTTTATAACTCTGAATTCATTGCAAAGATTGACTGCCATAAATTTTATTGATTCTAAGTTAAAAGAAGTATTTTGGTGAAAAATATTAACTAACTGATTCACCCCCCCCCTCTCAGTTAGTTTATACCTGTAACAATTGGTATCAGAGCAGCGTTCCTTTTGGTTAAGGTATATCCTGAAGAGTTAAAATGGCTAGTCAAGATGGATCAATAAACAAAGCACCCATATTTGATGGTAAAAATTTTGCTTTCTAGAAGGTTAGGATGAGAACATACTTAATGTCCCTCGGCGCTGATGTTTGGGAAGTAATAGAGACTGGATATGCAAAACCTATTTTGCTAGCATCCAAAGATGATAAGCTAGAGTTTACTTTCAATGCAAAAGCAATGAATTCTACTCTGAGTGGTCTTGCTGAAATTGAATTTGTAAAAGTAATGCATCTTGATTCTGCCAAAGAAATGTGGGATAAGCTTATTAGCAGCTATGAAGGAAATGAGAAAGTTAAAGATGCCAAGTTGTAGACTCATAGGCTAAGATTTGAACAACTGAAAACGAATGAAGATGAAAGTATTAGTAAATATTTCCTGAGAGTTGATGAGTTAGTAAATGATATGAGAGCTGTTGGTGAAAAAATAAGTGATGATGATACCTTCCTTGTTCATAAAATCCTGAGATCTCTGCGTGACAGATTCAACCCTAAAGTATCAGCTATAGAAGAAATGAGTGACCTTAAAACGTTATCTCTTGACCAATTACTAGGAATTTTGACAGCCTATGAAATGAGGATTAGTAAAGACCAAAACCCATCCAAAGAAGCCTCTTTTAAAGCTGAAAAGAGTATAGAGGTAGATATGGATGAAATAGAAGAAAAATTTGTGAGAAGACTGAGAACGGGGTCAGGAAAATACAAAGGCAAACTTCCTTTCAAATGTTTTAACTGTTGTAAAATAGGACACTTTGTTGCTAAATACTCTCATATGAGGAAAGAGCAGAATTCTGTAGATGAAGAGAAATTTCTAAAGAATAGGTATATTAAAGAAAACAAGTACAAATATAAGAAGAAAATTCTACGTGTGAATGATGATGAATCCACAGAAACTTCAGAAAGTGAATCCTCCCATGAAAACAAAGAGAATGATTTCATGCTTATGGCTATAGAGGATCTAGAGATGAGCTGTACAGAGATGAATGATGAAGATGCCATTGTGGACATGGAGGGAGAGCTGATGAGTGCTCTAGAGGAGATTGATAGACTAAGAATAAAGAAAAGAAAACAAAAACAACTATTAATCCAGTATGAAACCAATAGAAAATACATCTCTCTGATAAAGCTAGAGCTGGAAGAGGCAAAGAAAATTGAAGAGACTCTAAAACAACAGCTAGCTGAAAGTAAAGCCAGATGTGAACATCTAGAGAAAGAAGTAGTAATTGTTAAGAAGGATTTAGAAAAATTTCAAGCCTTATATCATCAGAATATCTCTAGTATCAAAGCTTCAGAAGAGCTAAATAACATTCTAAATAGACAGAGGTCACCTCAGATTAATTTTGGTCTAGGCTATGGTCAAGGTGCAAGTAGCAGTAATTCAAAAAGCAAAGAATCATCAAACTTGATTAATTTTCAGAACAACAAGCAGGCAGAAATTCCCAGAATAATAAATGTTGAAGCATGTAAAGACAATAATGAAAATCGATCAAAGAGTGATAAAAAGCAAGAGAATATAGATATAAAGAGCAAATCGGTACAGTCAAGAGTTCATGAAAAAGAGACATATAATAGAATCAAGTATGCAAATCAGAATTACAATTATGAGCATCATAACTCAATACATTACTTTTCTAGAAATCAACCAAGAGTTAGGTATGTTAATTTCTTCAATGGTTATTGTTTTTGTTGTTCTAACTTTGGGCACAGAGCTGCCAATTGTTTTTACAATTTCAGAAACATTCAGAGAAGGATGTCAAATAACAAACAGATGATACATCAATCAGCGTATAATCATGTGGGTCATGTATCTCAATCAGCTGTTAAAAGAAGAACGCAAAACATAAATGCTAACCTGTTTGATCTTCTATAAAACGAAACGGAATGTTACATATGTCACAACTTTGGGCATAAAGCTACAGAATGTAACTTGAAAGAGAACAAAACAGAACCAAAAATGAAATATACAGCTGAACAAAATGTATGGAGGAAGAAAGAGAGTTCTCATTTTAATCTCGTGCTCTCAGTTCAGAAACAGAAGAATCCTTGGTACATTGATAGTGGATGTTCAAAACATATGTCAAGAGATAAAGAGAAGTTTATTTCTATGTCAGAGCAGAAATATGGGAAAGTAACATTTGGAAGCGATGCACCAGGAAAGATCAGAGGCAAGGGAATGGTTAGTCTTAGAAATGGTAAAGGAAAGGCTCAAGATGTGTTATTTGTAGATGGGTTGAAGCACAACCTTCTCAGTGTGAGTCAAATGTGTGACAAAGGGTGTGAAGTCTTGTTCACTACTAAAGATTGTAAAATTAAAAATGTTTCCTCAGGAAAACTGGTTGCAAAAGGAATAAGAACTGAGAATAATGTTTACATTTTAAAAGAAGAAAAAGAAGAGTGTTATCTCAGCAAATATGATGAAAGCTGGCTGTGGTACAGAAGACTAGGACATCTACATTTTGATCATTTAATAAAACTCAAAAATAGAGCAGTAGTAAGGGATTTTCCAGAAATATTTAAACCACATGATCAAGTGTGTAAACCTTGTCAGATGGGGAAGTTAACCAGAACACAGTTTAAGCCAAAGAGTGTTCCCTCTACAAATAAGCCTCTTCAACTAGTCCATCTGGATTTGTGTGGCCCATCAAGGAAATAAGGTACAGGTAAGGAGAACTATTTCATGCTCGTGATTGATGACTATTCCAGACTAACATGGGTTGCATTCCTTAAAGAGAAGACTGAAGCATTTGCTAAATTCAAGATATTTAAAGCCCTGACTGAAAATCAGACTGGAAGAAAGATTAAAGCTATTAGATCTGACAGAGGAGGGGAGTTCAGTTCAAGACAGTTCAAAGAATTCTGTGATGAGCATGGCATCAGGAAAGAATATACAATGGTAGGAACTCCTCAGCAAAATGGAGTGGTAGAAAGACAAAATAGAACAATCCAACAGATGGCCAGATCAATGATGAAGGAAAAGGATATTTCTCAAGGATTCTGGGTGGAAGCTATCCATACAACTGTGCACATTCTTAACAAAGCTCATTTGAGACCGAACAATGACAAAACACCATATCATTTATGGTTTGGAAGACTTGCAACCATTAAAAATTTCAGAGTTTTTGGGAGTGAATGCTATATCAAGAATAATGATGAAAATTTGGGCAAGTATGATGACAGAGCAGATGAAGGAATCTTTTTAGGATATGCTACAGAAAGCAAAGGCTATAGGTGTTATAGCAAGAGGCTGCGTAAAATATTAGATTGCATAGATGTGAAAGTAGATGAAGATTGTCATGGAAATATCAGTCAAAGGAATGATGAAGATTCATGTTTGGAAGATACAAATGAAGAGATAGAAGAACAGGTCCAAGAATCCCAGAAGGAAGAATCTGAATCATCAGAGGATGAGGAAGCTAAACCTGAACAGCACACTGTACAATCTTCTTCCAGAATGATTAGCAAAAATCACCCTGAAAGCCAAATGATTGGTGATGAGAGTAAAGGTGTTCAGACTAGAAGGAATATTTTGTAGGAATCTGAACAGTCTCATATTGCTCTTCTCTCTACAATTGAGCCCCAATGTTTTAATGAAGCTAGCAAAGACAAAGACTGGGTAGCAGCCATGAATGAAGAGCTGGAACTGATTGAAAAGAATAACACTTGGGAACTTGTTCCTAGGCCATCAGAAAAGAATGTGATTGGATCCAAATGGGTATATAAGAATAAATTAAATGAACAGGGACATATTGTAAGGAATAAAGCAATATTGGTTTGCAAAGGTTATGCTCATATTGAAGGACACGACTTCGATGAAACATTTGCTCCAGTGGCAAGAATGGAGGCTATCAAAATGTGTCTAGCCTATGCTTGTTACAAACAATTTAGAGTATACCAGATGGATGTCAAGTCAACATTTCTCAATGGAAATTTAGAAGAAGAAGTGTATGTGGAGCAACCTGAAGGATTTTCACTCACAGATAAATCTGACTATGTATGCAAGCTGAAAAAGGATTTGTATGGGTTGAAGAAAGCACCTAGAGCCTGGTATGCGAGACTGGAAAAATATCTACAAGACAAAGGCTTCAATAAAGGTTCTGTGGATAGCAATTTATATATCAAAACTGAAGGTGATGACTTACTGATTGTATTGGTTTATGTTGATGATATCATCTTTGGCTGTACTAATAATCTTCTATTCAGTGGTTTGCTAACTCTATGAAATCTGAGTTTGAAATGTCAATGATTGGTGAGCTGTCCTATTTCCTTGGTCTTCAAATCTATCAGAAACCTGAAGGTATGTTTCTTTCTCAAAAAAATTATCTAAAGGAGATGTTAAAGAAGTTTCGAATGGAAGACTCCACACCTGTGAGTACACCCATGGTCAGTGGCTGCAAGTTGAGCAAAGATGATTCTTCACCTGAAGTGGATCAAAAGATGTACAGATCTATGATAGGAAGCATGTTATATATTACTGCATCAAGACCTGATATCATGCATGATGTTGGGATGGTAGGAAGGTTTCAAGCTGCTCCTAAACAGAGTCATCTACTAGCTGTGAAACATATATTCAAATACCTGAAAGGTACGCTCTCTTATGGTCTGTGGTATCCTAGAAATCAGAACATTCAGCTAATAACATATTTAGATGCAGATTGGGCTAATTGTGTAGATGAAAGGAAAAGTACCAGTGGCAGAGCATTCTTCTTAGGACAGTCTTTGGTTGCCTAGTTAAGTAAAAAGCAGAGTTCCATATCTTTATCCACTACAGAAGCAGAGTATATTTCTGTTGCTACCTGTTGTACTCAAATTTTATGGATGCTGCAATCCCTTGCTGATTTAGAAGTCAAGTATGCTGAGCCTATTCCCATTCATTGTGACAATACCAGTGCAATAAGTGTTTCCAAGAATCCTGTTCTCCACTCCAAAACGAAACACATTCCAATAAAGTATCATTTCTTGAGAGAACAAGTGGCTAATCAAGCTGTGCAGCTACATTATATCCCTTCTAAAGAATAGATAGATGACATTTTTACTAAGCCTTTGCCCACAGCTCAGTTTGAATACCTAAGACAAAAGCTGAGTTTTCAGTCAATGTCACAATGACCTATGCATTGTGTAAGGGCGAGTCTATGTTCATTGACATTGTTATTTATGACTGTGCACTTTTAAGATTGCTGTTTATTTTGTTTTTATCTCTTTTATGTATCTTGTCACGGGGTGTTTCTGTAATCAGATGTGCTTTAGTTGCTCATATTTCCCTTTGCCCTTGATGTCAAAGGGGGAGAATGTGAACAGTTTCTATAGTTGTTGATATTGCCATCAATGCCAAAGGGGGAGATTGTTGGAATATTCAGCAGAAGATGGTGTTCAGTGGTTGGAGTCTAGTGTTCAGTTGTATTGTTGGCATTGATGTCTAAATATGTCTAAGATAGAGGTAATTCACATATGACATATGCTCTAGGGATGCAGTTAAGTTGGAGAATCTACGGGCTCTAGCAGGCTGGGTGTATTGCAATCTAAGTTAATATTCCAAAAGTATCTTGAATTTGAACGTTGATTCCTAGAAGTACCCTAAATCCCAACTACAAATGGACAAATTGTAATATTGAGATTCCCCCTAATTAATTCCACCAAGAATATGCGCGTACCCTAGTCAATGAGAAATGATCCTCTCCAAATGATGGAAAAATCCTCCAATAGCAAAGGGCCTCTAACGCACGGAATACCTTCAGTAGCGTGGAATACCTCCAATAGCATGGAATACCTTCAATGCTAGACATCGCATTGAATGCAAAAAGGGCCTCTAATCCAAGTCTCAAGACCTCTCAAATATTGTTTTCACATGTTGTATTATTCAGAAGATAGAATTTGGTCTTTGTCCAGCAAATGGCTTCAGTATCTATCGCACCCTGAAACCTAGGGTAGGAAGTTCCCTAAAAAATATATATATATATATACAGTTTTACCTATCGATCCAGACACAAAATACAAAGAGTGATGGATCAATGGTTTCAACCACTGCATCTGTATATGCTCGAACTCCAACTTGCTCTGAAATTGGTTCTGAATAAACAGGTTATTCTTTAACCCTAGCTACTTGGTTTCAAATGGGTTCCTTCACTTTCACTGCAGGTGGTGGTACCTTTACTTGGCTCATAAGGTCAACTACTCCATATGGATATGAATCTGGATGGGATGCTAGCACAAGCTCTTCTAGATATGCAAGGCATGATCAAAAAGCCATTTACCATAACTATGATGCCTATGCCTCTCCCGCAACTATTTCATTTTCAAATGTCTAAGTTATAGTTCATAGAACATGTATTTGGTAATGAAATCATCAATGATCTAAGGGGCATTGAGACAGTTCTCTGACAAGTATATTCTCCCATTGAAATAAAGGTTTTCCTCTGAAATCTGAGATCCTTCTTTCCTGTTAAGTTGCATGGGCATAAGGATCCATCTTATGGAGGCCGGTTATCACGTCAGTCTTACACACTGAAGGTCCCTAGTTCGAACCTGGGTAGCATCAACTTCTATTTTAACATCCCTCCTTGTGTAGAGTTTGGTGTGTTGGAATATTCAATAGAAATCAATGATGAATGGATTTTGTTCTTTAATGACAGTTGGAATTTCCACGTGGTGTAACTGACTCTCGAGATGGGAATATGAAGAGCTTAGTGATGAGAAGAATTTCGAAGAGATTAGAAAGTGAATAATTTTTTCTTGCTTGCTATTCGATGAGAGATGAAGAGTCTGTAACTGTTTTGAGAGAATGTGAATCGATCGTGAATGTAATATATATAGATAAAAGTATATTTGATATTTCAGTTGTTCGAGGAGAGTAACGGTGTGCAGAGTATTAAGAGATCGGTGCGGTAAACAGTTGAACATAACAGAGGAACAGAGAGCCGATGTTGAACAGAGCAGAGTGGTTTGGTAAGCAGAGACATATCTGTATTGTTGCATTTTGATTCTATTGGAAGGTCTAGCAAATAAGGGAGGTAGGGAGGTGGTAGGGGAGACTTTATGTCTCTGTATGCAAGTGGGTGCTTGTAGAAATTGAAGGTTGGTTCCTTCACCCAGTTGGTGCTGGGTTAAACTGGAACTTGGTGCTTCCACCCAGTTGGTGCTGGGTTACAGTGAGAGTTGATGCTCTCAGCATGTTGGTGCTTGCATTCATAGGTTGCAGCCTCTTTGATTCGGTGCTCAAATAAGAAGTGATGTACATCCATTGAAGCCTTTGACATCATAAGAAGAAGAGTTTTTTCCCATATGGGTTTCCTCATGAAATATCTGTGTATCATATATGTGATTAAATGTTGTGATTGAATGCTGTGTTTTATGTTATTTTCTCTTATGTTTATAACTCTGAATTCATAGCAAAGATTGACTTCCATAAAGTTTATTGATTCTAAGTTAAAAGAAGTATTTTGGTGAAAAATCTTAACTAACTGATTCCCCCCCCCCCCCTCTCAGTTAGTTTATACCTATAACACACCCTTGCCATGTGTTTCCATGGAACATGTGCTCGTGTCTTGCCCCTTTGCATCCAATTATAACCACTCATCCCTTCATCAAGTGGGGGGTTGATTTTATGGATTACAACCCAGCTTTGGCTGGGGGGAACCACCACATTATTGTGATTGTTGAGCATTTCAGAAAATGGGTAGAGGCTATGCTCACTATTACATCTGATGGCGAGACAACCACACATTTTGTATTCAACCAGATTATCGCTCGGTTTGGTATCCTGAGGGAGGCCGTCACTGACCATGGAAGGAACTTTTAGAACAAGATGATGGAAGAGTTGTCTTCAAAATTAGGGTATAAGCAAGAGCATTCCTCTTCTTACTAGTCTCAAGCGAATGGACAAGATGAAGCAGTGAAAAATTCACTTAATTCCATTCTCCAACGAACCATCGCATAAAGAAAGACCAATTAGAATATCATGTTATATCCTACATTCCGAGCTTATCAAACCGTGGTAAACACTACCACCAGTTTTTCTCCATATCAGCTTGTACCTGGGGTGGAGTCAATCTTACCAGTTGAGTGTGAAATCCCTTCTTTGAAGCTAGCTATGGATCTTTCACCAAAGACTTCTACATTGGAAGAGCATTTGGTCCACTTAGAGAAGCTTGATGAGCAGTGTCGAGATTCTTTAGTGTTTCTTGAGATTAACGAGCATCATGTTAAGGTCTAGTACGATAAGTATGTCTTTTCTAAGAGGTTTAGTGAAGGTGATTTGGTTATTTTGTGGGACCATGCTAAGCAACCCTTGGGGGTAGGAAATTTAAACCCTATGTGGCATGGTCTTTACGTGGTCAAGTAAGTATTAGAGAAAGGTGCCTACGAGTTAGTCGATTATGAAGGGACAGTCTTGGCAAAGACTAAAAATGGGCTCTATCTTCATAAAGTACTATGCATGATTCTCAATCGAGGCTGATTTGTTGTATATTATTGTACATTTCCATAGCGTATTTTTGGTTTGCTTATGCTGATTGAGTTTTCCTACTAGCTTCCATTTGTTGTGGCAAATGTCGACAAAGCATTCGGTTTATGCAGGATTCGCTGATGGTGCTAGCCACCACACTCAAAACTCAGCTTCAACTGCTTGTGTGATTTATACTACTATGGGTCAAGTGTTTTCTTCAGGACGGGTATGTTTATGACCTTCATTAAACAATGTTGCCAAGTATAGTGTCTTTATTGAGTTATTATGTGGTGCCATTTCACATGGTATCCACTCTCTTGAGGTACGTCTTGATTCACAGTTAGTGGTCTCACAGCTAAATGGCTTATATCATGTTAGGGATCCAAATTTGTTACAAAGGTTCTTGCATGTCAGGTTGCTAGAACGGAAATTTGAGAGCATAACATACATCCATATTACAAGAAATTTTAATCAAGTTCTCACTACAAGAAATACAATAAATTTGAACATGTAAATTTTAATCAAGGAATATTACAAGAAATACCTTGGGTGTTCTTTTCCATTTTTATCTGTTTAGCTTGGCCCATTTGGGCCCTAGTGCTACAATCCACAACTTTGTAACTATTCACTTGGCCCATATAGGCCCAATGCTACAACCCGCAGCTCTGATACCAATCTGTCACGTACCCATACCCTGATTATCAAGCGAAATTAAAAATTTCATCAAGAACCTTTACTATTCATCAAAACACCAGGCATGGCCACAAACCACTTCTCAAAATTTCCAACACTGGCACACTTCCTCCCATCTTCCATTGACCAATTCGATGATGTGTAAGGAAATATCTTAGAGTATATTAGACAGAAGAGAGAAATAGCAATGAAAACCAATGATCACAAAGGGTTCTCCATCTGGAATCAAGTCAATTGCTCAGAATCATCCCGCAAAAATCGACGGCATGAAAAAATTGAGTTGTGGGATTGGGAAATATTGAAATAGTGATATCACGATCCCGCATCCCACATCCCACATTATGTATTCCCGCATCCCCCGTGTGGAAATGACCATTGCAGAAATTGAAATATGAAGAGCCACATTCTGCATCCCACATCCTGCAGATTGCAGAAAGGTCCATTGCGGAACGAAAATGGCAGAAAGCCGTAATCCACAAAAAGACATCTCTGAATATTGCAATTGCAGAAAGGGAATTGTGGAAAGGAATTTGGGAGGTCCAAATATTCCAAAGGATGTCTTCCACATTCCGCATCCTGCTTGTAGAATAAAATTTTGCGAAAGAAGGTTTCTACTCAAAAATTCTACCTGCTAATCGAAGTCTATGAACAGACTTGGGCATCGAGGCCAATATCAATCCAACATTCTAACCCTGCAACTTAGTGTAACAATACATTGAAGGAAACATACATATATTCCTATAATTACAGTTATTCAAAGGAACAATTCATCAATACGACATAGCCAACATGTTCATCATATTACATCAAGAAATTACAAAGCAAGAAATACAATTGCAGAGATTAATATGGACAAGAACACTTACCTTGAGAAGAAATTGTCCTCCAACTAGCTATGTCTCTACAGCATTCCACCCAACCATAGGCCAGTGTGCTCATCAATCTCTCAGCAACGCTACCACCCCCGAGATGGGGATGATTTCCTCAAGGAATAAGGGAACACTAGAAGACTCATACAGAGCCAAGGGTGCAACAAAACTTAGATGGGTTTGTCAAGCTACAAGGGGAAACAACCAACATATGGGTTTCGTAGGCCACTCAGCCAAGCCATGTCACTGTTTGGTTTCACAGACTGTTCACAGTAAATCCAACATTCACCTTAAGGACTAGTCAAGCCAACAGATGGGTTTATCAGACTGTACACAGTTAAGCCATCTCACTGCCGGGTTTATCAGGCCACCTAGCCAAGCCAGCATTCATAGTTGGGTTTATCAAAATATCTAGCCAAAGGTTACTCACAAGGTAAAACTCAACAAGACACATCCAAGCCAACAAATGGTTTTATTTGGCTATCATCCAAGCCATATTTCCAGTTGGGTTTATTAGGATTCTAAGGAAATATGTAGGAAGAAATGCTAAGCTAGTGAGGTCATCTACTAAGCTAAGAATACCTTCACAAGACCTACCTAGCCTAGCTTCCCCACTTCCTGCACACCCAACAAATGGAAGTGTCTCCTTCTCTGATCCAGAGTCCCTCGGGCTACAACTTCCCTTCCACTTCTCTTCAATATGTGCGTAGCAGGTTCACCATCCACTCTTATCTTATTATGAGGTTCCACACTAGGTTTATCTAGCACATTATACGTCGCTCCCACTCCTAAGTCTTCTACATAGTTCAAACCCAAACTAGGGCGCATAACACAACAACCATAGGGAGAATCCACAACACAGGATTTACTCTGGAACATGAGTAAAAGGGTCTCATACACTCTGCAGTTCAGGATAACACTGCAACACAACAACCAGGGTCTGGACAAAGATAAAAAACACTTGGATAAATGCGTAGTAACACCTTCTAGCTCTTGCTACATCTGTCTAATAGAAAGGAATGACTGGCATGCAGGTGAATGATCATGAAAGAACACCCCCCCCCCCTTTGAGAATGAAGGATCAAGATCAAAACGTCCCCGGAGCTCCCCCAAAAAACATGAGGGAAGATGAAACATGAATGCACAAGGGAATGGCATACATTGTGGATGTTTTCTTTCCCATGCAGTTGAAACACATTCTTGAAGAATGGGTTGTCTTCCCAATTCGAATCTTTTCCCATACTCTTCCCATTCCATGCAATAACTACGTCAACCAAATTCTGGTAGAAATAAATGGTTGGGGAAAAAAGACAAGAAAATGGTAGTTTACATCTTTGATGGGTTTTCCCTAATGGTTGAAGGTTAAACATTCCCCCTCCTCCCTATCCTTGGGAAATCATGACCCCATATCATTATTTGTTGCATTGACATAGATGGTTGTGGGTTTTTCATATTACATGATGTTTACAAACGTTCTTTACTTAGCACATGAACCATAGGAATCAACCATGAGCACCTATACCCCAAAAATCAATCAATGGCAGGGCCTTGGCCTTGCGCTCCTTTCCATGATTCCATATAATATTTACATCATATACATTTAATGGAAACGGGATCAACACCGGGGTGTTACAACATCCGTTTGTCCCTTGGAGCACATAGTGTTATTCCCAATATTTACTTTGCTTTGTGAGATTTCTATTGAGAGATGGAGGATTGAAGTGGTGGAGGCCCGGGTGGAGGACTCGGTTTCTCCGATTCGCAGAAGTGCCAACAAGGTTTGTCACTATTGCATCTCTAATTTATTAAGAAATATATTTTCTTGTCCAATTCATGTGCATTTTGAATATGAATATTGAATCCATGGATGTATTTAGTTTCTTATACATGATTGATTATATATGCTAGAGTATCTCCAAGACATTTATATATATCATGCTTGCTTTGTTTGTTGTTGTTTACAGAAAATTATAATTGCAATTGTATTGGAAAATATCAATGGGGATCTACTTCAACCATCCAGAATAAGGTACGATTCTATATCCCTTAGTGTTATATTTTCTTATTGCTCTTGCATATTGGGAAAGATTGGTTTCTGGTGTTGTACTGTCTCTTGTGGTACCCCCAAGCCATAGGAAATTTCTCTCCTTATAAAATACCCACCGATAATGATGATGGAATCCAAGGTAATTGAGTACAAACTAACAATTTGGAATTGATGTGTTGATGTTGAACACTTGTAGAATCAAACAGTTAGGGATCATCGATGTACACCCATTTTCGTTTGCCAAGAAACATTCCACTAATGACTATAAGATCAAAGGTACTCACTGGGATTCGTAAGTCCATTTCCTAGATGATGATTTGGTGTCAATAGGAACAAATCCATAAAAAGGAGGGAATTAATACATGCCTCATAAACTAATACAAAATGTAGATCAATAGGATGATAACAATTGGTAGAGTTGTGAGATCCAACACTATATACCGACACAAGGAAGAATAGCATGAATGGTCACGAATATTTGAGGAATAGTCGACACTGGTTTGAATTCGATTTAACACATAACACGATGCAGAATGGACAGATGGAAACATAATACTCGAGTAACTAACCATCATGAAATCTGCCAATTTTAGGTGCATTAATGAAAGGATCCATAGATCATGAGAAGGATAACCCATCAGTGGATATGTGTTCAAATTATTGTTACGATTTCTTTCTACAACTGTAATTGGTGTACTAACAATAAATAAAAAAATTTGTGCCGTGTTCAAGGGAGACTAGGACTGATCATTGTCACTTTATCCATGATGAAATATGAATAGATTCAACAATCCCACTCGTTGGATTTTTTTATTTTTTTATTTTTTGTAATTTTTTCATTTATTAGATCGTAAAAAAAGAATAAATAATGCTATAGTACATGGGAGGGAACGAGTGTTGCATGGGAGTACTCTATTTTTCAAAAGAACGGGTTAGATCGAGGCAAAGATACATATTGCAAACAAGGGTTGAGATATTTTTGCACACTCTTACACATGTTACCTCCATGGGTTGGATATATGAAGTGGGATTATGTGTCAACGGATGGAAAAATAGAACCAAGTAAGCGCAGTTATTCAATCTCGTGTAATTGTCATTTAGGAAAGGGGAAATGTGGTTAACTTCAAAGCAATTCATGAGACAACACAAAAATCATAAATCACTATGAATCGTGTTCTATCTTCAACTTCCTGAATCAAATAGTTCTCACATGCATATTTCAACTAAACATAAGCAATCGTTTATAGGCTTTGTAGAGAAAAAAGTGACTGCAAAGAAAGATACGCAACATAAAAAATAAGCACTAAGGTAGTAACCACAAATTTTCATGTAGATATTTAAACACATGCTTATGTAAACTGACCTGAAATTGGGATCCCATCAGGAGATGGTGAGAGCTATAAGGAAGAGAATTATGTTGTCTCAAACTCCACGTCATGATGGGACTAGCTGGGCTCCTAGTCCTACGATAATAACTCAGCATGGGCAGCAAAAAGGAAATGCGGTGTTTACTAGGTTTCCCCATGTTTGGTCAGATCTTCTATTGGAATGGTGGAAATGCACATATGATGGGACAAACCACCAATTTCCAGTAGGTTTGACCCTATGGAAAGTTTGGGTTGCAAAAGTTTCAAATTCATCTTTACAAAGGGATAGCCTAATCCTGTATGCATGCTTCCAAATATACCTGATAAGATTAAGGAACCTACAAATGATGCTCCTATACTTGGGTGGATTTAAAACAATAATTTTCCCAGTGGCCCCATAAAAGATATCCTTAGGTGGGTACAACCAAATTTTTGTGAATTCATGTATTTCTTCATCTGATGATAAAATTCCTTCCAAGAAGTCAAGTGAGTTGGGAGAGTTCACAGCCTCCCTCATTTGGACACACACACAACTTATCCTCCAAATAAGGGTCGAATTGGCTTAGGAGACTCAAAATTACATTTTAATAATACTTCTATGTGTACTACTAACCCAACTTTACGATGGAGGTTTTACCTCAAGACTTTACATGACCAATTACATCAATGACATCCCTAATCGGAAAAACAACATATATGGAAGGGGTAATAACAATAATAATACAAAATATAACATCTTCCACAATTACATTTATTTAACATTCCCTCTTAACAAGGAAGGTATTCTATAACACAACAATACATATGTAAAATTGACTGGTAATTCTATACATCATAGGGTGTTTTCACAACTATATCAACATTATCATTATCTGTAGAATATCACCTTCACAGAGCATCACATCTCAATCATCACATCATGAACACATTTGTACGAGCATCATATCTCGACAAATCATAGAAAGCATCGCACCTCATCACATATCGTTGCATTGTCATGAGCATCACATCCCATAACATTATCACTGGTATCACATCTCCTTGCATTATCATGAGCATAACATCTCATCATGCCATCATGAATATCACATCTCATCACATCATCATGAGTATCACATCTTGTTGCATCATCATCAACATCACATCTCATCATAGGTATCGTCATCCTAAACATCACTTCCAATGTTACACAAACACAACATTGCAACTTAATGTGAAATCACCCATAACATCAAAAGATGTTGGAATCTCATCATCCACAAATGAATGCAGGACCACAACATCCACAAACGAATTCAAAACAACAACATATGCAAATGAATGTAGGACCACAAAGTCCACAAATTAATGTAGGACCACAACATCCATAAATGAATGCAGGACCACAACGTTTGCAAATGAATGTAACATGACAATGTCTACAAAAAAAATGGTGTACCAAAAACTTGCAAAGGAATGCATGACCACAACTTCTGCAAATGAATTCCAGAACACAAGGTTTTCTATAGATACTTGATCACATATGTATTGAGATGCCATATCATTGTCATTTATCATCACTCCCTCTTTCTGGGGAGGTAATTTTGAACTACACCAAGCTTGTCTCTAAAATATTCAAACTCCAAACGAGATAAATGTTTAGTTAACACATATATAACTTGTTCCTGCGTAGGAACATACTAGATATTTATGGCTCTTCTCTGCACCATATTGAAGATGTAATAGTATTGTATCTCTATTTTCTTTGAATTATCATGGAACAATGGTTTCTTTGTTAACTTGATACAAATCTGGTTGTCACAATAAATATCAGTTGCATCCATTTCAGTATCAAACAATGCTGTCAATAATTTGTGAATCCATACTGCTTCACCACATGATGAACATACTGCAATGTATTCATTCTTTGTTGTATTGAGTGCAACACTGGTCTGCTTCTTACTCAGCCATGAGATCACATGTGATACCAAATTGAAACACCAACCTGAAGTTCCCTTTTTGTCTCCAACCATTCCTTGCAAAACAAAAATAACTGTAACCACATAATATAAACTCACGATCATTTGTGTATGTGAGGCTATAATCCAATGTACCCTTTAGGTATCTCATCACATGTTTGGTTGCAACTAGGTAAATACGTTTGGGCTCCACCATATACTGACTTAATGTGTTCATGACAAAACATATATATGGTCTTTTATTTTTCAAATACATCAGTGAGTCGATAATCTATCTATATAGTTTGATGTTTGTTGGCCCAATCTACTGTCGTATACCAGAGCTTAAGTTGTAAATGTCAACCTGGTATCCTAACCATTAGACCCAGATCCAAAATTGATGGACTTAGAACTAGACTAGTTTGAAATCTACTATGCTTAAGAAATAAACCTAAAATTGTTTAAATGTTGTAAGTTCAGAAGTATCAAAATCCCTTACAGAAAATGTTTGCATTGGTATTTTTGAACTCAACCACATATAAAACATCGATATAAAATATAAAAAATCATAAAAACTATAACAATGTTATTCCATTGCTTAAAGAATAAAACATTGAGTTCTTTTACAAGAACTATCAATCTGCAATGTATTTGGTTTTTTTAACAACATAACAATAACATAATAGAAATAAAATGATCTACAGTAATTCAACAATGTATGCTACTATCAAACAATAAATCCTACCTGTATTACACAGTCTAAAACTCATTTACATTTAAACTGAAATGGAATTGTATTGCAGAATGTGCTTTGAAATTTTAATTGGAATCTATACCAAAACAAATCTACAGGAAAATTAGAACATATCAAATGCATCAGTATAGGGAATGAGTGTGCAGGCTTAGCAGAGTGGGCCCTCCACTGCTTCTCTCACACACATCCAGTTATATAATCACCAATAGCTAAATTGATTTCACAACATGCCAAAACAAATACACTCGTAGTTGTTTGAAGTCTGAATTCTTATTGCCAAAAATGCAGAGTCTCACACAATTTGTTGGATGGCATTACATGGAAAAATACAAATATTTATACTACTTGTTTTAAAACTGAAAATGAAACAATCATGCTAAAAATCATAATGGAATCTTGCCATAACCCCGAGATCGTCCTCAGATCCATGAAAATCGGAGAAAATTTCCGAAATATTAAAACAATAATGTTTTTATGCTTCTTGGAAGAACAGGTGGTTATCTTTGACCTGCATTGACTCGACACCTGTGAGATATATCTCATGAATTTGTTGGATATAAATTCATACATGGACATCAAGGATTCTCCCGAGTCTTTCAAATCACGCCCAACCATCCTGCAAATATCCAAACCTAGGAGCATTTACGAGAATTTAGCAAATCCTGTAATTTTATCAAAATTTAAATTTAAATGCTTTAAAAACCACAAGATTCGATTCATTTAAGAGTAGAAACAATTATACCTTAGTTTGATGGACTTCAAGGTTTTATGGGTGAAATATAAGAGTTTAAGGATGAAACATAAGGGATTAAAGAGATGAGTAGAAGGGATAAGGAATCAAAAATAGGTGTCAAAATAGTATCCAACATCTCCCCCAAGAGGAAGGTATTGCATGTCCTCATGCATAAAGAGTGTCACCAAAATTGAGTCTGTGTATTCCCATGCACAAAATTGTTGTTTTTCTGCTACTACTGATCCTCTGACATTTCTCCTGTTTGAGATTATGCATCAACACTAACCTGAACTGCATGAAGGACCTGTAATCTCTGATACGTGGCTTTGATTTCCGTCTTTTGTTGATACCATTTATATGCTTGTTTAGAAATTTGGATTTTCTAAACTCTAATATTTCTATTCTTTTCCTCAATCTCTCATTTTTGAATTCCAATTCCTTCATTTCTAGTTTTAAATTTTCAATCTTATTACCGTTCTTGGAAGGATTCTTCTTCTTCTTACCTGTTGTAGTTTGTTTGGAAATAGTATCTACTCCAATTTCATCATCTTTGTTCTTAAATTTTTCACTCTTTTGCTCTAAGCACTCTTGTTTTTCTTTTTCTGTGGTTTGTTGTACAGAGATAGGAGAAATAATGGCCATGTATTCATTATCTTTCTCTTGTTTATCAGCTGGAGTCTTCTCAACTATCTGAGTATCTAGCTCCAATATTTCTTATTTTATTTCTTCATCAAATATGATATTTACCTCTTCATTAGTTTTCCCAATTTCTCCTATTGGATTTTCCTCCAGAAATTCCAAAGATTGTATTTATACATAGTGCATATGTTTCTCCTCGTCATTATTTTGTGTTTCTTTCTTCTTCTCTCCATGCTAATGTTTCCTCGATCTTCTTTCATAAGTGGTGAAGATCTTATCCTTTTCTTGGAATTGCAATTCTTCTTTTACCATTCTTATGGTTCTTATTCTTCTCTTAGGTTGTTTTGATTTTGTTTCCTCAAAGTCCTGTAGATCATCTTCAATGCATGTCATCATTAACATTTCATATTCTTTCAATCCTTCATCCAACTGCTCCTCTGGTTCTTCAAATTCATTATGAACTATAAGTTGTTGCCATGTCAAACATTGTTTTTTAATTCATGTGTAAGGATATTTTTTATGAGTCCACAATGGAAAAGGATTGTGGTAGTGTCTTCGGTGCATTTTTAAACAGATTTAGCCATTTTATTAAGGCTATGTAGCAAAAAATAGGGTATGTTGATCTCACAATCACCCCTCAAATGATGCATCAGTTTAATATGATAAAGGTATATGACTATAAATCTTCCTTCACAAGTAAGGAATTTATGGATAATATATGCCACTTCATCCCAAGGATGAATTAACCAACTCCTTGGTACTCCTTTCTTCCATTTTACTGATCCTTCCCTTGACTTGCATAGGAAAGGTACCCATGCCTTCTCTTCATACTATTTTTTTTGAATAACCTCTCCCCCATTGAGGTAACCCAATAGTTTGTGCCAAGATATATTCAGACAACTTGAAAGTAAAATTTCCTATTGTGGCCCTCTCTCAATCAAATGAACGAGAAAATTCCAAACTAACGTTTTCATTATATCCATCAAATTTCTCAAAGAACCGAATCCACTTTTTTCTTTCATAAATTTCCAAACATTTTTCATGAATAACAGAGGAGTCAAATTTCCCTAGTTCTATCCTAGAAACCATTTTTTTCTTTTTTTTTTTCAGCAAAGTTTTCAAATAGAACTTAACTCGAAGATTCTTATTCTAGATTGCAATGTCACTTAAGAGCTATGTTCTGCTTTCAATTTTAACTGGAAAAAATAAATTTCTTGTTTCAAATTGAGTCATACCTCTTCTAAAGTGATTTCTTTTTCATAATGAATCCTGTTTCCATGTTAATATCATTCTGATATGTTTGTTTTTTACACAAAGAACAATTCATGCCCTTAGCTATTCCTGCATACTTATGTCTCCAACAATTTTACCTTTGTAATCATGAAAATGATTCCTTTGCAATCATGACAGTGGAATTTAAACAAAAAAGCTCCTATGTTTTCAACAAACCTCCTCTGCAATCGTGGGAGTGGAACTCGAGCAAAAACTCCTACATTTTTCAACAAACCTCCTCTCTATAATCATAGGAATGAAACAAAATACCTCCTGCATTTTCACAACCTTCTCTGCAATCGTGAGAGTTGAATTGGAAATGAACAAATCAACCAAGAAAAGGAAAACGCCAACATACTACCTCTTTAATCATGAAGTGAACCAGGGAATGAGCAAAGTAATTGAGATAATGAAAACACTACCTTGAACTTCGAAATTTTTGGCAGATTACATGTGGATTAAGGAATGTTTCTTTTGTAATGATGTTTAAAACTTTCTCTTCCCCACTGTGTTTTCAATTATATACCAAATTTCCCATTATCTTTATGTTTATGAACCATAAAAAAAATTTAAGAAAAAGTATCATGTGTTGATTTTTTTTAAGTATACAAATGAAAACTTTATGAATTCTATGGAATTTTTTTTTTGTTGTGATTCATAAAAATGAAATCTAAAGATTGCTTGTAGAGTGCAATTTAGGCATAAGACCTGCAATTTTTTTTTTAACTACCATTTTTTATGCCTTGGGTAGTGGAATGAATGGAGAGATAATCAAAGTTGTGAGGTTGAGAGTGAATGGGTATATGTTCAGGGTTATAAGGGAAAGAGGAATTTTGTCACTTACTAAAAAATGAAGAATAATGCAACTTTTTAAAACATTAAAATCAAAATTCTTACAGACTTGCTTGCTGATCCCTTATGCTCTTCTTGCTACTTTGATGTGTCTGGTTTGCATTGTTGAGACTTACAGTGATTCTATGAATATCTTCACATGTTCCTTTGATGAAATTATTTCTAGGTTCCTCTAGCTTGGTGTATCTTTCTGTTGCAAGGTATGATGGCTTGTCATGCTTTTGTCTCAGGTCCCACTATTAGGATTAAAAATCAGGTCTCTCTGCAAACTAAAATGCTTACCACAATTTATTCTCAATACACTAGTACAAAATGAGGAATTAGCTACTAGGTGACTAAAAATTCTAGTCACCATAGGTTTTTCAATTAATTTACTACTAAATATGAGCAATTTTGATTTACCCAACTATAAACGACTAAAATTAACGACTAATTTAGTCACCAATTAACAAATACGACTAGATAATAATTAACAGAGTTAAAAATGACTAACATAAAAGACTAATTTAGTCATGACATAAAAATGACTAGCTAGAAGAATATGAATTAGTCATTTATGTTAGTCATTTTTAATTGTGTTGTGGAAAATTAAAAATTTGACAATGAATATTTTCTTGAACCCATGAAGATTTCAACCTCCAATTTCGTCAATGACTACTCAACCAACTCATTGGTGCCAAATAGCCTGTCCAAACAGACCGCTGGCACCAAATATTTTGCATTGGCTAGAGGTGACGAGGGTTTGGTGGGTTATGAGGGGCAAGTAGTGTGAATTGGGTGGCATTTTTGGCCATTGATTAGGCCACCTTCGATACTCGTTGAAGATATTGTTATGGATATTCACCATTGTTGAGGGTTTACAATTTTGGTATTTAATTGCCATCGCTGCCATGGATAAAACAACATTGGAGATAACCTAGAGGCTCTTGAAGAGGTGGGCCACGAATTCTGCACCTCTAGAGTAAACATCGCCTTCCTCCCTTACAAAATCCTAAGTAAGTTTCCTGGTTTACTATGAATTGATAAATTTTTCCTAGTTATAATACTGAACCATATGTATCTAGGTTAAAATTGCTGGTGAGTTTCCTTTTTACTATGAATTTTTATCTTTCACTTGATAATATTGGTTATAATACTGAAGCTTAGGTAGGTAGGTTAATATATCAATATAGAATTATTTCTATTTTTATTATTTTAGGGGGTGGTTGGTCCAAGTGGATCGCACCAGAACTCTATCTTATCACCAACCTATATGGTTTGTCCATTTTATATTTGAGTTGCTCATAAAGTGCATATATATTATGCAATATATGATAATGACTCTCATATTAAAATACTTAAATTTTTTTCCGTATCAAAACTTTAGATCTCCTTGTTGGATTGTATAGGGATGATGTATTGATTACAATAGTTTAGCTAGTGGTAATATGTTATTTCTTTTCATATATGCTAACATGTTATTTCTTGTAATTTACCTTTTTATATAGTTATGAACCACAAATTATGACCATTAAATGTAATTGCAATTAATCAAGTACTCAAAAATAATTTGACAAGGAAAAAAATCATGAGAAGCTTGGGTTCATCTCATCCTATTCCATCTATGAAATCCATCCAAGTAGTGCCACTCAACTTTGACCTCATGTACAATGGCTTTATATGGGATATAAGTCCACCAAGGCATTTTTTAAAGCTTTGAAAATAAAGGAGGTTAGTGAGAAATTGGATGGTTTTAAGAAAATGGATGGTTTAGTGACTAACCAAGCATTGACTTAGCATGAGTTTGTATTCTATTTTTTATATGGTGGTGTTTCAATCATAAGGGGTTTTAGAAGAGGTGTCTATGCTACGTTGTTTTGATATTGTATTGATAAGAATTATATGATCTCTCATATTAAAATATCCTTAATTTTGTTTTCCATATCAAAACTATGTAGATCCCCCTTATAGACCATATAGGGATGATGTCTATATTACAATAGATTAATGAGTAATAATATTTTATTTCTTGTAATGTTAAATATTTATAGGGTTACGGACCCTGGTCCCCAATTATAACCATTCAATGTAATTGCAACTAATCCACTCAAAAATAATTTGATGAAGTCTCCAAAGACCTTTAATGTATCTCCTTTAATTAGGAAACAAACATGGAAAGCTTTCCTTCACCTAATCCTAAGAATGGAGCTAGGATTAGGTTTCCTCTAGGATCATGATGGAAAGGCAACAAAACAAACTAGCCATTACACTATAGTTATATAAAAAATAGATAAAAAATAATTACATTAAATATATATTTAAGAAACCATTTTACAAACCTTCACATGGATCTTGGAACCATTTGGGAAACCCTGAAATGGAGGGTATGATATAAAGGGTGAACAAGAGCATCATATAATTTTTATTCCCGAACACAAGTTTTTTCAGGATTATATTCCTGCAAAACTCTGCTACATACTATTTTTTATTTTTTTTATTTTTTATTTATTTATTTTTCATATACCTTCCTCCCGAGCAATATTTAAAGTTACAAAAGAAGGAGAAAAGTTAAAATCATTATAGCCATGTTAGAATGACGAGCTTCTAATTGAGGAGTAATATCGGTTCCATACTCCTATCGACCTCACCTATATATACACCTTCATTGTGCCTACCTAGCCCAGCCCAAGAAGGACCGCCCACATCCACCCACATGTTCGCAGTCTCACCATCCACCCCATTCTGGTAAACCTGCACCCATTCAGTTCGCATACCCCTTTTAGGAAAAATGTATGCATCACCTCTCTAAAAAATCCAAGATGATATGACAAGGATGATGGTTGCACCTACTTACACATTGCCCCTGCAATCTTATTAAGGTATGTATAAATCATTTTTGACACCTTATTCAATGCTAAAAACACCATTGTTTCATGTAATTTTTTAAGGTTTCTAAAAATAAGGAACATGTTATGCATAAAAATCTTTTGGGTTCTTAGGAATGGAAAATAAAGAGTTACCCATATGAAAACTAAACTGAAAATATCCCAAAACTGATAGAAATACATTGAAACCTAATTGAAATAGAAATATAGATTGAATGAAAGGAAATATAATGGATGAAACAATGAGTTCCAGTGGTCCTTTTTCATTCAATTCCTTGCAACTTCATCATATTTCTGATCAACATCCTCTAATGGTAGATCCTATATCCATTTCCCACCCCCATGTGACTATTGTCGAGGAGGCTAATGGGAAGAAACATTGAATGGCCCTCGAAAACCATGGAAACCCTAAGGATAAACCTTCTTTGAGCGATGAGGATGAGTGCAATGAAAATGGAACAGAGTCCCGTATGGGAAAGAAGGGTTCTTCCTTATGGCACTAAATGAAGTGGATAGATGACATTGTTATGCTTTTGATTAGAGTTGTTTCGTATGTGGGTGAGGATGCTAACTGTACCAACGATGGGAATAAGAGGAAGTGTTGGATTTTGTATAAGAATATGGATGAGGAAATGGAGGAGGACGAAGAGGAATAAAAGGAGTGATGAGAATGAGGGGGGTTTAAATATTGAGGGTGCGACTGGAGAATTTATGAAAAAGGCCAAGGATGATTCAAGGGATGTATTTCAAGACATTGTGGAGAACGTGATAGCTACCAATTTCCTTCCATATAAATTGGAACCTAAACTCTTTATAGAAAAAGAACATTAGCTGAAACATAACTCATTTTCATAACCCTCAATCTCATTCGTTTCATTCTTGTCATAAAAAAATCAATAACTCTCCAGGATTCAAGTTCTAGACTGCTTTCTAAGACAGTAAATCATCTAGAAATATATTTTCATATTTCAATATTTGAGTAATTGAAACAATAAGATAAATTTATTTCTGAATGACAAGTATTTCCGCAACCATGAAATATTACCAGAATATAGTCACACCACAGGAATTGATATGGAAGAATTTTTTGTCAAATCTGTTAATGGAGAATGCCCACTCCCACATGTTCTTGACCTGATTTTTAGATTTAATTTATATTTAGAATCCTTCCTTCACTAGACTAAGCCAATATTAATCTTTTATGTTATGCACCACCCATAACAAAAACAAAAAATATTCCCAAATCAGAATCTAAGTTTTTAAGTATAAAATATGATCTCACAAGTGCGTTGGATATCCAATTCATGTAATTTAAATATAATAAATAACAAAGAACAATTGCTACATGAATACCTTCATGCTACAACAAATCATATGTGATATGTGAATACATCAGTGTGCTACAAGAGTGAATCTGCGTTGCATAAAACCTTTGTTTTATTGAATCCAAGTTATAATAATTCTAGGATACACACTCATCTCTGATATTTGGATCCCCCAATCACTAAGATTATCCCTTTACCAAATCAAACTATTTATTCCCTATATAATGTGTTTGAGTATTATACTAGTTATATTTCAACCATTAAGAGATAGAAAATCAAGTTTGTTTCTCTAGATTGCATACTCTATCCAACCTTGATCATAGAAATGCCCATTATTCTTATTTCATTCTCCAAGAGAACTAAATAATTCATTATATTGAAGACAAAGTCATGATATGTGTCAATGGGTTTGAGTCTCATAGACATGATATGGAAAACTATTTTTTGTTGGTATTACAATTTTAGTGAGTTGTAGGGCCTTGTGATATTATAGAAACAATATGTGTTCCTTTTCATCTTATAATTCATCTGGCATCCTTGAAGTGTTTATTCAAAGATTGAGATTTATTTTGGATTTGATTTTGATAGGTGTTCCATAGGAGAGGACACCACCTTGAATAGTTCAAATCTTGAATCCTGGTAAGGTTTCAACTTCTAAAACAGTTTTACTAGCAAAAGCTACCCCTAAACCTGCAAGCGATACACAAATAGTGAATTTTGTTATGACAAAAGAACTAGAATCTACTCCATCTCGCGATTTGAATGGAGTATCCAAATTGGAGATTGAACAAGAGCATGATCCTCTGGAGTATTTTCTCTCTTGAGTCCAAACTACAAAATTCTTGGAGGAGCCCCTCTCACCTAATATTTTTTCATTTTAGTTAAATGATTCCTTTGACTATATTATTATCAAATAATGTTCATACAGGTAATTTTGTGAAAAAATGTGGGCTACTTAGCAACCAACATGAGCTATCTCAAAACTAGGTAGGATCCACTAACAAACAACATCACAACTTGGGTGTACATAAATTATGAATAAGTCTAGCTACCACAAAACCATAAATAGAATCAAATGCATTGTTGGGCCCTGACACACATTCAACAACTCCAAAAGCAAATATGAAATATCCTAAACCAGGTTACCGATGGGATGAGGCCCTACATTAGTTGAGGGGTGGGGGGTCCATGCACTTGTTTGTGGGCCTCCATCCATCATTTAATCGTTCTAGTTTAGGGTTGGTTTCCCTCATTATCCATAGGCTCCTTGAGAGGCTTCTAAGTCATGGATATGGCCAATGTGAGCTATGGGAATTTATCATTCTTATGTTGTGGTGGTGAGGGCCAACTATCGAGGAATTCCCTCCTCAAATGAACACCCTCTCCAGCTCTATGTCGTGGCCTTCAATTAGATCCTTGTGACTGGTTGGATGGAGTTTCAATAGGTGGCTCCCCCCTATATACTCCAGCAGCTGTCACAATTGTCACTTTGATTTCAACTTTCTGCACCTGCATATTAATATGCATATAAATACTAGCACAAATAATTGAATTAATGTGCCCAAAAAACCTTGAGTAGGTGGTGGAATACATAGCATCATTTAATTTCTTCCATATGAATGGGAGCATTTTGATTCTATTAATTTTTGATGGTCCATGGAATTCAGTGGCTTAAGGATGTATTATCTCTTAACATGGTGGTTTTATGATAAATAGAGGCAGGGAAGATTTTGATGCAAAATTTAGCCACTCAATCTCAGGTTGATTTCACAAGTGAATAGAACTAGAAAATTTATTTGAGGGTTTTAGCTTCATCACAAAGGTAACATTGTTATATTTTTAACATTAATCTAGCATTATATTAGGATCTTTAACTGAGAGAATAAAAAGCATAGCAATCAAACACAAGAGACAACAAACACAGTGTTTTTCCTTGGGGAAACCATAAATGGAGAAAACCCCACAACTTCCTCACAGATAGAATCAACACCAAAAGTAAAACCCAAAATAGTAAGATGATCTCCCGACAGCAGTAGCCTCTTTCTTTCTGGCCCCAACAACTTCTTCTCCCTCAACTATGCGCTACAACTGAGTGTGAGTGAGTGTGTGTTAAATAGAGAGACTCACTCTCTATTTATACTAATTCCTAACTTGACAATGACTCACTAGGTACGAATTCACTAGCTAAGTCTAACAACCCTAGGGCCCTGGAACTGTAGGGACTTTAACCCTTGAACAATAGGAGGGTTACCCACATTGACTTGACATGACTTTTTTATATTATAGAAACTCCCGATCAAAGCATCAAGGCATGACATGACTCAATTACATTACAAACACTTCCCAGAATAAACATCAGGGCACAATACATAAGAAATACAAGTGAATACATTCTGAAGTTACAATTACGTCAACACTCCCTCTTAACTAGGAAGGTATTCTCTCAACACAATTTATCAGCGCAAGTCCTCTTCTCTGTATAATCTAGATCATCATTGATTTCTCATCATATTCAAGTCATCTTCATCTTCAAGTAATTTTCATCTTCAAGTCATCTTCATCTCGATCTGGATCATCACTCGATCTAGATCATTTCTGGTTCTGGAACATCTCTGTTGGATCATTATTACGGGTTCTATCTCTTGATTCTTCTCGTCACAGAAATTTCTATAGATCCAACCCTTTTTCATGTGGTTGTAGCCCTAGCCTCCATATAGGTATTTTCCAGAACTTATATCTGACCCCAAGTCAGAATGGCCCGCCCAACACTTATATCTGATCATGTAGGAACCAATCCTATAATCATATCAGAAAGGCACGCCCAACACTCACATCCGACAAACCTGTCAGAAAGGCCCAGCACTCACATATGACAACCAATGTAAGAAAGGCTTGGCACTTACATTTGACCATGCGAGGAACCAATCCTCCATGCTGAAAGGGCTCTATAATTACATCTAACAACCAATGTCAAAAACGCTCTACACTTACATCTGGAAACCAATGTTAGCAAGGCTCAGCACTTACATTTGACCATGCGAGATGTTATAACTAGATCTTGTTCTTAGTTTATCTATTCCTTTTATCCCAATTTTCAACCATTCGTTTAAAATGATTTTGTATTTTATGTTGATTTTAAGAAATTTTGACAATCAATATTTTTTGTTGGATTTAATGCTTTTAATGGTTGAATTATTTCATTCATTTATTTTTAAGTTTTGTCTTTCAGGCTTATTAGTTAATATGTATATATTTAAACTTTCAAAAAATTATAATAAAAGTTTATTCCAAGTTTGCTTTATAATCTAACCCTCATTTTTGAGTCCTTTGTCACATATTTTCATGAGGAGATTCCTATAGCAGCTCTGTTTTTCCTATTTTTGTCATTATCATTGGGAGTAGAGTACGAAGTGATGGAAACCAATTCTGGAAAATAAAAGACGTTTTTACTCACAACAGACTCATTCAAAAAAATCTCTCTCAATTTTGTAACAACTATTATCGTTTGAGATATTCGAATTCATCTTTGTGGCCTATGTTCAGGGTTTCAATTATTTAATAATTTCCTGTTTTAGTCACAAAGTTCCAGCATGTATTATGATCAATTGAAGGGTAATTTTTAAAAAACAATAGATTTTTTTGTTCATAACAGATCCATTTAAACAAACCTCTCTCAATGTTTTCACAAGTCTCCTAGATCGAGAGATATGAAGGCGTCTTTGAGACCCAAATTTTCCAAAATTCGCCAAATTTCCCCAAATCGGATTTGCTATTTTTGGGTTTATTGTCTTTAAAGATTTTGAGTTATTATGTAACTAATTGATGTAAATATTTCAAATTTAGACCTATAAGGTAGTTATGGAACTACTTTACCTTTCTAATGATAAAAGGAAGACAAACATACATTTTTGTGGTGGGATTTTTCACTTAAGGAAAGGCTTTTGGAGCTTTGATTTCTCAAGCTAGCATTTATAACTTTTATGTAAGTGGATGACTATTATTGATTATATATAAACTAATAAGCCATTTTACCTGTCATGTTTTTTCATTTCCGATCTAGTTGATTGCTCGGTCTACAATTTCATTTCCTGTTTAAAGGTTTATTCATGCAAATGCTTGTAGCCTGTGGGTGGAATTAGTATTTCATGTGTAATGCTTATGACTTATTGGGATGTGTTTGATCCCCAATTTATCCAACTTGCATGATTCAGTTCTGTATTATCTTGTGGATGTTTATTTCGTCCTTGCTGATGAATTTTTTAAAACCAAAAACCAAAACCCTTAAAACCAATTTTATTTTATTTTTATTTGATATTGTGTTGGCTTGTTCTTCTAGTAGTCTAAGAACAATTTCTGGCACTAACATGTTTGGCACCATTGTTGGGGATGAAGATGAAGTATATCTTCCCTGGGATATCATTATTCATCTGATTTTGAGAGGTGAACAAAGTTAGAAAATATTTTAGACTACAATTTTTCGCTAGTGACTCCATGATTAAAGATTCCACTGCAAGGAGAATTTTGTTGACAAAGAAATGAAGAATCCAAATGGAAAGACTAGGTATCAGCTTGTTACTTTCCTCCATGAGGTTTTGTTCTTATTCATCAATTATTTCCTGTCTTTCCCATTGCATGTCAAAAGAATTATTTTTTGTTTTGTCTATTCCGATGAACATAAACCTTCAGGTACATATCCCTCTTTGGAAGAAGAAAGTATGCATTCTTCTTGTTTTGTTGATGTTGATCCTATTCCTTCATTTGAAATACATGTGCAAAATTGTTATCAACCCAAATGGAACTTCTCCGTCCGAGTGCTGACATTTCATTCTGTTGATACACAAAAGGACATTTCAAGATTGAAGTTTGCTTAAACATTATAGATGGGCATGACATGAGATGCATTTACCCTTCAACCAGCTTGCCATTTTATTTTTCTATGTGTTGATTGTCATACACAAATATCTCCATTGAAACTCGTGTACATATGCGACTATCCTCGTTGACAACTCGCGTATTGTATGCGACTATTCCCATTGCAACCCACGTATAGATCTATACACGAGTTTCCCTTATAGAAACTCACATATCATACACGGGTTGCCAGTATCAATAGTCATGTACACATCCATTCAACATTAAAAAATATAAATCACGATTAATGGAGATTAGTTGAGTCCTAATAATTAACCATCTCAACTGTCTCAACCTCCTCAACCTTCGGAACTGATCTATTTCCCAAAGTATAAATAGAGGCCTTGGGGAGGGCATTAATCAATCAATCTTGGAGAGCAAAGTTATGCTGGTGGTATATCTTCAGAAGTCTTTGGAGTAGCAGAAATCTGAGTCCTTTGGTTGCAGAGGAGTCCTTGTTTCAGGCGTTGGGTTGTACACTTATCTCATTCACTATTGTTAACAAAGAGAATTCTTCTTCCAACTTTGTGTTGAATCTCTTTAATGTATCATGGTTGATAAATATATTTGATTAAGCACTATATATGTTATTTGTATAACCTTTCATATATACATTTATAAGTTTGTACTTAGAGAATTTGCTCCTTGCAGGTGAAGGAGGTGCATCCCTGAAAGATTTGGAGAGAAGCAGAGTGGGAGAAGACAAATCTTGGATCAACAATCGATAATCAGGTGAGTCCAATATATCTTCCTATTTCCTTTCTATACTTTAAAGCTGATTGTCTACAAGTTTTAGATGTATGTTGGTAACTCTAGACCCTAGGTTATAAGGGTGTTTATTCCTGAACAACAGAACTGGCGACTCTATTGGGGAGCCCAGACTACTGTGGGTTAAATCTATAGATATGTGCCCAGTATTTGCTTTGATTCAGTGTGTGGTGTCTTGTATTGGTTCATGCTTGAAGTGGTGTTTGAAGACCTTTATAATTTTTATTCTTGTTGAAAAATTTAACTACTGTACACGGGTTTCTCTTGTACACATTCATGTACAGAGGTCTGTGTATGTGGGTTGCTCTATTGCACAGTCGCGTACAATACGCAGGTTTCCCTTGTGCATAGTCACGTACAAGCCTAAGCACAAAATTTTTGGGTTAGGGTTTGCGTGTCCCTGTCCTTCTATGAATTTTGTCTTGCTTAGTGGTCTTTAATTTTAACATTATACTTTAAGTTTGATGACCCTGTTAGCCATACTTTGTGCTTCCTAGTAAGCCCTTGAGTTTTTATTACTTGGATTGTCTTTCTGTCAAATTTAAGTGGATTTTCTTGTTGGGTGAGAGGTTCAAGTGCTGGTTGTCTGAATCAGTGATTAAGGTTCTAGACACCATTTTATCATTTTCTATCTCTAGATAGGGTTGGTTTGTTACTTGCCTTTGATTGATTTAAGTGATTTCCATTCATTGTGTCTTCCCAAGC
Organism: Pseudotsuga menziesii; assembly: GCA_001517045.1. Classification (NCBI taxonomy): domain Eukaryota; kingdom Viridiplantae; phylum Streptophyta; class Pinopsida; order Pinales; family Pinaceae; genus Pseudotsuga; species Pseudotsuga menziesii. Next base: position 244,893 of record LPNX011035356.1, read on the forward strand.
TAGGTTTTTCCAAGTCTTCCTTAGGTGGTTGCTCTTTGGTTTTATGAATCTGCTTTGCTTCATTTTGATTTTTTTATAAAGTTAATTTATTTCAAGCATACTCAAGAATTATGCATTTACATGCATAGTAGTTGTCTATTTGCTTTGCTTACATTACTTGATTGCACTAGTGGATAGGTTGTTTTTCTTTTGCATTTACGAAAGAAAAATAAAAAGAACATATTCTTGTTTAATATGCATGTAGATTAGGGTTTTGTCTTTAATGCACTGCATATCATTATTTTTGAAAAAATAAAAAAGAAATTGTTTTTTTTTGGATTTCAAGTTTCTATTTGAAAAGTAAAGAGAATATTTTTTTCCTTTTGCATTTTAGTTCTCTTTGTTTAGTCATTTTGTTTCAACTTTGAGTCAAAACACCACATAAGTTTCATGCCATTTACCCTCTGACTAAAAATAGCCCTTAAAATAAATGATATAATTTAAAAATTATTAGTAGTTTTATTTTATAGGGTCATACACCAACTAGCTCAGGCTAGTCTTGTGGGATAGGGAGTTTAAACTCCCCACAACTGTTAAAATTTCAGACGTAGTTGGCTAATCACTAGGTAAACCCTTTTCTACGTTGATTGTATCTAGGAATCTCCTCTCAAATGGGAGTTAAGCACTAGGCCGTGTGGAGGATTGGACTGAGGAGATAACCCTCCAATTCCTTGTCAAAGCATAGACCAAGGTTTTTGTGCATATAGGAATCCTATCTTCGATAGGGTTTCGGGCTTTGCTACCCTGCCCATGCATACGAACCAGGCTTGCGACTGTCCCCCCAGACTGTCAATATAGTTAAGGTAGCCTTTAGTCTCTTTGAGATGTAGGGTTCATGCACAGGTACACTGAAAGGCTATTTCTGGTTGACCTTGGACGAGCTTGGAAGGTAACCCCAGTAGAAGGTGTGGGAGGGCAGTGGGTGATTTCTCCACTTATGCCTAAGAACATCTATAGGGACACCAAGTAACTGTCTATCAACTTTCTTTTGGAAAGAGTATCTTATACCTGTTTGTCTGTTTGGCTTTGGGAATTTTTTAGTGAGTGCTATGTGGTTTGTCTGTACTTAGTCTGCCTTCAGGTGTGTGCTTGGTACATTTGGTTTCCTGTTGAACTCATAATTTATTTCCTTGTTTGAAACTATGTCTAACACCCCTTTGAACACCAACCAAGAGATCCCCATAATGGGAACTCCTTGTACTTTTCCTCTCATGGGGAATGTTGGTGTTCCCTTGATGGCCACCCTGAATCTACTTGGATTCACCCTAGGGCTACCGTTGTGGTTTTTTTTGACTCCAACTATCCTGAATGCCCTCGATGCTTCTCAAGTAAGCTCCTTATATCAAGGGAATCAAAACACTACTTCCCCTTAACCTTTAGTTGATTTTCCTCCTCCTTCTACCTCATGCAGTGAAAGTACTGATACTAGTAACCGATAGTCTAAAAGGAGTAAAAGAAGGAGGAATAGAAAGAAGGCACATAAGCAAGGGGGAACCGGTTCAACCTCTGCAAGTCAAGTTGAACCTCACCACCCAGCCTCTGCAGTTCATGCTGGGGGCACCTATCAAACCTTTGCAGGTCATGTTGGATCTTAGCACTCAACCTCTGCAAGTCAAGTTGATCTTCACCATCCAGCCTCTATTGATTATGCTGGTGGGATCCTTCCAACCTTTCCAGCTCATGTCGGATCCAGTCACTCAGCCTCTGCAGTTCATGCTGAGGGCACCTGTTCAAACTCTTATGTTCAAGTTGAACCTCCCCATCCAACCTATACAAGTCATGTTGGATCCATCCACCCAACCTCTGAATTTGATGCTGGGGGAACACACTCAACTACTGCTAAGCATGTTGATCCTAACCATTCAACCTCTGTTGTTCATGTTGGTGTTTCCCATCCAACCTTTATAGGTCATGTTGGACCTAGTCTCTCAGCCTCTGCAGGTCATGTTGGGGAAAGTCTCTTAGCCTCTATAGTTCATGTTGAAGACAATCCATCAACCACTACGAGTCATGTTGACACTGTTGAAAAGACTACCCATTCAAAACACAAGCCCAAGTTTCCTTGTAAGATTTGTGAGGGAGACCACATTACTTATAAATGCCCTTCTATTGCGGAGGTCAGAAGAGTTTGGTTTCATGGTCATCCCATTTTTTAACATTCTAAATATTTTCAATGACCAACCTCTCTTAGTCAGGTTGGACCCAGTTACCCAGCCTCTGGTGGTCATGCTGGGGGAAAACTCTTAGCCTCTGTAGGTCATGCTGAGAGAAAATAGTTAGTCACTGCTAGTCATGTTGACACCATTGAGAAAACTGGTCATTCAAAGTACAAACTTAAGTTCCCTTGTAAGCTATGCAAGGGAGATCATCTTACTCACCAGTGCCCTACTATCGCAGAGGTGCGAAGAGTGTGGTCCAAGACTCAAAAATTTCTTTCTCCTGAAAAACCTATAGTTTCTCAACAACTTGCTCAACCTTTGGTTGATCAAGTGGTCGAACCAATCTCATCTTTGGTCGATCCCACTCTTCTTTTAGAGATTGATCCTGATGTGATTGAACCAATGTCACCTTTGGTCAATCCCACTCTCCCTTCGTAGAGTGACTTTCACGAAGTGGTTGGATCGGTTCCATTGTCGATCAATCCCACTCTTCTTTTGGAGAGTGAAGTGTTTGCTAGTCACATTTTCTTCACTGCCAGTTCCAAACTTACTAAACAGGGGGGCACTAAACTCGCTTTAGATCAATCCCCACCAAGCTCTTAGATTGCTTCCTTTGATTGGGATATCCTAGTTGAGCCATGCCTTCCTTCTGATGCACCTTTCCAGATAAAAGTCAAAGTTGAACCATACATGATTGCTCATTGTATTCTTGATGAAGGAGCCTCAATCAATATATTGTATGCTCGTGCTTGGCGAGGCATGGGATCTCCCAGCCTTGTGTCGAATACTAGTTAGTTACTGGCATTTAATAGAAGAACTTGTATAGCCTTGGGAACTCTTTCCAAAAACACCTGTTACTTTGGGTGGGAATACCGTCTTAGTTGAATTCATGGTGATAGAAGGCCCCTTGGACTTCAATATGTTCCTTGGACGTGATTATGTCTATGCCATGCAAGATGTGGTGTCAACAGACTTTCATGTGATGTACTTTAATCATGGCAAAGAAATTGTCACTATTGATCCATTGAATTTTCTTGATCCACCTACTGACCCAACTAGAGACTAGGTCTTTCCTTTTATTGATTCCCAGTGTTTCTATAGACACTACCCCGCCACAGGTGAGCTATGTGGCCTTATGTCCTTTACGTTCAATTGCTACTGAGAAGAAGCCTCTATTTTCATGCTTACCTTCTCAGGACTTGGTCCCAGTAATTGACCAGGTGAGTCATCCTATACAGACCATGGAGCTTGCTCTCACTCTGCCAATCCATTTGAAAGTTTGGACATGTGTCCTATCTCAGATGATCTCCTTCCTTCGGATGAGATCTTCCTAGAGTCTTTGATATAGTCTGACCTTATTTTGGATGTTGGTTTGGTTGTGACTAAATCTAACACTTATTTTCCTAGTAATCTTGACCTTTATTCTTATGTTGGTCTTGTTGAGTCTTTTGACTCTCCCTTCGAACAGCAAGTCAGTGATCCTGATGAGTTTGATTTTTCATATGAATTTTTCAACTCCTGTGATATTGAGTTTGTTATTGTAGACCCTATCTCCGTTGTTGATTTTTGTTGTCCTTCTGAGGTTGATCTTACTGATTATAAACCCTCGAGCCTTGGTGCTATAGAATCTTCTTCAGATGATTCTGCCTTGACTTTACTTTTTATAGAAGATAGCAAATGTGCATGTGTTTTTGCCAAAGTGACATGCATCAGATATTTTCTTCTGAATATGATTCTGATGTTGTTGTTTCTTGGAGACAGGATTCTTAGTTGGATTCACAACTGTTTACTATCCTTGTCTTGTTGTTCAATCTATAAATGCATTTCCATGTGCCCTGCTCACGTTTATGAGTCTGATGCCGGCTTCCACACTTTTAGCTCATTGTATAAGCCCTCATCTTTGCTCTCATCATCGCTCAACCTTGTATCATTTTGTCTTTGCAAATTGACACATTTTACCCTTAGGAGAAATTCCCCGAGTGTCCTTATCTTGCTCACTTTCCTTGCATTATGCAGAGGTTTGTTGCTTGTACTTGGAACTAGTTTCGCCTATTTATGACACTCGTCTCCTCGCATTTAGAGCATTCTTTCTGATCTCCTTCAAGCTTGTTAAAAACAGTAAGGAGGCCATGAGTTGAATTTTTCGTACTCATTAAAACTTCACGAGAAAGATATCGAATTTATTTAGACCCAAGTCTAACTTCTCAAAATAGACTTGATTGCCGAGTAAACTTGTCCATTCAGGCTCGTTAATAATATGTGAATGGGCATCCACATTGGTGGTAGGTTATCACTTTCTTGGACCATGTGGAATAATACGAGAAAGGAACAGTCTCTTTTCTTCAGAATAGAGAAGAGTATTCTCAGGCATAGGTTTATCAATTTTTCGGACCTGAGGGACTAAACTTACGGAAAATGAACCCCCAGTGTGAGTTTAGTTTTCTCTTTTTTCTGCTCTGGACCTAAACATGAAAAATATTTCGAGTGTACTTTATGTCTTTGTCATGCTCATTAAACCCTAAAGAACAAAGCATCGATTTTATTGTTGTAAGCCCCATTTCTCGTAATCAAATGGATATTTCCGAGTGATATTGCCTTCCTTCACACTCGTAAAACTCAGGATATATGCTGCTTTTGAAGGAGTGTTGGGTAGGTGGTAATTTAAGCTTTTTTGGACCTTCCTGACTAAATACAAAAAAGGTGCACCTTACTTCTTTGGAAGCTAAGAGATTTCTTCTTTGGTATGTTTTATACTTTTTTGGCCCCAGGAGACTAAATTGTACGAAAAAACACCTCCCTAGAGTCTTCTTTGGAGTTTCTAGACTCTCTAAACAATGAAAACATTGTTTGAGCATGTACTAGTTTGGGCTCATAAAATCCATGAATCAGTGACACTATCAAGCATTATTCCCTCTTCTCTTCAAGCTTGTTAATAATGAAGAGAGATTCGAGTTGACTTTCATGGACTCGTTAAAATTTAACAGGGAAGGTAAGGAAGAAGTTTTCTTTTGATTCTCAGTTAGTGGAAGCATGTCATCCTTGAAGAAAACACTCTATATTTTTTTCGATATCCATGTCTTAGTGTTCACTTTCAGTTCAGCTATTACTTTGAGTTTATTACTCCTCCTCTTGTCAGTTCTACCTTGCTGATGTATATGTAACTTCAGAATGTATTTCACTTGTATTTCTTATATATTGTAACCCGATGTTTATTCTGGGATGTACTTGATTTAGATCATGCCCCGATGTTCCTATCGGGAAGGTATATAATGTAAACAAGCCATTTCAAGTCATTGTGGGAAACCCTCCTATTGTGTAAGGGTTAAAGTCCCCGCAGTTCCAGGGCACTAGGGTTAGTAGACTCTCCTAGTGGAGGTCGGCCCTGGTAGGGTTTTAGTCATGTCAGGATTAGTATAAATAGAGAACTGGAGTCTCTATTTATCACACAAGTTATACACACTCAAGTGTAGCGCATAGTTGAGGAAGGAGAAGACACTGGGGCTAGACAAGAAGATGGTTACTACTGTGGGGAGATCACTTACTGTTTTGGGGCTTTTCTATTTTGGTGTTGATTCTATCTCTGAGGAAGTTGCAGGGTTTTCACCATTTATGGTTTCCCCGAGGAGAAACACTATGTTCATTGTCTCTTTTGTTTTATTGTCGTGCTTGTTATTCTCTCAGTAAATATCCAAATATAATGCTAGATTAATGATGAAATTCTAACATGGTATGAGAGATAACCTGAGCAGAAGACACTATGCAGCTGCGGGAACTAGGGCTTCCTAGATTATGGATATTCCTCCACATATTTTCAGAAAAAGTAAGGTGGAATAACTCTCCTCCTTAGGGCACATCTTTCTATCGAAGCAGAATCCAATTCTGAGGTTTTTCAGTTTTGGACCGGACACTACTGCTGAAAATTAGGGCTTCTCACAGAAGAGGAATTTTTTAGTGAGCCTAGGCCTGGATTGATCTCCTCCCCAAAATAGAAGTTAAGGATAAATTTCAACGAATTTGGGTGGACAGATCTCTGAAAAAGAAAAACCCTAATTTGCTAATGAACCAGCACTATTGGATTTCAGCTCCAAATCTAGATCCGACATCTTGACCTGGTAAGATCTAAATATTTTGTATTTCTATTTTAGGTTCTTAGTTTAAGATGTCTCATCATACCAAGCTTGATGAAAAGATTGAGGGAGCTGATAACTTCTAAGCTAGGAAGTATAGGATCTCCCTGGTCCTGGAAGAGAATGATTTGGACTCATATATCAATGAGGAGGTTCTAGTTCCAGAGGGAGATGAGGCTAAGTCCTTGCATAAGAATAAGTTGGTTATGGCAAAGAGAATCATTACTGATTCTATCAAGGATCATCTCATACCATAGGTGTCCTCCCTCAAGACACCTAAAGCTATGTTTGATGCCCTAACCAAATTGTTTGAAGGGAAGAACATAAACAGGAAGATGAATTTGAGAAACCAATTGAAGAATGTGAAGATCCAGAATTTTGAGACTATTCAGTCTTAATTTACAAGGGTTTCTCATATCAAGGAGCAGCTGGAAGCAGTATATGAAGAAGTGGAAAATCCAAAGATTGTGATGACCACCTTGAATGGTCTCCCTAGGTCATGGGACTCTTTCATTCAAGGAATCTGTGCCATAAAGAAGTTAGTCAAGTTCAGCAGACTATGGGAAGAATGCTCTCAAGAAGAAGCCCAGATAGCAGCTCGAGAAGAGAAGATGGGTAATCAAGATCAAGATCTCATATTTCACTCAAAGAAAAATAGGAGGAGCAATTATCACTCCAAAGGTAAGATCTCACACTCTAGAAAAGATCTAAATACTATTAGATTTTACACATGTGATGAGAAAGGTCACATATCCAGATTCTTCCCTAACAAAATAAATCTAAAGAAGAAGGGAAACAAGAGAAGACATCATGCCCATGCTACAGAGGACGATGAACCTTTCACAAAGAGAATTAGATAAGAGAGTGATGACTCTTCAAGTGAGGATGAATATGTACTGGTCTCTGCTCTCATAGGAACTATTTCACATGGAAGCAATGATTGGATTATAGACAGTGGTGCTTCCAAGCACATGACGAGATTCAAAGAATCATTTCTGAAGCTATCTGAACATGAGTCACCTCACAAGGTGAAACTTGGGGATGACTACCAGTATTCAATAAAAGGTAGTGGTGAATCCTTCTATAAACTAGACTCTGGAAAGTCTTTGAAGATGAAGAATGTATTATTTGTTCTAGGACTAAAGAAGAACCTCCTTTCGATATCTACACTAGATGCAATAGGAATGAGGGTTGATTTTATAGATGGCCAAGTTCTTATGTGGCCAAAGGGAAATACTTTTGGCGATGCAATAGTGATTGGAGAACAAGAAGGAGTTCTATACAAGTTGAAGGGCCAACCGGATCAATATTTGGTTCATGACACAGTAGAACGAAATAAACTTTGGCATAGAAGGCTTGCACATGTACATTACAGAGCACTACCACTTGTAAGAAAAGTTGTTGAAGGTCTTCCAGAAATTCAAGCAAAACATGAAGGGGTCTGCAAAGGATGTGCGAAAGGAAAGAACACAAAGAAGACATTTCCAAGTAGCGAGAGAAAAGAAAAAGGAATCTTGGAAATAATCCACTTCGATGTATGTGGACCAATGTCATCAAGATCACTAAGTAGGTATATGTACTATGTTTCTTTTATTGATGACTTTTCTAGGAAGACATGGATTCACTTCATGAAGAATAAAGATGAAGTGTTTAGCAAGTTCAAGGAATTCAAAGCCTTGATCAAGACTTTTCGATCAGACAATGGTAGAAAATTCACTTCAAATGAGCTCAAGGAACTATGTAAGGACTCAGGGATTAAGAGGGAGTTGTCCACTCCTTACAATCCACAACAGAATGGGATTGTAGAAAGGAAGAATAGAACAATCATGGAGCTGCAAGAGCTATGCTTCATGATCAAGATCTTCCTATGCATATCTGGGAAGAAACAGCCAAAACAACAGTGTATGTACAAAACCGCACTCCACACATAGTACTCGAGAACAAAACTCCTGAAGAATTCTTCTTCGGCAAGAAACTAGAAGTCAACCATCTCAGAATATTTGAATGTTTTGTGTACATACACATTCCAAAAGAGAAGAGAACAAAATTAGATCCTTCAGGACAGAAGGGTATATTTGTGAGATACTTTGAAAGCTCGAAGGCTTATAGAATATACTTCCTAGGGTTCAAAAAGATTGACATCAGCAGGGATGTAACATTTGACGAAGATTCAGCCTACATCAAATCTAGAAAGAAACCTGCTAAAGAACCTGAAGAAGCAGAAGCTCCCAGAATTCATGATATAATCATGAACGAAGAAACTCAAGAAGAAGATCAAGAATTTCAAGAACCACAAAGACCTGTAGATCAACCATAGGAGAAGAATCCTCACAAGAGGAAACCTACTTGGGTATGAGAGATTATCCAAGGTGCAGAAAGATATGGGGTTCTAGAAGAGAATCTCAGAGAAAGAAAGAGGACCAGATCCTATTCCAGTTATGTAGCTTTACTATGTGACTTCATTGATAAAGAACCTTCCAAATATGAAGAAGCGGTAGAATGAAAATAAGGGAATTATGTGATGATCGAAGAGTGTCAATCGATCATGAATAATGATTTTTGGGATGTTGTCCCAAGACTAGAAGGAAGTTAGTTGTAACCTCCAAATGTGTCTACAAGATCAATCATGCTGCAGACGGTAGCATTGAAAAGTATAAGGCAAGATTTGTGGCTCGAGGTTTCTCTCAGAAAGAAGGAATAGACTATGAAGAAACCTTTGCACCTGTAGCCAAATACACTTCCATTAGATCGGTAATTCCTCTAGCTACAGTGATGAAATGGAAGATACACCAAATGGATGTCAAGACTTATTTCTTGAATGGTGTAGTAGAAGAGGAAGTGTATCTGGAGCAGCCACTCGGTTTTGAGACACATGACAGCAAGTCTCATGTGTGTAGATTGAAGAAATCTAGTTTGGGATTTACCAAGAGTAAAGCAGATTCCAACCTTTACTACAAGGTGGAAGATGGAAACCTGGTGATACTTCTACTATATGTAGATGATCTATTTGTGACAGGTATGGATGGGTTGATTGATGATACAAAGAGAAAGCTTGCTGTTGAGTTCAAGATGAAGGACTTGGTAATGATGAATTATTTCCTAGGTATGGAGGTGTTGTAGACTACAGATGGAATCTTCCTTAGACAAGGAAAGTATGCAGTAGAGATCCTGAAGAGATTTGGGATGATGGAATGCAAGGCATTAACCAAACCTATGGCATCAAACCTGAAGCTATTGAGTGATGCTTCATCAGAGATAGTTGATTCCACGATGTATCGTTAGATGATTGGGTCCTTGATGTACCTGACGAACACGAGACCAGATATTTTCTTTGCTATGAACACCTTGATCCAATACTTGACAGATCCGAGACATCTTCACTTGACTGCTGCAAAGCATATTTTGAGGTACCTGAAGGGTACGGTTGATTATGGGCTCAAGTATAAGGCTGATCAAAGGATTAACCTGGATGGTTATGTTGATTCAGATTAGGCAGGCAGTGCCATCAATAGGAAGAGCACTTCAGGGTGTTGCTTCATTTTTGGATCAGGTGTTATCTCATGGTTTAGCAGGAAGCAATCCTATGTGGCACTGAGTACAGTTGAAGTAGAGTATGTTGTAGCCTGTTCAGCTAGTTGTGAGGCAGTATGGCTGAGGAAGCCACTGTCTGATTTATTTGATCTCCAGTTAGATTCTACTTGTATATACTATGACAACCAGATTTGTGTAAAGTTATCAGAGAATCTAGTATTCTGTGACAAGTCGAAGCATATCGAGGTCAAGTATCACTATATCACAGATATGGTGTTGAGAGGAGCAATGAAGCTCTAGTATGTTGCGAAAAAGAAATATATAGCTAATGTGTTGACTAAGCCATTGGCTAGGCTGAAGGTTGAGTACTTCAGGGAGAAGCTTGGTGTTCTCCAGATCGAGGTTCCTCCCAAGAGGAAGTGATGTGTCTGTACTAAGCCCTTCTGACATGGTGAGAGGATTGGTTCCTTCCATGATCAAATGTAAGTGATATTCCATTCTGACATGTTGAGAGGATTGGTTCCTTCCATTTTCAGGTATATGTGGATGCCACATCCAACATGGAAAAGGGCTGGCTCTGTGAAGACACATCTAGTATGAAAAAGGACTAGCTCTGTGTAGATGGCACATCCAGCATGAAAAAGGGATGACTTTGTGAAGACTCATCTAGTGTGAAAAAGGACTAGCTCTGAGTAGCTACCACATCTTGTATGAAAAAGGACCAACTCTATGATGCCTCATCTGGTATGAAAAAGGAAAAGCTCTGTGATGCCGCATCTAGTATGAAAAAGGACTAACTCTGAGAAGACTCATCTAGTATGAAAAATGACTAGCTCTGAGTAGTTGCCACATCTGGTATGAAAAAGGACCAGCTCTTTGATGCCTCATCTGGTATGAAAAAGGACCAGCTCTGTGATGCCTCATCTAGTATGAAAAAGGACTAGCTCTGAGATGATACATCCAGTATGAAAAATGACTGGCTCTGTAGAGGTTCCTATGATGAGAAGAATCAAAAGATAGTGCCTATGATGATGCCCAGTGATGATCCAGATCCAATGATGATGTCTAGTGATGATCCAGACCGTGAGATGATCCAGATCCGATGATGAATATGAATTGAAGATGAAGAATACTTGAAGATGATGAGGACTCGATGATGATCTAGAAGATACAGAGAAGAATACTTGTGCTAAAAATCATGTCAAAAGAATACCTTCCTAGTTAAGAGGGAGTGTTGATATATATGTAACTTTGGAATGTATTTCACTTGTATTTCTTATATATTGTAACCTAATGTTTATTTAGGGATGTACTTGAGTTATGGCATGCCATGATGTTCCTATCATGAAGGTATATCATGTAAACAAGTCATGTCAAGTCATTGTGGGTAACCCTCCTATTGTCTAAGGGTTAAAGTCCTCGCATTTCTGGGGCACTAGAGTTATTAGACTCTCCTAGTAGAGGTCATCCCTGGTAGGGTTTTAGTCATGTCGGGATTAGTATAAATAGAGAACTGGATTCTCTATTTATCACACAACTTATACACACTCAAGTGTAGTGCATAGTTGAGGAAGGAGAAGACACTGGGGCTAGATAAGAAGAAGGTTACTGCTGCCGGGAGATCACTTATTGTTTTGGGGATTTTCTATTTTGGTATTGATTCTATCTCTGAGAAAGTTGCGTGGTTTTCACCATTTCTGGTTTCCATGAGGATAAACACTATGTTCATTGTCTCTTGTGTTTGATTGCTGTGCTTGTTATTCTCTCAGTAAAAATCCAAATATAATGCTAGCTTAATGATGAAATTCTAACATACCTGAGGAATCTGATCATGTCTCCAACATGTTAGATAAGTTTAGTTGTTCTATCTGTAAACTTAAAAAGCTACCTTGGGTCATCTTTGTGTTGTTCTCACTGTTCAAGGACTTAACCCCGTGTCTGATTTATACTACTTGTGTTTCCCTTCCTTTACCTAGTTCCTAGTCACTCTTGTGATCTGTTGGAGGATCTATTTCCTTCCTTATCACAGTATGGTTCCACATCATCACTTCCTGACAATGAAGACCTAGAGTTTTGATGATTGTACATCAGGATTCACTTTCATTATTGGTGAATTCCTTTGCCTCAGTTATTTATTATCACCTATTGATAGATAATTTGTTGAATCCGCTCCATGTTCGACTTCAATTCACATGGATTGGATTGTACTGGTTTTTTGAGATTTTTTATGAAGACCTTAGTTTCACATTCATGGACTAAGTTGCACAATATTATGTTGTGATTACATACACAGCTTCCATATTTTTGAAGACTCATCATTATTGTATATTGTGGCTTCAATCCACCTTTGTAATATACGTGGTCTTGTACCCATACTATATGATGTACTCAAATATTGTAAAGGAGCTAGTGTTACGGTATATTGAACATAGCATCCTCAGATATGAATTTGTATATGACATTACTATGTATTTGTTTCAGGTACTACCTTTGCTCCATTTGGACTTTTGAGTTCTCCAAAGATAATGATTATAATGTGTTTTAGCCATCGATTCCCTCTAACCTCACACATTAGGGGGAATCTGTTATTAACCCAAATGACACTTCTCCATCCGAGTGCTAACATTTCATTATGTTGGTACACAAAAGGACATTTCAGGATTGAATTTTGCCTAAACACTATAGATGGGCATGACATGAGATGCATTTACCCTTCAACGAGCTTGCCATTTTATTTTTCTATGTGTTGATTGCCGTACATGACTATCTCCATTGAAACTCATGTACATACGTGACTATCCTCGTTTACAACTCGCATACTATATGTGACTATTCCCATTGCAACCTGCTTACAGATCTATAAGCAGGTTTCCCTTAGAGCAACTCACGTGTCATATGCAGGTTGCTAGTATAAATAGTCGCATACACATCCATTCGACATTAAAAAATATAAATCACAATTAATGGAGATTAGTTGAGCCCTAATCATTAAACATCTCAACTGTATCAACCTCCTCAACCTTCGAAACTGCTCTATTTCCCAAAGTATAAATAGAGGCCTTGGGGAGGGCATTAATCAATCAATCTTGGAGAGAAAAGTTATGATGGTGGTATATCTTCATAAGTCTTTGGAGCAGCAAAACTCAGAGTTCTTTGGCTGCAGAGGAGTCCTTGTTTCAGGTGTTGGGTTGTACACTTATCTAATTCACTATTGTTAACAAAGAGAAATATTCTTCCAACTTTGTGTTGAGTCTCTTTCATGTATCATGGTTGATAAATATATTTGATTAAGCACTATATATGTTATTTATCTAACCTTTCATATATACATGTATAATTTTGTACTTGGATAATTTGCTCTTTACAGGTGAAGGAGGTGCATCCCTGAAATCTTTGGAGAGAAGCAAAGCGGGAGAAGAAAAAGCTTGGATCAACCGTTGATAATCAGGTGAGTCCAATATATATTCCTATTTCCTTTCTATACTTTAAAGCTGATTGTCTACAAGTTTTAGATGTACGTTGGTAACCCCCGACCCTAGGTTATAAGGGTGTTTACTCCTGAACAACAAACATGATATACATATACCCATATCTCTTGAACCTGATTATTCTAGTCATCTTGTAGAGAATAAAGCTGATCTATTACCTGTTGGGATGCGGAAATGTCCATTTTTCATCCACTTTATCTTCCTCTATTCCTCACATTTGATCGTCCCATTAACTTTTTATCATACCATTTCCATACATATATGTGGGTTTCACCTTATTATTTCCACTTTATTTATTTTTAGTATTATAAGTGAATTTATGATTAAATATTAGAAAATTAACATGTTTTTCACTAATATCTCAAAGTATGGATGAGCTTTGTAAGGTGTAGGAATATGTGAAGGATTAATTCAAAGAAAAGAATTCACGTATATCTCCTCCATCATTTCAAGGAGATAGTTATGCAAAGAATATTCGAAGGAGAAGATCATGGATATTTGGTTGAGAGACATGTGGAGAATTTGTGAAAGATATGTGGAGGATTTGAAGGGATCATATCTTGTAATAATAGAAAAATAGTTGAGTGGTTGAGTGAATAGTGGATCTCTCATTATGAGATGGTTATTTTCTTCTCAAAGAAGTTCATGTATAAAAGAGAGTGCTCTCTCTTCATTTATGATGGAATATTATATTAGAATATTTTAGATCTTATATTATCTTAGAGAATATTAGATTGTAGAAGTTAGTCTTGACTTTGTAATATGGAGAAGGGAATTCTTAGCTTTTGTTTATAATCTTGGTTTGATGCTTTCATGATTTATAATTGATTCCTATGATGTAATTTAAGATTTATTTATGGTTAATGTGAGCTCACATGTGTTGTTTTGTTTCTCTTCATATGTTGTCTTTCTTTTATACAATTTACTTGTAGCCGTGTGTTTCATCTTCTAGCATTAGATTAGCAATTGCTTGTTTCAGTTTAAGGGGGGTTAGATTAGATTAGTCTTAGTTTCACGGGTGGTTAGATTAGCTTAATTTCACTTCAGTCTTGCAAATAATGTGGAGGTGCTTCGTAAGACTACGAACCTTGGATTGAAAAATTAAATGGCTAGGAAATTACTACAATGGAATTAAAATGACATTAATTAAGCCCAACATTATGGCACCGTTGCCGGGGAAGAACAATGGATTGAAGAGTAGATTTCAATTCCTGCAAGTGTGGTAGTGTAGATTTCAATTCTTGCAAGTGTGGTAGCGTAGATTTCAATTCCTGCAAGTGTAGTAGTATAGATTTCAATACATGCAAGAGTGGTAGTGTAAATTTCAATTTTTTGCAAGAGTGTTTAATTTATGCAACTGTGAAGAGTTATTTTTTTTTAGAGTGTTTTTTTTTTTTTTACATAAATGGTTTGTTTTTATTTAAGATTTTCAAATTTCAGTTTTGGGTGTTGTAAGAATCCCTTTTTCAACATGGTTTAATAATGAGTATAAGTCTAGAACTACTCACTCATGCCTTGGAGAAAGATGGATTTTCCTCTTCCCAAGAAGAGGAGGTCTTGGCAGCAATAAGAGATTTAACTACTCCAGAATCAAACGAGGAATCATCATCCGAAAACTCCTGTGCATGTGAAGGTGAACAAGTATTTGAATAGGAGATCGATGAAGATGAGCAAGAGATCGAGGAGGACCATGAAGAGTTCCAGCATGATCTAAGGAGTGAAAACTATGCCTACGAAATCCCTATCGAACGATGGTTTCAAGCGAGAATGAGGTTAGAACAATTTAGTTTTTCTTTTTATTTAGTTAGATCATAGCCACAACAATTAAATTCGTTCATATTTGTATATTTCCATTGTTCATTCATGGGATTGAAAGATAATATATTCCTATTACTGTTGCATGTATGGCTACACTAGCTATTTGATTACACGTAACAGTTTTTTAGTTCCCAATTAGCATAGAGTAGGTAAGATTTTATTTTCAGTTTTTACTTTCACTTAGAATAAGTATGCCCTTATTCACACTTCGTGCGATCATGAGGATCAGAAAGTAGGATGTTTTCTAAAATTTTAGGAATGAATAACTAAGGTCTTGCAACATGCTTAATTGATTTCATCTTTATTTTGCAATTCATTATCTCCATTTGCTAAAAAAAAATTCCATTTGTAAAATAAAACTAGTCTATAATTTCATTTTTAAGCTCAACAAACGTTGAAATTATAATGCTGAAAAGCAGTTGCAACTCCAAGCTAAGACAATGCAAATCTATTGCATTTTTTTTGGCATTTTGGCTTTTTAAAATTCGCTAAAACACAGCCAGGACAGTCCTATTTTTAGGGACCATAAGGGCTTAGTTTTAAAACTTGTTTCTATCCAAAGTATCCCTTTAAGTCTAGTTTCCAATACAATTTGAATTCTTCAATTTGGTTCTAAAATGAAAAATATATGGTCAAAATATTGATTGCGGGTGGAGTAGGCAGCTCAAGAACATAGTTGGGATAGTCACGTTTAAGGAGACCTAATGGATGAATTTTAAAAATATGTTTCTACTGAATACTCTAATATCAATCTAGTTTAGAACACAATTTGAATCGTTCAGTTTTGATATCGTCCAAAGGAGATATGCCCAAAATACTGACTACCTTTCGTAAATCTGCACTCTAAAAAACTCTGCTTTCTTAGCTGTTCATTGCCATATTTGACCTATCAATTATTATTGTATTCAAAACATGTTTATATTAGAGATACCTAGATCAATATATTTTCATATCCAATTGGAAACACATCAATCCATCTTTTAACGAAAAATTTGTACTCAAAATAGTGACCGTTGGTCTTGGCTGAAACTCACAAACAACATTAGGATGTAGGCTGTTATTTAGATTATATGACATACCACAACATAGAATTTTTAAAACCTATTTCTACCAGAATTATCCTTATGAATTCACTTTCTTTTTTCTTTGGAATCATTCAAATCGCGCATAAAACAAAGAATTTATTACCAAAACACTGTGAGGTAGTCTACGCCGGCCCAACATGCATCCCAGATAAGAATACCATGACTCACATCTCTATTTGCAGGCATATTGAAATGAATTTTGAAAATACAAGACATGGGTTTTGTGTGTAACATCCTCCTTTACCTGACACACGAGGAAATTTCCAAACAAAGCCATGATTTGCGATATACAGCTGGTTCTTTGGGAGGATATTTTCTAGATTTATTGTTGCGGTAGGTTCCAAGCAGCTAAACATAGTTCTGTGAAGGATGAACATAGTTCTGTGAGGGATGAACATAGCTTTTTGAAGGCTGAACATAGTTCTGTGAGGACTTAACATAGTTTTGTGAGGGCTGAACATAGTTCTGTGAAGGCTGAACATAGTTTTGTGAAGGATGAACAAAGACTAAACATAGTTTTGTGAAGGTTGAACATAGTTCTGTGACGGTTGAACATAGTTCTGTGAAGGATGGAAAAACGCTAAACAAAGTATCAATTGAAAATATTATAATCGTAGAAGCAATTGGACCGGTCTTAACACCACAAAAAGGAGGAAGGTGAGAAACAAATCGATATGGGGCAGTTACTGGTGGTTGTTGTAGCTCATTGCCGCCGCTGTTTGTTGCAGTCGTTGCTGTCATAGCTGGATGGGTTGTTACAACTATGATCAGGTAAATTTAATTTTAAGTGTTTTTGCCATTATTTTTATTTTATTTTATTTTGGTGTATTGTAAAAATAAAAATAAAAAACAAGAAAAAAATATAAAATTATAAAAATTATTTCTTTTGTTTTACATTTTGCAAAAGAAAATAAAAATAAAAATATATATACATATATATAAAGCACAACAAAAAAATTTAAAAAAAATTAAAACAACCAAAACAAAAGTAAAGTTGCAAATGGACGTTTTCATTTTTCCTAAAATTGCTTTTATGATTAACGCTTAATTGATCACAGATGAAACCAACACGGGATACAGGTAATTTTCTTTCCAGCTTATGTACTTCTTTCTGCATGATATGTTTTCTTTTATGAACTTCTCACAATTTTTATGCTAGGTTGCATGAGAATATGCAACCAGATTAGTTGGGGAGGGAGAACTATATTCAGTACATATTCACTAATAAGTTTTCATGCAGGATTTTGTAGTGAAGTTTTTTTTTTCAGGTTTCAGAGATAGTCGCATTTTTATGCTGAAGTGATTTTTCAAAGAAACACAAATTTTTTGAGAAACATGCTTTGATAGACAACCTGAAGGAGCTGTTACTCATGATGTTTTCTCATAAACATCGTAACGTTGGTTGTTACACAAAAACCATCCATAAATTTGCGTCATGATTGTTTATCCATATTTTTCTTTAAAGCACCTTCATCATCCATGTCTTGAAGTCCACTTTCCATTGTTTTATCTGTCATGACTTCACACATGCCTATCTTTCTGATTTGCATACATCCCTTTATCTTTTTCAGTTCATTTTTCCATTCCAATTTGTCTTCTAAATAAAACTAGCTCCCTTTCCATGACTACATAGCCTTGCCATATCCATTGTTTGACTCTGAGATCTTATCACTGATAGTCCTACCAATCTTTTTATACCAACTTGCGTTAACTAATGTGGGATTTCCTAAGGCCCACCTTTCAACAAGTCTTTTTCCATTGACCTTAGCACCTTATCTGGGATATAGACTAGAGTTCATTATTGAGTACCTGGAGGCTTGCATGCCTTAATGGCAAGTTCTCTTGCTGGAAATAATGAGAATTCATCAATGTCCCTTGATCGTTAGATCTTGCAAGTGGCTCGACATCAGCACATCTATTCGCACTTTGCAAGATGTACTTGGGTACCTTGGCACTCATTGACATTACTGGTGAGTTGCCTCGTATTGGTTAACGGTGTTCATCAATGGCCGGTAATCCAATGATTTCTCTTCATGCTCGACCTCAACACATTTATTCGCATGACTAGAATTGTACCACTGGGATTTGTAGCGAGTGAAGACTATACATTATTTTTCATGACTCCATTAGCAGTTGCAGAAACATGACTTCAAATCTATGAGTATACCATAGTTCCACTTTCTACCTTCCACATTTTCCATTATTTATCAGTAGTAGTTTAGATTCCTCCACTTCACATGATTCATAAAGAAAATGCTTTGTTATGCACAATGATGCTTTCTATACACATTAATAGCTTATCATTTCCAGTGAATGTTTGGTTAAATTATTATGTAGCTAGAAAACAGATGACGAAACGAATGTTGTTAACACAAGAACCAACATTATTTACATTCATGGTTGTCACACATGGACCAACCATAAGGAAAATGCCAGCTGTTACTCATGCATTTCACATCATGAAATGAATGTTGTTAACACAAGAACCAACATTCTTTTCATTCATGGTTGTCACACAAGAACCAACCGTAAGGAAAATGTCAGCTGTTACTCATGCATTTCACATCATGAAATGAATGTTGTTAACACAAAAACCAACATTCTTTATATTCATGGTTGTCACATAAGAACCAACCATAAGGAAATGCCTATTGTTACTCATGTATTTCACACTCCATAAATATTCATTGTTAAAAATACATCATCAATCAAAGCCAAAGAGTAGATGCCAAAATTTCTTGAGAAGAGCCATACACGGTTGCATGAGGATATGCAACAAGTTCAGTTGGGGAGTATGTTGGGACGCAGAAATGTCCATTTTTCATCCACTTTATCTCCCTCTATTCCTCACATTTCATCGTCCCATTAACCTTTTATCATACCATTTCCATACATATATGTGGGTTTCACCTTATTATTTCCAATTTATTTATTTTTAGTATTATAAGTGAATTTATGATTAAATATTAGAAAATTAACATGTTTTTCACTCATATTTCAAAGTATGGATGAGCTTTGTAATGTGTATGAATATGTGAAGGATTAATTCAAAGAAAAGAATTCACGTATATCTCCTCCATGATTTCAAGGAGATAGTTATGTAAATAATATTCTAAGGATAAGATCATGGAGATTTGGTTGAGAGACATGTGGAGAATTTGTGAAAGATATGTGGAGGATTTGAAGGGATCATATCTTGTAATAATAGGAAAATAGTTGAGTGGTTGAGTGAATAGTGGATCTCTGATTATGAGATGCTTATTTTCTTCTCAAAGAGGTTCATGTATAAAAGAGAGTGCTCTCTCTTCATTTTTTATGGGATATTATATTAGAATATTCTAGATCTTAGATTATCTTAGAGAATAGTAGATTGTAGAAGTTAGTCTTGACTTTGTAATATGGAGAAGGGAATTCTTAGCTTTCGTTCATAATCTTGGTTTGATGCTTTCATGATTTATAATTGAGTCTTGTGATGTAATTTAAGATTGCTTTATGGTTAATGTGAGCTCACATCTATTGTCTTGTTGCTCTTCATATGTTGTCTTTCTTTTATGCAATTTACTTTTCACTATGTGTTTCATCTTCCAGCATTAGATTATCAATTGTTTGTTTCAGTTTAAGGGGGGTTAGATTCGATTAGTCTTAGTTTCATGGGGGTTATATTAGCTTAATTTCACTTCTGTCTTGCATATACTTTGCAGGTGCTTCGTAAGACTACGAACCTCGGATTGACAAATTAAATGGCTGGGCAATTACTACAACGGAATTAAAATGAAATTAATTCAGCCCAACATTTGGAGAATTTTCTCTTTGCAAGTGAAGGAGGTGCATCCTTGAATGATTTGGAGAGAAGCAGAGTGGGAGAAGACAAAGCTTGGATCAACCGTTGATAATCGGGTGAGTCCAATATATCTTCCTATTTCTTTTTTGTAATTTAAAGCTGATTGTCTGCAAGTTTTAGATGTACGTTGGTAACCCCCAACCCTAGGTTATAAGAGTGTTTATTCCTGAAAAACAAACATGATATACATATACCCATATCTATTCAACCTGTATATTCTGGTTATCTTGTAGAGAATAAAGCTGATCTATTACCTTCTACCATCATTGATGAAACTTGCAAACAACTTGATTAACCTCATTTTCAACTCACAGATTTTAAGTCTAGACTTAGACAGAATATTTTTAAACCTCTTAGGATGCCATCTATCTTACATCCTTAGCCTTCATACTTTGTTGAATATCTTCCCCATTTTACTGAAAAAGACCATATTACAACAGTGAAGCATTTAGAATATTTTCATAATTTCATTGATAATTTTGAAATCGTGCATGAGGATGTTTTCATGAGGTTATTTTCGAAATCCTTTGCTAGAGATGCTGGGTTTTGGTTCCAAAATTTAAAAGCTGATTCAATTGGATCATGGGAAGAGTTACATGATGTATTTTTGAAGTATTGGGGTAAGAATAAATCTTATGATCAATTTCTTTCTGAATTTTATAGTTTGAAAAGAGAAAATGACGAGCCAATTACTAAATTAAATGGGAGGTTTCAAAGTTTTTATATCAGTATGCCTACGGAGATTAGACCTTAGGAAAAACATGCTATGGTATATTATGTTATGACTCAACATTCAAATCTTGTATTTTTCCTTTTAGAAAGGAAATCATCATCTTTAAGACAATTGTTTGAGGATGCAAAAGGAGTGGAGGATAACATTCGAGCTTGCAAAATGCTTCAAGATCAGGCTCATGTTGAAGATATACAAGCTTATGAACAGGAAGAAGAACGTAGGTATCATTCATATTTAAGACTGTTTTCTTCATCATTTTCAGATTTTCATATGAACAAGGATATAAATGACGCTTGTACTGATTATTCATATCAATTTGTTGACTTTTTAGATGATAATATACTTTCAGTGGATTATAGTAGAAATTTTCTAGTTCCTGCTATGAGATTATCATGTTATGAAGAAGAAGTTGTTGCTCTTCAACCTCTTACTATTGATATAAGAAATAAGCTATCATTCTTGACTTATGGTCACTTTCAGAATTTTATTTGTTCAAGTTTTGATCAAGGGTTTTATTTAAAGGTTGAGAAGCAGTTTGAAGAGCCCTTGGTTTCCATTCTTGAGCCAAAGTTTAAAAAGAACAACAATGGAGAGGAAGAGAATGCTTCACTTTATAATGAATATAATGAAGACATTGAAGTTTGAAATCAGAAATTTCATGATCCCATGGATTCTTGGATGGAGTTGTATTTTTCAAAGGTTTCTAATTCTCCAACTTTTGGCATACTTCCTATTTCCAGTCAGAAGTATCAGCTTCCTATAGACTCTTTATTGCATTTATCACATATTTTATGGGTTTTCTCAAATAGTAGCATCCATGGAATTATGATTCTCAGTCAAATGGTTTCTTGGCTTCACTAAAAGTATGATTACACTTGATTGGGTTCTTTTCTCTAATTAGAAGTAGGAGTAAATAACAAAATAAGCTCGCTATATGAGCATGTAGATGCTTTTCAGTATGCTGGTTTGTAGCAGTATTTTGTCATTTCAGAGGTATGTGTTTAGATTTTGAGAAAGTTGCAGAGATTTGGTAAATGACTCCATCACCCAATGAATAAGGCATAAGGTCTACAGGTTATTGAAGCCTCACAAGGAGGAATTCATGCCACAGCAAGAGCCAGATGTTATAACTAGATATTGTTCTTATTTTATCTGTTCTTTTTATCCTAATTTTCAACCGTTGGTTTAAAATGATTTTACATTTTATGTTGATTTTAAGAACTTTTGACAATCAGTAATTTTTGTTGGTTTTAATGCTTTTAATGGTTGAATTCTTTCATTAATTTAGTTTTAAGGTTTGTCTTTTGGGCTTATTAGTTAATATCTATATCTTTAAAATTTCAAAAACTTATAATAAAAGTTTATCCAAGTTTTCTTTATAATCTAACCCTAATTTTTGAGTCCTTTGTCAAATATTTTCATGACGAGATTCCTATAGCAGCTCTATTTTTCCAGTTTTTGTCATTATCATTGGGAGCAGAATACGAGGTGATAGAAACGAATTATGGAAAATAAAAAGAGGTTTTTGTTGAAAACAAAATCATTCAGAAAAACCTCTCTCAATTTTGTAACAGCTATTATCATTTCATACATTCGAATTCATCTTTGTGGCCTATTTTCAAGCTTTCAATTATTTAATAATTTCATGTTTTAGTCACAAAGTTATATCATGTATTATTATCAATTGAAGGGGAAATTTTAAAAACCAAGAGAGGTTTTTGTTCATCACAGACCCATTTAAACACACCTCTCTTAGATTTTGTACAGGTGTCCCGGATCGAGAGATATGAAGGCATATTTGAGACCCAAATTTCCAGAAATTCGCCAAATTTCCCCAAATCTGATTTGCTATTTTTGGGTTAATTAACTTTAAATATTTTGCGTTATTATGTAACTAATTGATGTAAATGTTTCAAATTTCTACCTAGAAGGTAGTTATGGAACTACGTTACCTCATTAATGATAAAAGGAAGACAAACATACAGTTTTGTGGTGGGATTTTTCACTCTAGGAGAGGCTTTTGGAGCTTTGATTTCTCAAGCTAGCATTTATAACTCTTATGTAAGTGGATGAATGTTATTGATTATATATAAACTAATAATCCATTTTACCTATGATGTTTTTTCATTTTTGATCTGGTTGATTGCTCAATCTACAATTTCTTTTCCTGTTTAAAAGCTTATTCATGTAAATGCTTGTAGCCTGTGGGTGGAATTAGTATTCCATGTGTAATGCTTATGGATTATTGGGATGTGTTTGATCCCCAGTTTATCAAACTTGCATAATTAAGTTCTATATTATCTTGTGGATGTTTATTTCCTCCTTGCTGATGAATTTTTTAAAACCAAAAACCAAAACCCTTAAAACCAATTTTATTTTATTGTTATTTGAGATTGTGTTGGCTTGTTATTCTAGTAGTATGAGAACAATTTCTGGCACTAACATGAGGAACCAATCCTCCATGCTAAAAGGGATCTGCACTTACATCTAACAACCAATGTCAGAAAGGCTCTCCACTTGCATCTGACAACCAATGTCAGAAAGGCTCTCAGTCCCAGACTGAGCTTTCCTAGTAACTAATCCGGTGCCTCCATTCCAAGAATGGAATTTAGCGCTTATATCTGATCATGTAGGAACCAATCCCATAGTCACATCAGAATGGCTCAGCACTCACATCTAACATGGAAGGAACCAATCCTCTCACCATGACAGAATGGCTCAGCCCTTACATCTGACCATGGAAGGAACCAATGCTCTAACCATGTCAGAATGGCTCACAAACTCATCACTTCCCTTTGGAGGGAACCTTAATTTGGAGAACACCAAGCTTATCCCTGAAGTACTCAAACTTCACTCTAGATAATGGGTTTGTCAACACATCAGCTATATGTTCATCCATTGCAACATATTGGAGCTTCACTGCTCCCCTTTGCACCATATCCTTGATATAGTGATACTTGATCTTGATATGCTTTGACTTGTCATGGAATACTGGGTTCTCTGACAACTTCACACAACTCTGGTTGTCATAATATATACAAGTAACATCCAACTAGAGATCAAATAAATCATACATTAGCTTCCTCAGCCATACTTCCTCACAACTAGTTGAACAAGCTGTGACATACTCTAATTCAGCTATACTCAGTGCCACACAGGATTGATTCCTGCTAAACCAAGAGATCATACCTGATCCCATACTGACACAACACCCTGACATGCTCTTCCTATCGATGGCACTACCTGCCCAATCTGAATCAACATAAACTTCTAGGTTAATATTTTGATTTGCCTCATACTTGATCCCATAATCAACTGTACCCCTTAGGCACCTCAGAATATGCTTTACAGGAATCAAGTGAACATGTCTCAGATCTATCAGGAACTGGCTCAAGGTGTTCAAAGCAAAGGAAATATCTAGTCTCATATTTGTCAGGTACATCAAGGACCCAATCATCTGACGATACATCATAGCATCAACCGCTTCTGATGAAGCATCACTCAATAGCTTTAGTTTCGATGCCATAGGTGTGGTCATGGCCTTGCAGTCCATCATCCTGAACCTCTTTAGGATCTCTACTGCAAAATTCCCTTTTTCGAGGGAGATTCCATCTACATTCTACCACACCTCCATGCCTAGAAAATAATGCATCATACCCAAGTCCTTCATTTCAAACTTGGCATCAATATTCCTCTTCGTATTAGCAATCAACCCATCCATACTTTTTACAAACAGATCATCTACATATAGTAGTAGCATCACTAGGTTTCCATATTCAACCTTGTAGGAAAGGTTAGAATCCAGTTTAGTTTTGGTAAAGCACAAACTGGATAGAAATCCATCAATTCTATTGTACCATGTCCTGGGTGCCTGTTTCAAAATGTACAGGGATTTCTTCAATCTACACACATGAGACTCCATGTCATGTGTCTCAAAACTAAGTGGATGCTCTACATACACTTCCTCTTCCACTACACCATTCAAGAAAGCACTCTTGACATCCATTTGGTGTATCTTTCATTTCATTACTGCAGCCAGAGCAAGCACTGATCCGATGGAAGTGTATCTGGCTATAGGTGCAAAGGTTTCTTCATAATCTATTCTTTATTTGTGTGCAAAGCCACAAGCCATGAATTTTGATCTATATTTCTCTATGCTGCCATCTGCAAAATGCTTGACCTTGTAAATCCATTTGGAAGTTACAACCGACTTCCCTTCTGGTCTTGGGACAACATCCCAAACATCATTCTTCATGATCAATTGATACTCTTCGATCATAGAATCCTTCCATTCTTTCCTTTATGTAGCTTCTTCATAGTTGTAAGGTTCTTTATTGATAAAGTCACATAATAAAGGTACATACCCAGAGCAGGACCTGGTCCTCTTTCTTTCTCTGTGATTCTCTTCTGGAGCCCCATATCTTTCTGCACCTTGGATAGTTTCTCATACCCAAGCAGGTTTCCTCTTGTGAGGATTCTTCTCATGAGGTGTACCTACAAGTTATTGAGGTTCTTCAAACTCTCAATCTTCTTCTTGAGTTTCTTTGTTCATGATTGTGTCATGAATTCTGGGTGCTTCTGATTCTTCAGGATCTTTAGCAGGTCTCTTTATGGATTTGTTGTAAGCTGAGTCTTCGACAAATGTTACATCCCTGCTGATTTCTATATTCTTGAATCTTGGGAAGTATATTCTATAAGCCTTCAAGCTTTCAGAGTATCCCACAAATATACGCTTCTTTCCTGAAAGATATAACTTTGTCCTCTTTTCTTCCGGAATGTGTATGTACAATGGAAAGCCAAATATTCTGAGATGGTTTACTTCTAGTTTCTTGCCATAAAATTCTTCTTCAGGTGTCTTTTTCTCGAGTACTATGTGTGGAGTACAGTTTTGTACATACTCTGTTATTCGGGCAGCTTTAGCCCATAGATGCATGTGAAGATCTTGATCATGAATCATTGCTCTTGCAGCTTCCATGATAGTTCTATTCTTCCGTTCTACAACCCCATTATGTTGTGGATTATATGGACTGGATAACTCCCTCTTAATCCCTAAATATTTGCATAACTCTTTGAATTAATTTGATGTGAATTCTCCGCCATTATCTGAATGAAATGTCTTGATTTTCTTTTTTGTGTGGTTCTCGATCAAGGCTTTGAATTCCTTGAACTTGATGAAAACTTCATCTTTGTTATTCATAAATTATATCCATGTATTCCTAGAATAATCATCAATAAAAGAAACATAGTATACATACCTTCTTAAAGAACTGGACGACATTGGACCACATGCATCAGAGTGAATGATTTCCAAATTGCTTTCACTACTTGGAAATGTCTTCTTTGTGTTCTTTCCTTTCACAGATCCTTTGCAGACTTTTTCATGTTTTGCTTGAATTTCTAGAATACCTTCAACAGCTTTTCTTGCAAGTGGTAGTGCTCTATAGTGCACATGTGCAAGCTTTCTATGCCAAAGTCCATTTGGCTCTACTGTGTCATGGACCAAATCTTGTTCTGGATGGCCCTTCAATTTCTATAATCCTCCTTTTTCTCCAATTACTATTGCATCGTTAATAGTGTTTCTTCTTGGCCACATGAGGACTTTGTTAAATTTTCATATGATAAGCTAGATCATTAGAATTTCATTTCATTTTCATTGCAAAAGCATATAAATAGGATCACTGAAAGATAGAAAAGCACAACCATACAAAAGGAACACAAAGATTTATCCTGGGAAAACCCTAAAGGGAAAAACCCAGCAAAGGATTCCTCAATATAGATGCCCCAAAAATATAAAAGGTAAAACCAACAAGGAGATTAAAGCCTGATCCTCCTCCTTCTCCAGCTACTTCTCTCCTTCACTAGTGCACTACACAAGTGAGAGTGTGTGCTCAAATGAGGAGAGCTACACATCTATTTATATTCATCTGTTCACTTCAATTAACTCATCCGACATGTAGGCTCGAGTTAATCATGTAGGTTCGAGTTACACATGTAGGCTCAAGTAACCACATTGGGGTGCTAATGACCCACCTTTACAATTATAGGGACAACCTCATGACTCTTATTAGTTCTTTCGATTAGAAGCATTGGGGTACAAGATAATACAAGTGGTTCTCCTGGTAGGACCATCGGGGACCACAAAAGATACATATAGAATATTCTTCAAAGTTACAATATTTCAACAGACTTGGCTATCTACAAATGTAGCACTCATGCATTTTGCATCCAATGTCAATATGGAAAGAAGATACTTCTTTAGCCCCGGTACAAACAAGACATCCTTCATTTTCATAGACTTTCCAGAGTCTAGTTTATAGGAGGATTCAACACTCTCCCTTAATAAGAAGGGTATTCTACAACAACATCAACAACAACAATAGTAGAAGAGAGATAGAGGACATCATCAACATCATCAGGGTAATACATCTATAAATCATTGGAAGCTTTTCAACATTATGTAGTCTTCATCATAATTAATACTTTGTCTGCTTCGATCAACAACATCTTCAGCACTTTGACCTTTCGATCAGCAACATCGTCTTCAGCACTTTGACCTTTCAATCAGCAACATCATCTTTAGCATTTTGACCTTTCAATCAGCAACATCATCTTCAGTGCTTTGACCTTTTGATCAGCAACATCATCTTCAGCACTTTGACCTTTCAATCAGCAACATCATCTTCAATACTTTGACCTTTCAATCAACAACATCATCTTCATCACTTTCGATCAGTAACAACATCATCATCATACTCTGATCTTTTGATCAGAAACATAATCATGAAAATATCATCATCACCAAAACATCATTATCATCAAAACATCAACATCATCAAAACATCAACATCATCAAAACATCAACATGATCTTTCCTTTCAGAATTACAGGATCAACATGTCTGTGGTACTCAGATGATTCTTCCTATCGGAATTACGGGATTTAGGTCTTTACAGAGTTACTAATGATCCTTCCTTTCACAATTACGGGATCAACACATCTGTGGAGCTTAGACGATCCTTCCTTTCAGAATTATGGGATCAAGTATTTACGGAGCTATTAACGATCCTTCCTTTCGGAATTACGGGATTTAGGTCTCTACAGAGTTGCTAACGATCCTTCCTTTCATAATTAGGGGATCAACACATTTGTGGAACTCAGACAATCCTTCATATTGGAATTGCAGGATCAACACATCTATGGAACTCAGACAATCCTTCCTGTTGGAATTATGGGATCAAGTCTTTATGGAGCTACCAACGATCCTTCCTTTCGAAATTACAGGATTTAGGTCTTTACGGATTTACTAACGATCCTTCCTTTCAGAAATATGGGATCAACACATCTATGGAACTCAGACAATCCTTCCTATTGGAATTACAGGATCAGGTTAATGATCCTTCCTTTCGAAATTACAGGATTTAGGTCTTTACGAAGTTACTAATGATCCTTCCTTTTGGAATTACAAGATCAACACAGTTGTCGAACTTAGACAATCCTTCCTCTAGGAATTACAAGATCAACACACATTTTTGAGTACTGAAGTCACCGGATCCGTTCTGAACCGAAGTTCAAGGATGATACAATCCTACCACCTTCTCGATGACCGAAGTTCACTGGATCTGTTCTAAACCAAAGTCCAAGGATGATACAATCCTACCACCTTCTCGATGACCGAAGTTCACCGGATCCATTTTGAACCGAAGTTCAAGGATGATACAATCCTACCAAATTCATGGGGACCAAGATCTCCGGATACATTTTAAACTGAGGTTCAGGGATGATGCAATCCTACCACTTTCATGGGGGCCAAGACCTCTGGATACATTTTGAACCGAGGTTGCCAGGGATGATGCAATCCACCACTTTCATGAGTGCCAAGACCTCCGGATACATTTTGAATCGAGGTTTAGGGATGATGCAGTCCACCACTTTCACAGGGGCGGATACCTCTGGATACATTTTGAACCAAAGTTCAGGGATGATGCAATCCACCACTTTCACGAGGGCCGAGACCTCCGGATACATTTTGAACCGAGGTTCAGGGATGATGCAATCCACCACTTTCACGGGGGCTGAGACCTCCAGATACATTTTGAACTGAAGTTCAGGGATGATGCAATCCCACCACATTCACGGGGCCGAGACCTTTGGATACATTTTGAACTGAAGTTCAGGGATGATGCAATCCCACCACATTCACGGGGCTGAGACCTCCGGATACATTTTGAACCGAATTTCAGGTATGATGCAATCCCACTACATTCTCGAGGACCAAAGTCACCGGATCTATTCTAGACAGATGTCCCAGGATGATACAATCCCACTGCAACATCACTACTCCCCCTTTCGATGAAGGTCTTTCTGAACAACACCAAGCTTGTCTCAAAAGTGTTCGAACTTTACTCAAGACAAAGGCTTCATCAGCACGTCATCATCTAAACCATCATCATCTACATCTTCAATATGTGAATACTAAACTATCACCATCTGTATCTCTAGTATGTGAATACTGAAAGCATCATCATCTATATCTTCAGTATAGAAATATTGAAAGCATCATCATCTCTATATTCAGTATAGAAATAAGGAATCACCATCATCTGCATCAACAGTATGTAAATACTGAAACATCATCTATATCTTTAGTATGGGAATACTAAAACATCATCATCTGCATCTTATCTCATACACAACTCTAGTTATCACATAGGATCACAGTAGTGTCCAACTCTAGGTTGAATAATCCTGACATCAGATTTCAAATCCATATGGCTTCACAACTAGCAGATCAAGATGTTATATATTCTGCTTTGACTGTGCTTAGAGCAACACTAGACTGCTTTCTGCTAAACCATGAAATCATAGCACACCCCAAACAAAAGCATCTACCTAATGTGCTTTTCCTGTCTGAGATACTTCCAGCCCAATCTGCATCTATATGGCCATATAATCTGTAGTCATGGCTACCATCATAGTATATACCAAGGTCTATAGTTCCTTTCAGATATCTCATCACATGTTTTGCAACTACTAAGTGAACCCATCTTGGTTGAACAAGATATTGACTTAAGGTGTTCACAACAAAACAAATGTCTGGTCTAGTATTTGTTAAGTACATCAATGACCCAATGATCTGTCTGTAATGAGTCGCATCCACTAACTCTGATGAGTCATCAGCTAACAGCTTTAGGTTGGAGTCCATGGGTGTGGCCATGGCTTTGCATTCCAACATATTGAATCTCTTCAATATATCTACCGCATACTTTCCCTGGTTGAGAAAGATTCCTTCTGAACTTTGTCATACTTCCAGACCTAGGAAATAGTGCATTAACCCAAGGTCTTTCATCTCAAATTATTTTGCTAGTTTCTTCTCACTTTCCATGATCTGTTTCTCATTCCCTGTCAAGAATAAGTCATCCACATATAATAATAGGATGATAGGTTCATCTTCTACAACCTTGAGATAAAGTTTAGGATCAGCTTTACTCTTGGTAAAGCCCATAATTTACAGGAAACTGTCTGTCCTTCCATACCAAGCTCTGGGAGATTGCTTCATGCCATATAAGGCCTTCTTCAACTTACATATATGAGTCCATCTGTCTTCAACTTCAAATCCTTTCGATGTAAAACTCTTCCCCAATCATACCATTAAGGAATAGTTCTCTTTACTTCATCATGGAAGCAACTACCATTTGAAGGAAGTGTACCTTGATTCCTGGAGTAAGTGTCTCTTCAGAATTAATTCCCTCTTTCTTATAGAAACCTCTAGCCACAAGTTTTTCCTTACTTCTATTAGCGACATATTTTATCTTGCAAATCCATTTGTAAGATACCACATTATTGCTTTCTGGTTTGAGTACTATATCCCAAACATCATTCTAGTATTCTTTCATCATAACATCTTCCATGAGTTCGTCTTGTCAGATCATCAACATATCCTAGTCTTCTGCATTCAACTTTGAAGGCTGGAACCTACTTTACTCTTGGTAAAGTCTCGATCCATCAGGAAGCTGTACATCATGTCATACCGTGTCGAACTCAGATATATGAAGTGGAGTATTATCTTACTTCTTCATTCTGTACAGGTGGTTCTATGCTTGATATATACTGGTCAATAGAGTATGCCATGTCATAGTCTATTCTTTCTGAGGCAAATCATGAACCTTGCTTTGTACACTTGTTCTTGTAGAAACATAGGAGGATACTACATACTTTCCTTTATTTCTTGAAATCATGTCGTATACATCATTCCCCATGATCAACTGTTATTCTTTGATCATAGCTTCTTTCATAGAATTTTTTTCTTCATCTTGAGTTATCTCTCATACCCATGGTGGTCTTCATCCTTTGAGGTGGATCTACCGCTCTCTGAAGCTATTTCTTCTGTCATGGTGTCTCTGACCCTGGGAGCTTCAGATTCATGTTTATTGAATTGTTATCACTTGTTCTTCAGAACAAGTTTTATCCTTCTTTTCTTGTAGGAGGTTGTACAAGACCTTTCCTACAATTCAAATGCACCAGTTGCATGGTTAGAACTATTTCATAAAACATATGCATAATGAAAAATTCTTATGCATCATGCAACTGTTTAGCCAATACAACATTCATCCATATCTCACAGAAATTTTATAGATGCCTTCCATCTCTACCATGACATCATTGAGATTGTGCACTAATCCAATATGTCAGCAAGGAGGTAATGGAGAGTTGTATGGCACCATGAGCTACTTACCCATCACATGCATATTATTAGTATACAGTCATTAATGTAAACAATCTATCATGCATAGCACATCAACTGAATATAATCAAATGTATAACAAAACAATATGAAAATTGAATACTTATCTTTTATTTGTTTCGTGGGTAGAATCCATCTTGATCATTCCAGTTTATCATCTTCTTCATTCATGAAATCATCATTTCTTATCCAAATGATAATATTAATAAGAGGTTCTTCAAGAATTAAGTTCTTCATATTCCTCATCGCTTGAGGGATATTCTTTGAATGGTGAGAGCTTGATTTTCAATTGCTCCCATTTTCTTCTTCTTCTCTTATGAGTCGAGCTGAAAGTAATCACTTTCTTCTGGCAAACATTCTTTGCATGAATGGATCCCACGATCCTGGGAGGCCATTCAAGGTGGCTATCACCACTTCTGCATTCTTAAGTTCGTCTTTTACCTCTTCAATTTGTTTCTTAGGGTTATCTTCCAATGTATGTTATTTCCTTCAAATAGCTTGGCCAAGGAATCAAACATATCTTTCCGTGTCTTTAGGGAAGACACTTGTGGTACAAGTTGATCCATGACTGAATCAACAATGATCTTCTTGGCCTTGACCAATTTCTTCCAGTGTAAGGCTTTGAGCCTCATCTCCCTCTAGAATTGGAACCACTCTACTCATGTAGGTGTCCAATTAATTTTCTTTGGAGAGATCAAATACTTCCATGCTTGGAAGTTTTCAACCTCACCAAGCTTATCATCAAGCTGATGTGATAGATCATTTTGAAATGAGAACCTCAAATGCAAAAAGCAAAAGATTAGATCTTACCGATTTGAGGTGTTCGTCCTGCTTCCAGAGCTGGCTGATCTAGGGTTTGTCAGAGAAAACCTAATTTTTCAAAACTTAGAATATTTAAGATCTGATTGGATAGAAATATATATCTCTTCAAATGGAGCTGGCCAATGTACTCCTTTCCTGAAAACAGTGGAGGGAAGCTCCCGGAACAGGAAGCCCTAGTTTTCCAATTTCTTCTGCAGAAATTCCTAACACTACTTCTATGATATCTCCGAAATTTATACTTCTATATGTCTAAAATTTCTCATTGAGGTAAACTCATATGTACCTGATCCAACACCATAGGTTTCATCAGAATTGGTTTCACCAATTGGGATTTATGATCATTTTCCCAAGGTGAACTGTGACAGGACTGTTCAGAACAGCGAAGTTGTATGACCTGCCACATGTCACTGTTTCATCTTATGGTTCTGAAATTTGGGCCATAGAAATTAAATTCCATGTTGCTTCTGGAACATCTTTAGGAATTATATTTGGACCTTTGTATCCCAATATATATCAATTCTTCCTAGGTGTCCTGTTTAGGGATGAATTTTGGAGGAGGTTGGAACCCTAACTTGGAGGGATCATATCTCCCAGAATATAGTGAATTTGAGGCTGAATTTTGGATAAAGTGTACAAACATATTTTATATTCATCCTCTATAATTTTCAGCTCCTGAAACTTCAAAAATATTTGGATATAGCGAATGCACCACAACTTAGCAGTTTTAGTATTTAGGGTTTTTTCTAGCTCGGGGCCAAACTAGGGTTTGACTTTCCCAGAGTTTCACCCAACCAAAAATATTGATCCAGGTCTCTAAATTTAGATTTTGATGAGGAGAGAAATCCTATTCTATGCTCACTCAAAAAATCTTCTTCTACAAGAAGCCCTAATTTCCTGCATCGAAAACTGAAAATGCTCGGAATCGAATTCTGCTCCGAGAGAAAGATGTGCCCTTCAATGGAGAGTTAGTCTAGCCTTATTTTGCTGATAGATTGTGGATAGAGACCAAGAAATTAAGAATCACTAGATTCTATAGCTGCACAATGTCTTCTTTTAGTCTGGCTCTGATACCATGTTAAATTTTCATATGCTAAGCTAGATCATTAGAATTTCATTTCATTTTCATAAAAAAAGCATATAAACAGGATCACTGAAAGATAGAAAAGCACAACCATACAAAAGGAACACAAAGATTTATACTAAGAAAACCCTAAAGGGAAAAACCCAGCAGAAGCTTCCTCAATATAGATGCCCCAAAAAGATAAAAGGTAAAACCAACAAGGAGATCAAAGCCTGATCCTCCTCCTTCTCCAGCTACTTCTCTCCTTCACTAGTGCGCTACACAAGTGACAGTGTGTGATCAAATGAGGAGAGATACATCTCTATTTATATTCATCCGTTCACTTCAATTAACTCATCTAACATGTAGGCTCAAGTTAATCATGTAGGCTTGAGTTACACATCTAGGCTCAAGTAACCACACTGGGGTGCTAATGACCCACATTTATAATTAGAGGAGACAACCTCAAGAATCTTAATAGTTCTTTCGATTAGAAGCATCGGGGTACAAGATAATACAAGTGGTTCTCCCGGTAGGACCATCGGGGACCACAAAAGATACATATATAATATTCTTCGAAGTTACAATATTTCAACAGACTGGGCTATCTACAAATGCAACACTCATGTATTTTGCATCCAATGTCAATATGGAGAGAATATTCTTCTTTAGTCTCGGTACAAACAAGAAATACTTCATTTTCATAGACTTTCCAGAGTCTAGCTTGTAGGAGGATTCACCACTACCTTTTATGGGATATTGGTAGTCATCCCCAAGTTTCACCTTATGGGATGAATTATGTTTGGATAGTTCTCAAAATATTCCTTGAATACGGTCATGTGTTTGGAAGCCCCACTGTCAATAAGCTGATATTTGCTTCCGTGAGTGATAGTTCCCATGAGAGCGAACATCAGAACATATTCTTCATCACTTGAAGAGTCTTCACTTTCTTGTTTTACTTTCATCCTAGGAGGATCATCATCGTTAGCAGTGTGAGCATGATGTCTTATTTTGGAATTCTTCTTATTCTTAGATCAAATCTTATTCATGGGACAATTTCTAGGAAAGTGTCCTCTTTCATCACATGTATAGCATCTAAGTTTGTATGGATCCTTCTTCACAAAATTATCTTCTGATGAGAATTCTTACCTTGGTGATGATGATTTTCTCTTTTGCCTTTCTTGGAGTGTATTGTGAGAGCTTGATCTTCACTTCCCATCTTTTATTCTTGAGCTACTATTCAAGATTCTTCTTGTGAACATTCTTCTCGCAGTCTACTAAACTTGATTAGCTTCTTCCTAGCACATATTCCTTGGATGAAAGAATCCCATGACCTAGGGAGACCATTCAAGGTTGTCATCACAATTTCTGCATTCTCCACTTCTTCATCTACTGCTTCAAGTTTTTTTTTGATCTAGGAGACCCTTGTGAATTATGAATACATGGTCTCCTCATCCTAGATCTTTACATTCTTCAACTGGTTCCTCAAAGTCATCTTCCATTTTATGTTCTTCCCTTCCAATAGTTTGGTTAAGGCATCAAACATAGCTTTACATGTCTTGAGGGAGGACACCTATGGTATGAGGTGATCCTTGAATGAATTAGCAATAATCCTCTTTTCCATAACCAACTTATTCTTATGTAAGTCCTTATCCTCATCTTCCTTTGGAACTGAAACCTCCTCATTGATGTAGGAGTCCAACCCATTTTCTTTCAGGACCAGGGAGATCCTATACTTCTAGGCTCGGAATTTATCATCTCCCTCAAGATTTTCATCAAGCTTGGTATGATGAGACATCTTAACTAAAAACCTCAAATGGAAATACAAAATATTTAGATCCTGGATTTGGAGCTGAATTTTTGCAGTGCTCGTTCAGGAGCATATTAGGGTTTGAATTTCCAGGAGTTCTGTCCAACCAAATCCTTTGATTTTGATATTTAAACTTCAATTTTGAGGAGGAGATCAATCCATGCCTGGGCTCACTCAAAAATTCCACTTCTGTGGAAATCCCTAATTTCTGGCAGTAGTGCCAGGTCCAAAACTGAAAAAGCTCAGAATCAGATTATGCTTCAACAGAAAGATGCACCCTAGGGAGGAGAGTCAACCCAACCTTCTATTACTGAAAATATGTGGAGAGAGATCCAAAAAGTAGGAATCCCTAGTTCTCGCAGTTGTGCAGTGTCTTCTTCTCAGGTTAGCTCTAATACATGTTAGATTTTTAACATTAAGCTAGCATTATATTAGGATCTTTAACTGATAGAATAACAAGCACAACAATCAAACAAAAGAGACAATGAACACAATGTTTTTCCTCGGGGAAACCATAAATGGATAAAACCCCAAAAATTCCTCAAAGATAGAATCAACACTAAAAGTAAAACCCAAATGAGGAAGATGATCTGCCGACAATAGTAGCCTCTTTCTTTCTAGCCCTAGCAACTTGTTCTCCCTTAGCTATGCACTACAACTGAGTGTGAGTGAGTGTGTGTTAAACAGAGAGACTCACTCTCTATTTATACTAATTCTCGACTTGAAAATGACTCATTAGGACCGACTTCACTAGGTGAGTCTAACAACCTTGGGGCCCCAAAAATGTGGGGACTTTAACCCTTGAACAATAGGAGGCTTACCCACATTGACTTGACATGACTTGTTTATATTATAGAAACTCTTGATCAGAACATCGGTGCATGACATGACTCAATTACATTACAAACACTTCACGGAATAAAAATCGTGGTACAATACATAAGAAATACAAGTGAATACATTCTAAAGTTACAATTACATCAAAAAACATTTGGGTGGGGGATGCTCTGATGAATTAACTTGTTTCCAATAGCCAAGCCCCCAAAAATCAGGAAATGCAATGGAATCCTTCTTATTTCAACCAACATTTTCTAGATGTTGTGCAACCGAAAGAGTTAGGTCTATTTCTTATATTTGAGCCTCCAATGTTTATTCAATTGACCATCCATACAAAGTTTTGATATTGTAGTTTTCTCCAAAATTTTTGGTATTGTAGTTTTCCAAAATTGTTCCTTATCCCAAAGCATATTCATCATGCATTTAACAGTGGTCTCAAATTGTGGTCCTTGTGGTGCCACAATGCAATTTATTCAACAATGAGGATGTGCATTGCTAATGTGGCTGTCTTGGTTTGAAATTGCAACCCTTGCAATGCCACAATGCAATACTTATTTTTTTAGTTTTTGCCTTTTGTCTATTTCGAAAATGATCTAAGACCATCATTCTCTTTTCCATGTTTGGAATGTCATCCTTTCATGGGTCCCAACATTTTGATAGTAATTTCTTATGAATATTCTTACGGATTTTCTCATGCCATTATGCAAATATGATTTTTTTCCTTTTGTATGTTCACAAAATGATTAAGACCATCTTTAAATTTACCATGTTTTGACAGTTATCCTTTTGCGACTGCATGGTTCTCTACTTGTAATGCCTTACAAATGAGTCTTCTCATTTTTCCCATTTTTATACATGGGTCTCAATCAATTTAGTGTCATGATTAGTAAATAATTTGGAATTATCCCATAGACAATAATTTGTAGAAACATGATAACAACTAAGATGGCATACATATCTCATCTCTTTCTTGCTAGAATATTTAGATGGTTGATGTTTTCTTAATAGATTTTTTAAGTTGGTTGCTAAGTTCTATGTTATCTTTATATAAAATATTAAAATTACATGTTTTTGTCACAACAATTCATTAACAGTTAATTGCATGTCATTAATTTCTTCAATACACTTTCTGAAGCCAACAATTTTTTTTGTTCATATCTTTTACATATAATGTTTTTTCTTCTTTGTGAGTCACAAATTTGTTGTTCCATTAGGAAAACAGATGTAGGAGGAAAGGGACACGTATCTCAAGTGATAAGAATCTAGAGCAGTTCCAACAAAAAATGGAAATGTTGAATTGGCGGCATGCATACAGGTAGAAAGTGTTATTGTTTTACATATTGAATGAAGTGTTGTAGCTTTTCAAGATACCTGTACTATGTTGAAATCAACTCATGGATTTAGCAAACAATAATTAGTCTTAGTCCCTTGTGGATATTAATGTATTCAACCTCAATCAAACTATGATCTGCTTGGCATTTCCATTTGAACTCTTTGATTTCAACAGTTGATATCATTAGACTTTCCACATTAGTGGTTTCTTAGGATTGGTATTATATTTATGTGTTGACGGTTTGAATGATGTTTCTGATTAGGTCTTTATTGCCTACTGTAGAAGCGACATTTGGATTCTCAAGAAAACTCCAAGAGAAAGAGTGAGAAGTTAAACTCTCTACAGAATGATGGTGCTCTTGACTTTTCTATTGATCCTCAAAGAGAATAAGATGGAGTTGTTGGGTATGAAATCCAACTCCGCTACCATTTCCATTGTGTTTCCTGGTTGTCTTTCATTTTAAATGAAGCTAGATGATAATACATTATGGTCAGGTTGGATTGTTGGACCTTTAGAAATTTTCTTATGTCAATAAGTCTTTTCTGGAGTTTGAATTTCTCTATTACAAGTATTATTAATGTTAATTTTTTTGGGCTACTTTATGTGTCTATTGAATTGCAAGTGGTCCCTTAGAATTCTCCTCAACTCTCTGATAGGAAATATGTAGACA
Source organism: Pseudotsuga menziesii (assembly GCA_001517045.1). Classification (NCBI taxonomy): domain Eukaryota; kingdom Viridiplantae; phylum Streptophyta; class Pinopsida; order Pinales; family Pinaceae; genus Pseudotsuga; species Pseudotsuga menziesii. Next base: position 282,987 of record LPNX011035356.1, read on the forward strand.
TTTTCATAATGTATTGGTTGTCTTCCAATTTGGTAGTATTAAAATTCCAACTCTATTAAACACGAGGCTACTTAATAGAATTAGGATAAAACTAGTAAGAATTCAATTGCTATGCATTCTCACTAATATTCCTTACAAGAAATATTTTAAATAATTGTCCAATTTCTACTAAGTATTCTTCCTAGTCTTCTAACCAGGGTATGTTGGTGTTAAAAGTAGAATCCAAAAGACTAGTAACACTTATAAACTTGTCTTTGTCAAAAAAAAAATACTTATAAACTTGTTTCAATGTATGAATTTGCAGCACTAAAAAGGAAAAACATAATATTTTCAGCTTGTTTTATGCAGTTTGTTCGAGATCATGTCTTTAAATTTAAGTGCCCATCATTAGGGATTTCCTACTAATAAATTTTTCAACCATCTTTTCTTCAGTTGATCCATAGCTATGTGCTTGTATCATCACTATTTTTACCTATGATTATAGAGCTAAGTTTTTGGACCATTCATTTTACTCCTTTTAGCAGTCGTTCTAGGGCTATGAGCTGGTAGCATCACTGCTTTTCTTGTGATTACAGAACCAAACTATTTCTCAAGACAACATTTTTTTTTATTCATATCTTTCACATATAATGTTTTTTCTGCTTTGTGAGTCACAAATTTGTTCCATCAGGGAAACAGATGTAGGGGGAAAGGGACATGTATCTCAAGTGACAAGATTCTAGAGAAATTCCAACAAAAACCGGAAATGTTGAATTGGTGGCATCCATACAAGTAGCAAGTATTATTGTTTTACATATTGAATGAAGTGTTGTAGATTTTCAAGATACATGTACTATGTTGAAATCAGCTCATGGATTTAGCAAACAATAATCAGTCTGATCCCCTTGTGGATATTAATGTATTCAAACTCAATCAAACTATGATCTGCTTGGCATTTCCATTTGAACTCTTGGATTTCAACAGTTGATATCATTAAAATTTCCACATTAGTTTTTTCTTAGGATTGGTATTATATTTATTTGTTGAAGGTTTGAATGAGATTTCTGATCAGGTCTTTATAGCCTACTGTACAAGTGACATTTGGATTCTTAAGAAGACTCCAAGAGAAAGAGTGAGAAGTTAAACTCTCTACAGAATGATGGTGTTCTTGACTTTCCTATTGATCCTCAAAGAGAATCATATGGATTTTTTAGGTATGAAAGCCAACTCCACTACCATTTCCATTGTTTTTCCTTCTTGTCTTTCATTTTACATGAAGCTAGATGATAATACATTATGGTCAGATTGAATTGTAGGACCTTTAGAAATTTGCTTATGTCAATAAATCTTTTCTAAAGTTTTAATTTCTCTATTACAAGTCTTATTAATGTTAATTTGTTTGGGCTACTTTCTGTGTCTTTTGAATTGCAAGTGGTCCCTTAGAATTCTCCTCAACTCTGTGACATGAAAGTTGTGGACATTTTCATAGTGTATTGATGGTCTTCCAATTTGGTAGTATTGAAATGCCAACTGGTCTATTCTATTAAACATGAGGATACTTAGTAGAATTAGGCTAAAACTACTTGTAAGAATTCAATTGCTAAGCATTCTCGCTAATATTCCTTACAAGAAATATTTTAAATAATTGTCCAATTTATACTAAGTATTCTCCCCAGTCTTCTAACTAGGGTATGTTAGTGTTAAAAGTAGAATCCAAAAGACTAGTAACACTTATAAACTTGTCTTTGTCAAAAAAAAAAACTTATAAACTTGTTTCAATGTATGAATTTGCAGCACTAAAACGGAAAAACATAATATTTTCAGCTTGTTTTATGCAGTTTGTTGGAGATCGTGTCTTTAAATTTAAGTGCCCATCATTAGGGATTTCCTACTAATAAATTTTTCAACCATATTTTCTTGAGTTGATCCATAGCTATGTGCTTGTATCATCACTGTTTTTACCTATGATTATAGAACCAAGGTCTTGGACCATTCATTTTACTCTTTTAGCAGTCGTTCTCGGGCTATGAGCTGGTAGCATCACTATTTTTTTGTGATTACAGAACTAGACTTTTTCTCAAGCCAACATTTTTTTTTGTTCATATCTTTCACATATAATGTTTTTTCTTCTTTGTGAGTCACAAATTTGTTGTTCCATAAGGAAAACAGATGTAGGAGGAAAGGGACACGTATCCCAAGTGACAAGAATCTAGAGCAGTTCCAACAAAAAATGGAAATGTTGAATTGGCGACATCCATACAGGTAGAAAGTGTTATTGTTTTACATATTGAATGAAGTGTTGTATATTTTCAAGATGCATGTATTATGTTGAAATCAAATCATGGATATAGAAAACAATAATTAGTCTTATTCCCTTGTGGATATTAATGTATTCAACCCCAATCAAACTATGATCTTCTTGACATTTCCATTTGAACTCTTGGATTTCAACAGTTGATATCATTAGAATTTCCACATTAGTGGTTTCTTAGTATTAGTATTATATTTATGTGTTGAAGGTTTGAATGATATTTTTGATTAGGTCTTTATTCCCTACTGCAGAAGTGACATTTGGATTCTCAAGAAGACTCCAAGAAAAAGAGTGAGAAGTTAAATTCTCTACAGAATGATGGTGCTCTTGAATTTCCTATTGATCCTCAAAGAGAATCAGATGGAGTTGTTAGGTATGAAAGCCAACTCCACTACCATTTCCAGTGTTTTTCCTGCTTGTCTTTCATTTTAAATGAATCTAGATGAGAATACATTATGGTCAGATTGGATTGTTGAACCTTTAGAAAATTGCTTATGTCAATAAATATTTTGTGGAGTTTGAATTTCTCTATTACAAGTATTATTAATGTTAATTTGTTTGGGCTACTTTGTGTGTCTGTTGAATTGCAAGTGGTCCCTTAGAATTTTCCTCAACTCTGTGACAGGAAAGCTGCAGACATTTTCATAGTGTATTGATTGTCTTCTAATTTGGTATTATTGAAATGCTAACTAGTCCATTCTATTAAACATGAGGATACTTAGTAGAATTAGGCTAAAACTAGTTGTAAAAAGTCAATTGCTATGCATTCTCTCAATTATTCCTTACAAGAAATATGTTAAATAATTTTCCAATTTCTACTAAGTATTCTTCCCAGTATTCTAACCAAGGTATGTTGGTGTTAAAAGTAGAATCCAAAAAACTAGTAATACTTATAAACTTGTCTTTGTAAAAAAAAAAACTTTTAAACTTGTTTCAATGTATGAATTTGCAGCAGTAGAAAGGAAAAACATAATATTTTCAACTTGTTTTATGCACTTTGTTGGAGATTGTAGAAGGAGAAAGTCGATAAGTTGACTTGAATGATAGCTGACTTAGTCGATCAGCCAACTAAGTCGGTCGGCTGACTAAATTAGAGATTAGGTCAACCACCTAAGGTTGTGTCGGTTCACCGAACAGATAGGTAGTTATTTTGTAACCCTTTTGTAATCATATATATTAGGGTGTTGAGCTAGATGAGAACTCAGTTCAGTTCTCTGCCTTGTATGGACTCATTCATGTAATATAATCTGTTAATTCACTTACTTGTTCTTATCTCTTGTCTCTATTTTATATGTATGTTTTAGTATGTATTATTGGTAACCTTATGTGATCTGTGAGATTACAACATTGGTTCCGTTGCTGGAAGTACATGTCTGAAATGTATGCAAACAAATGATACTATAGAAGGAGATTAAGGACTCGTGGGAACGTAAAATTGAAAACTATTTGCACAATTATGTACGAAGGAATAGATTAACAATTGCACAAACAAAAGAAATATTTTTTACAGAAACACATGAAAATTTTGTCGAATCAGTGCCCCAACTTCTTAAGAAAATCCTGGATGAGAAAGCCAGAAGGGACTAAAGAACAACAGTTGCTGGAAAAACTGGTCTGAGGAGGTAGAACAAACTTGTTCGAGTGGTTTGAGAAAATCATCGATGAGTTTTGTGAGGAGCAAGTAGTCGAAGACAGAACTTCAGTGGAAACAGTAAAGGAGAAATTTTACATAGATCTCATCGAACAATTTATGTGCTCCTTACCAACCTTATTGTTCAAATTCTTGATCGAGAAGGGAGTAGGACATATTGTCAAACCTCTTCCATCACTTCACGAACTTCCATCAAACTCTAACTGGGAAAAGAAGCAAAGGATGTGGGAAAAAATTATTGTAGAAAGGGAGTGGGAATACTTCCTAAGCAAATAGACCGAACTATCTGGGCTTTCTAAAAAGCATCGGGTAAGCTATGGGGGGGTAGCTGGTCATATGTTGAGATAGAGTAGAGTGGATTCTAGTCGACTAGAAACAGATACCATTCACCAGTAATGAGAAGTAGACCAAAAGTAAACTCAAGAGAATAGTATCACACGAAGGTATGTCGGACATTCAAAAAATAGAGAGGGAAGAGAGACAACAGAGGAGGGAAGAAAGAAGAGAAAGAGCCTTAGAGCTGCATAGAGGAAGGAGTCCTAGAGTGACTGACTAGGAAGATAATTTTCCAGATTCGAGTCATGACCGACATAAAGAAGGCATGGAAGAAGAGGCATCCCCTACGGAGGAAGAATTGTGGATAGAGAAGCCAGAATCTCTCTAATTAAGAGCTCCCCATGAAGGAAAAACTCTCTCTCCGTTAAATTTGCATACTCGCATAAAAAATATTGTCAAAGAAGACCTCCAACTATGAGCTGGTGACTTTAGTATATGGAGTCGACTAGATGACAAAACATACACTGGACGAAACCTCATTATTTGTCGACCAGAGGAAGGAAATTGGGTTATATTTCAAGCGGCACCCTCCAACCGAAGTATCCACTTACTCTTACTAACACATGAAAGAGAACACACCCTACCAAACATAGATTTAGAAGACACAAAATATTTAGAACTGTAGACAAATAGTTGCAGTGGGCCATCGACAGTAAAAGTCGACATCAATCGACTGCCAGTCGACGAAGAATTGACAACCAACGGGAACATAATTTCCATTGACCATAGTCCTGTAGAGACGAATAAACCAATAAACCCACCACCCTCACCCCCACCTCCGCTGCCACCACCTCCTAAGAGCAGTGACAGTGATTCAGACATGGGTCACGAATCGGCTCACATTCATCTATATGAGGGGGATGAGGACCCCAGATGACACTGGTTCATCTACGAGTCGACTTGGGAGGCCAACCAAGTTACAAATGAAGATAGACAAATGGCACAGTTCACCAGTGCCTTGAAGAAAAGGGAATTGACCTGGTATATGACCTTTTCAGAAAGACAACCTAGAGCAACCAAAGCTGAGATTAAGGTGCAATTTCTATCATTTTTCAAAACTCTAGATGCCAAACACTTGGCAGTGAAAAAATTAAAAACTACATCACAGAAGCCAAGGGAGACTTTCCGTGACTATGATAAGCAATGGAAAGACCTTCTGAGCCAGCTGGACTATGTTATAGATGAGAAATTACCAATCTAGTGGTTTCTTGTAGGGTTATCTCAGAAATTCCACCGACATATTAGTCTGGAAACATTCAAATATTACGAGGATGCGCTCACAAAATCTCTCCAAGTGGATATGGATGAAGACATTCCTGCTTACTCTACTGATCATATATTAGAGAAACATCTAGAGAATGTACAAAAGTCTTTGAAGCAGTTAAACCTCAAGAATCAGGAGATCTAGTGCACCAAATGCTCGACGTTCGGCCACTCCAAAGACAACTGTTGACAGGAATACAGCCGACAGGATGTTCGATTTGTGCAAACCAAATCTTTTTCCAACATTTGCGAGGAGCATGAGGATCACTCGACAAAAGACTGGCCATTCAACATGAAGAACGGCAAGGCCTCCTGGTGTGCCATCTGTGAGACTAAAAATCATAACACGGGCGACTGTCATTTGAACCTGAAGAACTGACAGAATTATCAGGTGGTATACCAAACTAATGCAGTGGCATAGCATGACGAGCAAAACAACTTATCAAATGATCAGAATGGTCAGAGGTATGACGGTCGATGATGCGAGCGCCGGTACGACAATCGACATGCAGGCTACAGAGGAAGAGGTTGATTCCCTGGGAATCACGACAACCAACCGTGTCAACCCATCTAGTGCTTTACATGTTATAAAGAGGGACATCGATATGCAGATTGTCCATATAAAGACAGAACTGACCTCAAATTTTGTACTCAATATGGAGTAGGGGATCACTCACTAGAGGATTGCCCTACCATGTTGGAAAAAATTAATACAAATAAAAATGTTAATGTCTTGTCCTGTGTACAAAAAAATGATGTAATAAACACAAAAAATCTGCATATTGTAACTCGACAAGGAACAAAAATAAGAAGTGATAACCCAAGGATCAGGAAAATAAAAGAGAAAATTGTCTATCTTGATACACTCAGAGAAAAACAAACATACAAAGAAGAAACCAATGTATTCAAAGAAATTGCATGACAAGAATAATTTCATGACACTCGACATAACACAATAAACGAATTAATCCAGCTCATACAAAAAGACAACTCCGTATCTCAGTTCATCGATTTGTTATATGAAATAAAATGTCACAACTATGAAAAACTTACAAAGAACATTTGTAGCTTAAATATTAAAAAAAAAGGTGGCACCAACCCAATTGTCTACCTGGAAATCGAATGATACCATGTCCGACAAGTCGTGCTCAACTTTGGATCACAAGTAAACATCATGACTTGTGACACTTGGGAACAAATGGGCAGACCTCGACTCTATGAATTAGGCATTTACCTGAAAATAGCCTATAGGAGTCTGCAAAAACATTGACAAAACTATTAAAGGAATCTCGACCAAGGTCAACATCGAAATAATTGACCCTAAGGAAGGATCCAGTTCCTTCCCAGTGCTCGTCGGTCGACCTTAGGGTAGAAAGATGAAAGCATCGATATACCTGGACAAGGAGAGAATTAAATTAAAAGGAAATGGACAAAAGGTCATTATACCCATTCATCCATCTCAAGGAGAACCTTGGACATAACCTATCGATGAAGAAGTCAACATCCGACAACTGTACCAGATTCAAAACAATGCAGATTATACTGAACCAAACATCTATGGAGAACTTCATTCAACTAGGACTCAGTTGGTTATAATTCAGATGCCAAATTATATGATTGGAAGATCGAGAACTATGAAACACAAGAAAGAGGGTGCTGGACTATTCAAAAAGTGCAGAAAAAACCCACCCAACAGTGCTTCATAGTGTCCATTGTCCCAAAAATATTTGAGAAGAAAATTAGGGAATACCCTACCTTACAACCTACCAATGTAAATACTACATAACTACCAAGATACAAGGAAAGGGAATCACCAGTCATGCACGTCGAACAAGTTTCCAAAAATATTGATGAACATGGTCGACTTCAAAGCCTAGTAGAGACTTTTACAGGACAAGCTGCTAGATGGTGGGATACCCATCAAACAAGACTGCAGACCTGGAAAACAGTTTCGACTTACTTTGTTGAAAGTTTTGGAGGAAATAAGTTAACCTAACAAGCTCAGATACCTGTATTCACTCAAGTTCAAAACCCAGAAGATCATATTAAGGCATGTGAAAAAGAATGGAGAAGACTTGGATACAAGGATGAACGAGCATGGCCACACTTGTTCCCATCAACCCTCGCCGACTTACCTAAAAAATGGTATAATATGGAAGAAGTTAGAGGTGAAACATTCTTATGTCATGAACTCAGGGAAAATTTCATTAAATATTTCAACTTTATACCTCAAAACGAAAACTTGGTCGAAACAACAAAACAGATTAAAGAATTTATCCAGCCGATCGAGAACAAACCCTTAAAGGCTAACCGACAGACAATGAAATGTAACAATATCCAAACAAGGAAAAAACTACAATCGACAAGACTACAGTTAGAAAATGAAAACACGAAAGGAAAAAGCTTTAGATGGAAACCTAACCATGTCAAAACCACCAAACCTATTTGTACAATCCTGAAAGTAGAAACAACTGAAAAACAAGATACCTACCGACAGAATGACTACAACCGACTTCCTTGCCACATTCTCATAGTTTAAGGAAGGAATTCAACCGATCAATGAAGCCAAAGAACCAGAATGGCTAGATGCTAAAGCCAAAACTAAAGAGTTTGACATCTCAAATGATGATTGACAAAAAATGGAAAAGATTGGTGACTACTAGAGTGAAGAATAGACCACAGAGATAGTGAACTTATTAAAGGATTTCCAAGATGTATTTCCTTGAGATTATAAATACCTCAAAGGCTTAGTCCACAAAATGGGAGAAATGAAGATTGATACTAAACCTAATGTTCGACCTGTAAAGAAAAGGCCTTATAAACTATCTCACAAATACAAGGAGATAGTCAAAAAGGAAATTGATAGCATGCTGGCAGCAGGCATCATCTATCCTATCGACCAATCAGAAAGGGCAAGTCCAATGGTTGTACAACCTAGGAAACATGATCCAACCAGACTAAGAATTTGTGTCGAATTCAAGGAACTAAACAAAGTAACACTGGCATACCCATTTCCAACCCCTTATGTAGATGAAATCTTGAATGAGGTCGCCAGGACATGAATGCTACTCATTTACAGATGGATTTTGAGGTTATAACCAAGTGCCAATAGCTAAAGAAGACCAAAAGAAGACAACCTTTGTGTGTGAATTTGGTTCATTTGCTTACAAGGTTATGCCTTTTGGTTTAAAAAATGCACCTGCAGTATTTTCTAGAATTGTTTTCAAAACATTTCAGGAATATATTTACAATACCATGGCAGTATACTTCGATGATTGTACAATATACTCCATGTTAAAGGATCATTGCAAATGGCTCAGACTTATGTTGGAAAGATGTCGACAAATTCAACTATCCCTAAACATCAAGAAATTCATATTTGTGACCCCCATAGGGATATTATTAGGGCACATTATCTGTAAGGAAGGTATTAAGGTTGACTTTGAAAAGATCAAAACTATCCTCAACCTAAAACCACCAGTAAACCCAAAACAAGTCAGGGTGTTTCTTGGCCACACAGGCTATTACAAAAAATTCATACGATATTATTCAGATATGACCTACCCTCTTGAAGAAATATTAAGAGAATATCAAGAGTTTAACTGGATAGAGGAGTGCCACATATCATTCAAAAAATTCAAAAAATAAAAATAGTCTAAGCACCAATCCTAAAGTTTCCAAACTGGTCGATCAAATTCCATGTTCATATTGATGCATCAGGCCTATCATTAGGTGCAATATTAACTCAACCAAGAGATGATGGAATGGATTATCCTATAGTTTACAGTAGCAGAAAATTAAATAAGGTTGAAAGAAACTATTCAACAATAGAAAGAGAAGCACTAGGAATGGTCTTTGCACTACAAAAATATCGACATTATCTCTTAGCTAACCCATTTATATTCTATACAGACCATCAGGCCCTGAAGTACCTCATCAATAAACCACTACATCATGGAAGGATCTGTCGATGGCTACTTCTCTTCTAAGAATTCAAGTTTGAAGTCGTTGTTCGACCAGGTAAGTTAAATGTTGGTCCTGACCATTTATCCCGAATCGACATAGGAAAAGAACCAACAGGATTCGACGATGACTTACCTGATGCACATTTATTTTGGATAGAAGTAGTCCCAGCAGAACTAGAAGAAATAACTTAGTTCTTGGAAGATGGACATGCACCAGAAGGTATGAGCACCAAGAAAAAGTGGATATTAGCTATGAAGGCTGCACCATATAGTCTTGTCAATGGATTCTTATACAAAATGGGATTAGATGACATCCTCCAAAGGTGTGTACTAGAACATGAACGAGAAAACATTATCCATGAAGCACACTATGGACCTACAGGAGGACACTTCCACGTAGACACAACTGTAAAGAAAATCCAAGACTTAGGATTATGGTGGCCGACACTCCACAAAGATTGAAATTTTTTTGTCAGTCGATGTGACAGATGTCAATGACTAGGTTGACCCCTACCTAGCATAGAAATTACTTTGATATCGGTGAACCCAAGTTTGACATTTGAAATCTAGGCCATAGACTTCATAGGACCATTTCCTATACCAGCAAAAAGAACAGGCGCAAGGTATATCATCACTGCCGTCGAATATGTAACTAAATGGGCAGAGGCTGAACCAGCCAACACATGTTCTAGTGAGATAGTTGCTAAGTTTATCTATGAGAATATCATCACTAGATTTGGGTGCCCATTAAATCTAATTAACGACCAGGGAACACACTTCATCAATAGAACCATCAAAACCCTAACCGATCAGTTCCAAATCGACCATCGTTGGAGTACAACATACCATCCTCAGTCGAATGGAGCGATTGAAGCATTTCATAAAACATTAACAAGAGGACTAACTAAAATATGCAATGTTGATAAGGATGACTGGGATGAGAAAATCCCAATAGTATTATGGGCATACAGAACAACATACAAACATTTGACCAACCAAAATCCTTTTCGACTAGTCTATGGACAAGAAGCAGTAGTTCCATTACACTTCCGACAATAGACACCTATCATCACAGAGATTCTACATGTTGATGTTGAACAAGGAAGAAATTACTGACTATTGCAACTAAGCAAACTCAAAGAGAACTGACTAATGGCAATACAACATCAAGAAATATAGAAACAATAACAGAAATCATGTCATGACCAAAACACCAAGAACAAAAACTTGTCGGTAGGAGACCTTGCTTTACTATACAATAGTCGAGTAAAAGGTAAACCTAAAAATCTCTATACATAATGGATGGGACCTTACATTATCGAAGAGATACACACCAATGGATCAGTCCAACTTAGGACATTACAGGGCATAGTATTTAGGAAGCTCGTTAATGGAGCCTGACTGAAACGCTACAGAAACTAGAAATTCGAAAAGAAAAAAAATCATATAACGACCCTCAACCAAAATCCATAAAAACCTAAAAATTCAAAAAACAAAATAATACCCTACAGGAAGAAAACTATGAGAGGAAATAACCATTTTGACAACCGACATTATGCCCATCGACACAATACCATCGACCATTTTCATCGACCGACCACTTCCATCGACCATTTTCATAACCGACATCAGCCGACGACCTCGATAGTCCCATCATGCATTTATGACATCGAGCACTGAAAGCAATTCACCATTAATGCCCAATCGAGTATTCCAGCTGGAACATCACATCTGCCATTAATACACCCATTGCCACACACATCCACGGCATCGTCTATAAATACTGGACCGCCGAAGGATCATTCATCGCAATTCATACAGAGAGAGCCTCAGCGCATCTAGTCGACTGAAAGAGAAAACCTTAGCAAAATAGACCACTAGACTGACACAATGGCACCCAAACAAACTAGAGCCTCAACCAAATCAAAGGAACTACAAGCTGTGGATACACCTTTAGTTTGTAGGCTGAAAAACATTAAGAATGCCAAGGTGCAGGAAGGCTCATGGAAGAAACTTTGGGCCGAGATGAAAGAATGGGCCTATGTTAACAAAAAGGCCACTCAAGCCACAAAGAAAATCAAACACAGCACTATATTCAGCGATGTCAATGCACCACTCATGGCTAGCTTTGGTGGCGTGAAGGAAACTGCTGTAAAATTCATCATCAGCCGGTACCATAATGGCCGGTTCTACTTTGACCAACCGGTCGACATCTATGGAGAAGTCATCTCCAAGATGAACAGTCTATCAAATGAAGGAAACCCAATATGAGTCAGTATCAAAGAAGGACTGGTCGAAGAGTTCATTGGGTCATCTTTAGGTAAGAGCTCCAAGGGGTTGATGATTATCCAAATCACAACCCGAACGCCATAGATTTTGGCCAAAATAATTGCAATAACACTCACCCTGTTAGGTTGAGGCAGTGACCTTAAATTGGACATGCTAGAAGTTGTCGACACCATCATGATAGATGAAAGGGCACACAGATGGGCTGAATATTTCACTGACATGATCAAGACTGTCTATGAAATATGCCAAGAAATGGGGGGAATCATCAAGTTCCCATCCCTCATCTTATGGATCGTCATGTACAACATATACCCAGAGGGGAGTCCAATCTATCAAGAACCGTCGAGGTTCCACATGTGGAGATTTAAGCCATTCTCCCAGAGAGGAACCTTGCAAGAGCTTGAGCATGGGAAAGTAATGTTGGAGAACTAGCTTCAACAACTCAAATTCTGCACAACTAGATGGAGGGTGCCTCAAAACATCCAAATAAATCTACCAATGAACTCCCACATCCAACTAGAGCTCGACCATACCTCGATGTGGTGCATGCAGGGCGACAACTCAAATGCCAAATCCCTTGACTACTATCCATCAGTCAACCAGATCTTTTAGGAACTGTCTCAACAGGCCAAAACAAAAATACCAGTACCAGCAGCAGCATAGCCGATCAACTTCTCGATCGAGGAGCCACTCACAGACCAGAAAAAAGAGGAAGACTATGAGCTCAACCTCTATATCAGCACCTTTGTGTCGAAGGAGACACCAGTCGAAAACACCGGCCGATTTCAAATAACCATCAAACCTTTGACCGCAAAGAGGGAAGAACCCCAGACTGCAGAGCCATAGCCAGAGCAGCAGGTAATTCCTCCGACTGCAGAAAGTCTCATCCCGACCCAAGAGCCAAGGGGAAAACCAGAGCCAGAAAATCTAGAATATGCTGTTACAAAAGGCATCATTAGAAAATTGTTGAAAGAAATAGCAGCGGCCAGGAAGAAAATAAAGACACAACAACAACAACAAGGGAAAGGTAAGAGCAAGCTTATTCTTTCCAACTCATCAGAATACAAAGAGGAATTGGCAGCCAGGGCCCTTGACATCATAGAGGATGCCATAGTAAATAAGGTGCCAGTTGAAACCTAGTTCCAGTAATTTGTCGAAGTAGAAGCACTAGCAGGTCAACCAAAGAAAGCTAAGACTACGCACACAACGACGCCTGAGAACGTCGTCTATCTCATGTCTATGCATCCACCTACATCATCGACGAAAGTCACCGAGGAGCATGTACCGACACAACAGTCAGTAATCCCACTTGACTTGTGCAAACGTGCAATGACGGAGGCTGTGAAAGGAATGTTCGACAAATATAGAGATTTACAGGCGTTCATTGAGAAGCTACCTGACATATTTACATCGGCACACAATATCTCTACAAAAGCAACTCTCTTCATGACTAGAGGATACCAACTAGGACAGGAAGCACAGTCTAGAACCTTTGTAACCATCACGTCAAATTTTGAGAGAAATCTTGACAAGGAAGCTGAAGTGGTCGCATGTCGGTCCTAGACTATCACTTTGAACATACCCCAAGCCGGCCTACCAGCCACTGCACCGACTGAAGGAGAAGAAACTAAGGAGGACATAGCATGACAAATTAACCAAATGTTCTCCAATGTAGACTCACCCCCTCACCCCGACAATACACCACTTACCCACCTTTACCCCAACCCAGTCACCCCCGACCATTCACCAACTCCATCACCACCACCACCCCCCAACTCAGACCAAGCCCCCCCATAACCATCNGCGCCCACTTCTGCACCCCTTCAATATTCACAAATGGAAGCAGCAGCCATCCGACCGCCCCAATCAGAAAAACCAGTAACCACCGTCCCATAAACCAAAGAACTTGACTCGACTTTTGCAGGTACAGAGGTGCCGACTCAAGAAGATAAAGAAAAGCATAAGAAGAGGAAGGAGAAACAGAAGAAGGAGCATCATGGAAAGCCATCAAGGGTCCACATCAAATTGAAAGATGCAACTTCACCGACCGACCTAGAGCTAGGACAACTTCTGAAGACCCTAGCAGGTGAAGCGAAGACGAGAAGTGAGTAAAGCTGTAAGGAACTAGACGACTAGAATGCAGAATAGGTCGAGTTCCTTGACAAATGTAGGAATCTGGCCCATTCCGTCCTGTCGGGCCCCATCGAGGTTGACACAGACAAACCACTCGAAAGGGTGTATCATCTATTTGAGAGCATGGTGTTGGCACTCCAAGCTCACATTCAGGAAACAAAGGAGGAACAAAAAGAAGAAACTTTCCAACTACTAATGGCACAGCACACCGCCTTCACTGAAGCCTATAAAGTGTTGCAAGATCATATGGAGGATTCTATCGTAATAGAAGAAATGCTAAGAGACTGGCCTAATTACTACCGGTAAGTCTATTAGTAGACTCGATAGACACGACAAGGGATTCAGGCATTAGAAAGCAGGAAATCCACTGAGGAAGCGCTCGGAAAGACAATAGAAGCACAAAATGTGCTTGAAACAACAAAACTGCAAAGACTAGAAAGGGAAGCACATCAGTGGGTGCAACAATCTCTCCCCAACCTAGAAAAGGTTGACATCATCTACCCATAGATGAAACAACTTATTGAGACTGCAGAGGAGAAGGACTAGTTTATGGGTCCCGACATGGAGAGAATAGCTGAAGTCTCCATTTCAGAGAAGATGTCGATCTTATCAGGCTTGACCACACTCACCATCGACATCCAAAAATTTTTGTAGAGTTGGACAGATTTCCAACATCACCTTGCAGTAACAGCACCAACCATTGTAGAAGTCTGTGTATAGAGAATACTGACCATCAGACTTCACAGTCCACCACAATAACTATTGATACCATCCAGGAAGAATTTTATACCTCCCTATTTCTTCGGGATGAAGAAATGTTTTGTTCGTGGGGGAGATGTAGAAGGAGCAAGTCGATAAGTCGACTTGAATGATAGCCGACTTAGTTGATCAACCGACTAAGTTGGTCGTCCAACCAAGTTGGTCGGCCGACTAAATTAGAGATTAGGTCGACCACCTAAGGTTGTGTCGGTTCACCAAACCGACAGGTAGTTATTTTGTAACCGTTCTGTAATCATATATATTAGGCTATTGAGCTAGATGAGAACTCAGTTTAGTTCTCTACGTTGTATGGACTCATTCATGTAATATAATCTGTTAATTTACTTACTTGTTCTTATCTCTTGTCTCTATTTTATATGTATGTTTTAGTATGTATTATTGGTAACCTTATGTGATTTGTGAGATTACAACAGAGATCATGTCTTTAAATTTGAGTGCCCATCATTAGGGATTTCCTACTAATAAAATTTTCAACCATATTTTCTTGAGTTGATCCATAGCTATGTGCTAGTATAATCACGGTTTTTACCTATGATTATATCACCATGGTTTTGGGCCATTCATTTTACTATTTTTAGTGGTCATTCTAGGGATATGAGCTGGTAGCATCACTGCTTTTCTTGTGATTACAGAACCAAACTCTTGATTCATCCATTTTAATAATTCAATAATTGATCTATGGTTATGGGATGGAAGCATCCATGTTTACCTATAATTGTAGAACCAATATTCTGGACCATCCATTTTATGTGATTGTTTGAAAATATGCCTGAATGGAATGTGGTTTATGGAGCGATATGATTGCAGGGTATGCTTTGAATGGGAATGATGAAGAGTCTCTCAAGATGTGTTGGCAAGTGTTGATGATGGGGATGAGGGGGATTTATTTTAGTTTCTCGACAGTGCTTCTAATTTGTGCAAACATCACAGCTTATGATCAGGGTAAGCTTTAGATTTTAGTTGATTTCTAGATTTCTGTAATGATGCAGGTTCAGAGTGATAATTTTGAGGAGTTATTTGCACCTAAATTAGAAAAGCATGGATACATAACTGTTTATAATAAGAATACAACAAATGTTTGAGTTTTGATTATGTAATTTTTTTTGCTGAAAGTTACATATTTCTTGAGATGTAGACAAGACAATGAAATAACATATGTATTTGGCTTACATTTTTATACTGGCACAACCTATGCAATTGATGGTTGTGCAAATTTTTTCCGATGTGATCGCTTTTTACTCGTTAAAAAATATGAGGTAAAGTTTTTTGTCCTATTAGTCATATCTATGTATCTCATTTATCAATCATGAAATTTGTCTCTCTCATTACTCAACAACATAACCCTGCATTGGGACGGACGAGCTCAGGTGGACAAGATCCCAGAGCGAAATCAATCGAAGAGGACAATTTAGGCACTGTAAAAGTAGTTTTTTCAATGTATGATATTTTAGATGAATAGTTGGAAATGCAAATCCTCTTTACAGGCCATGAGACTATATGTGTTGTTCTATGTTAAGAACTATGGTAGCTCCAAATGTTAAACTATATAATTAAAATTCCTCTCTCTATAACATCTATTTTTCAATTCTTTATTGTCTAGCTTCCAAACCATGATTCAAAAATGCGACAACAAAGAATTCTATCAATATTCAGGTATATCAATAAGGGTTGTCTTGAGTGGAAAGGCTCTTTGACAGTCAATGTTTCAAGTTTTGGTCATATCAAACATGAAAGAATAAATACTTCATGTCAAATATCTAATGAAGAAAACTAAAATCCCCATAGGTACAATTCTCAAATTTCTATCTTTTAATTTCTATGCCAGGCATCCTTTTAAAGTTCTGAAGCATCAGTAAGAATAGGCTTAGCCTATTAATATTTAAGAATTATGGCATTTCAAATAAGCTTAGATTGGGTGCTTGGTTGCCATTTTGTCTCTTGTAAGTGCTCCTTCCAATTTTAACATTCAGGTGGATGAGGATATTTGCCTAGAAGTGTTGCTAGTTGTCAATTCAAAATGTGAACTAGGGCATTCTTTTCATGCTTTATCAGCAAAGCTAACTGTACTCAGGGCCTGAATAAATAACCACATTAGCAAAGGCAATGAATATGACATCTAAGGAAATAACAAACTGTTGAAAATTGAGTACTTATAAAAATGGTCACAACTTGACCATTCCTTCGTGTTGTCCATTACTTGTAAGTAAGCCATGTATGCTTCTTGACTACCTTCTTCATTTACTTGATTTTTTTAAATTGTTCCAATCAATATTTCTTTTCTCTCAAATAATGATCTATGATCATAATCTAGCTTTTTCTGACAATGTTGAATCCTTTTTTGTTAAAAATTGGATGCCTTTTTTTCATAATGGTTTAAGCAGAAATGCTTCATGAATCAATTAAGTTTAGATTGGGTGCTTGGTTGCCATTGTGTCCCCATAGTTTATCCTTCCAATTTTAATTTTTTGGTGGACAAGGATATTTGTCTAGAAAATGTTGTCAGTTGACAATGCAGAATGCGAACTAGGGTATTCTTTGTGAGTGGAGTGGAGTGGAACCTTGTGTGAAATTGTTTAACTCGACGTTTCAACTAGGGTATCCTTGTTATGCTTTATGAACAAAGCTAACTATTCTCAGGGCCTGAATAAATGACCACATCAGCAAAGGTAATGGATATGGAATCTAAGGAAATAACAAACTATTGAAAACTGAGTAATTATAAAAATGGTCACAAACTAACCATTCCTTCCTGTTGTCCATTACTTGTAAGACATGTCTACTTCTTTAATACCTTTTCCATTTACTTGATTGTTTAAATTGTTCCAATCAATATTTTGTTTTGCTCTCAAATAATGGTCTGTGGTCATAATCTAGTTTTTTCTGATGGTGCTGATTCCTTTTTTGTAAAAAAATGGATGCCTTTTTTCTTAATGGTTTAATCTGCAATTCTTCATGAATCAATCTGGCGGTTAGCTGAAGTTCAATGTTTTTGCATTGCTAGGTATTTTCCCTAATGATGGATAAAATCTCAGCTGCAACTGAACAAATAAACATATAATATACTCTTGTAAGAGAATATGGTCTTAGAAATGTGTGGCATTAGACAAGAATGTTGATTGTATGCTTATCCTTCATTATAGGCAAAGGGGTTAAATGAAAATCTCAAGCTGAGATCTGATGGGTCTTCAAAAAAAGATGGGAGTAATGCAGGTGATAATGTAAAGTCTGATAATAATTCTGATTCAGGAGCTGAAAGAATTGAGGGTGATGGCTCTACTAGTTCACAAGAATATACTGAAACAAATGAAACACTATTTAGCAAGTTTGGAAAGAAAATATCTATTTCTTCCTTATCAGGTGCAGTAGCATTGAAATATTTGAGGGAAACCAAAATCATGGATGTGACAAAAAAGGGCTATGATATTGCTAAAGAAGAACTTATATCCACACAATCTAGGAGGCAGAGAATGCAGAATGCAGCTTCAGCGCCAACCTACAAGGAGAGGAGTAGTGCAACTAGCATTGTTTCTGTAGTTGTAAAGCAGACTCGATGGAGGAAAAAATGGGAAGAATTTAAAGAGAAGGTAACATGCTGTTGGATTTTTTTTTTGTATGCTTTTAATTATTCTTTGCTCATTTACATTTCAACATGCTCATCTATATTATGCATTAAAATCTTGGCATGGTACTTTATTTCCTTGTTTCTACATTACAGTATTGTTTATATGATTGTAGGCTCGTGGACACCCTCTGTTTAAGTGTGTCAGTGGGATCAGCAAGCATCCAGCTATTGCAAAGGGACAAGAGGTGTGTATGTACAATGTTCTTTGAGGCTGCAATTATTTTGTAAGTTTTTCATTACATGTCCCACTCATCTAGTTATGTGGTCTATTTCATAGTTAGCATAGGATATGAGAGAGCGGTGGAAAACCAGTGATAGTCCTGTTGTTCATAAGATTCAAGAGTAAGTGCTATATGTTTGTTGTGAGAAGCTATGGTATTTGCTTTCTATGCTTTGATTTTTATTTATTCTTATAACACTTTTTATATATTTTTAATCTTGAGATCAAAGGGTCATAAGTTATCTATTTGGATGTTAAATTCATTTGAATTTTATTACTGCAATTTGAATGCAACTATTTTTGGGAAAAGTGATACAACAATATCATATAAGGAAATATGTCGCCGTGACCCGTAAGATGTTTGTTCTAGTAATGGTTTAGTTTTTTTTAGATATTTTCTAGAAATCAGTTATCTGTTTTACACAGGTATTGTGATATGATGCTGAGATTTTATGATCTTGTGTAAGCTCTTCTCTTTGCTAGATTTTATAGCAGATGTGTAGGAGATTGTTAAGCCTACCCTTCAGGCCTACCTTAAGGTAAGTTTCAGTAGAGCATTGTAGATGTAGTTGACATTTTCTATCATGTATGGAGGTTGTGATATCCCAAGGAATTCAAGTTTCAACTATATGGTTTTGATTGAATGTGGAGGGTGATTTGGAAACACTGAAGAAAAATTGTGGCTTTGAATTTATTGATAGGTGTAAAGTAGAGAGAAGGAAATATGAAAGTGAAGGCATTTTCTTTGACAACAAGGTATTTTCAATTTCATAGTATCTCTTTTCAGTGATTGAGAAATTTTCATTTTTTTTGGTCGAGACTCGAAATAGTAACATTTATAGTTTAAATTGTTTGTTATTTGTCTCTAGTTGCTTTTATTGGCGAGAAACATGCTCTTTCTCTCTCCATCATTACTGTAATTCAGATATGCAAAATTATAGTTGTGAAAATATAAGGAGTTCATATTATATGTTCTTAAACTAATACTTCATGAAATCCTTCGATTGAGAAGTTTTAAAATGGTATTAAGTTGAGCAGATTGATAATGTGGTGTAGTGTGTTGTACAATAAGAGAAACAAACTACAAGACAAACAAAAGTAAAATCCACTTTTTCTAGAGAGGCTTGGACAAACCAAGTAACCTACCGAGCTTGACTTTGATTTTTTGGTGGACCTACAAAATTTGTGTTAAAATTCCACTGATCCAAGATATCAAGGATGTTGTTATCTACAAAAGGGTTAGAGGATATACTCTCAAGAGATTCATGGGAACACCTCATAGACTTGATGGTGCTACACAAAAAGTCTTTACTCATATGGTGGTTCATCCTCTTAGCATATTCTATGTAGTCCCAAGCTCAGTCTTATCATCAATAGTCGTACAGTCAATGATTTCCTATTAAAAGTCCTCAAGCAACCCTTAATATCAGTTTTTAACATGTCCATTTTACCTCTTCAAAATGTTCTTGTAATAAATTCTTGCTGAGTTCTTTGATATTCTCAAGACTTTAAGCAGTTCACAACTATTCCAAGACTTGTGGCAAAAGATTTCTCAAACAAGTCCAACTTTGATCCTAAAACCCAGTCTGAATATGGTTTATGACAATATTATAAACAATACCAAAAATGTACTTACACAGGACTGGTATGGCTCCTTGATCATCCTTGTTCTATAGCCTTCATTTATTCCCCTCAATTCTCCTTTTTTCTTCCTCACATCTCTGCTGCTAGGTATTGCTGCCTCAGACTTGTCCTCTTCACCTCTGCTAGCCCTTAGTCTAGCTTGTATTTATACACTATTTGGATTACTTACGAGGACGACATGTGAATATAATTAGGAATGACATGTACTTATTTGAGCCAAATTTTGGAGCTGACTTGTGTGTTTCTTCAAACAATTTAAAGTGTCTTAATAGTTTTGTCTCTTCCACACATTTTGTAGATGTCCAACCTGTTGCTCTTCAAACTGACTCGTGATTCTTGATGACTGAGTTATACTTTTGACTATGTGTTCATTGACATATTTTTTGCAGCAAACACTGAATGTCGTATAAACAACAAATTATGTCTTTTATCTTGTCCTTCTAACATAGTTATACTTACTAAGTCAAAGATTTCTCTGTTCTGAAATAGATGCTTTGGGCTTCATTGGATATTACCAGGATTTCATAGACCTCAATACTCTCCAACAATCTCTGTCTATTTAAACACAACCAAGTCCTTGACCATGGTCCCACCAAATCATCCATCTAATTTTCAAAGTGGGGGACAACTTAGATTTGAATAACTAGAGTACCATAATGATTGGGCATGCCTTTGCTAAAATCTATGCCACAATGCAACCACTGTCTCTTTCCAATGAGCTAGAGCAGATAATTCTCAACTTTTAAAGATAGGGCATCCAATTTTCCAACCTAGGCACCAAACCAATAAACATATATTTATGCTCCAAGCCATTATTGAGGAGGCACATCATCCCTCTTCGAAAACCTTGGTCCTCAGAGGCACTATTTCAAAGATTGTGGCATTGGCATTTCTAAGACTCTTAATAGCCATCATGAGACTATATGAATTTATTCTTAGGCATATTTGCATAGTGTATGGCCTTTATGATTTCATCATGAGCACTATCAAGGTCAAACAAGAATTCCCTCTCTCTTAGACTTTGTTTGGGATCTATATTGGTGAGATTGAGTCGTTTCTTAGAGATCTATCCGAAAGAGAAATGGATTTCTTCTTCATCATGTGTTGATCTATTTTTATTTGTTCATCATGTGATCTTCCTAGCTTCCTCACCCAAGGCACTACAAAATTACAAAGACAATTTGATGCTCCCTCACTATTTTGTTATCTTCGGCCACTAACAATTAACCTTGGTAAAACCAAGGTAATGATATTCTACGCATCACAAAGGACCCTTGCTTCATATCACTTCCAATTTGAAGGGGAAGAGAATGAAATCACCACAACACACCTACTTGGGGGTTTGATTTGTGGGACCTCAGCTTAAGACATGATTTCCAACCATAACTCAACATGGGATATGGTTTTGTTTCCCTTCTAAAGAGTTGGTGCTTCCAGAGTCAATTCCAAAACGCACCATTGGGGTACGATCAGTAGACCCATGGCCCTCTATGATTCAGAGGTATAAGGACCCATATTGCTTCATTCCAACTAGGCTCAAATAGAGAGAGTGCAGCCTCTTATGCTACAACGCATCATTTACTGCAAGTGAACAATCCTCCAATGCATCATCGAGGTAGAGTTCAAGATAGATACTTTGCACCTAGAGGCCATTTTTAAACTAGTCTCCTTCCTTTATAGAGTTTGGAGTTTTATCAATTCAACCTCAAAGAGGCTTGAATACCCCTATCTTTCTCTTTTCTCCTCAGAGTCCCTTGCCTCTACTGGCCCATTTAAACAAGGTTGATGTTATTTTTTGATGAAATCCAAGTTGCTTCAGTCAATGGCCATCGCTCCTAAAAACCTCTCTCATTCAGGTATTCTCTAGAAGCATTAGGCTACATCCTATCCATTAAGTAAAACTTGAACAAGGTTATCCATGAGGACATCTACAAACGATATATACAGGTTACCTGGAATTCACCTCCGAAGGGGCTCAACCCTCAAATGACCTTTTATCAAGACCAGTTAATATAGTTGCAAGATGGCATCATTATTCAACCCACATACATGCACCAACACTAAATGCATGCCCTTGAAAAGGTCAGAGTGGGTTCACACTGACTCTAGTTCAAATAAAACCTTCAACTTCTATGACCCTACTAGACGTGTGTGCTTTGACACCTACAAGACATGTATTTGGATATCACCTTTTCTTTAGACACCCCGTTTATGAAGACATCCAAGCGAGGTATTTTTTTATTTACCATGGTTCAAATGGTTCCATCTCCACATTTTTTTAGTAACCAAATAAGAGGTATCTAGCTCTTTTATGAGGGAGGTTCTCAGTTTTAAATTGTAGACCTTTCATGGCTCTCCCCATCCCAACTCTTTCAAGAGGATTACTTCCCTTTTTCCTCTTATCCAACCTACTCAAGGACGGAAATGATAGCAAGCGACTCACTTCTCCACCTATAAAATTGGTGATGACCCAAGCCTCCTTCCAATCTTCTCCTTCCCATTGGAGAAGCCATTTGCAAGACCCTTGAGCTCTCATCCTAAATCACAATTCAAATAGAAAGTCTCTAATTCAGAGGTGTAACAAGTGGCAAGAGTACGGGGGTTCTTCATGTTGATGAAAACCTCAGGCGCTCACCTAGGATTATGCTACAAGGCCCCCTACATCATGGTTATTATCTAGATTGAGACCTTATCAAACAATGTATCAAGGCCTTTAGAGTGATTGAATACTTAGAGGAGGATATCCCCCTCCATTCTCTTCCAACGCCAACCTCCAAATCTAATTCCACCTAACATTCTCTGCTCATTGGTGTTTTCATTACTCTACTCATTTAATTTATTTTCCTTACACATTAGACATTTAATCTTTTCTTAATGCTGCTAGATTATATTTATGAGATGCTATGACACTTCAACTTTGTCCCATTGCGTACTTTTGTGGTCATTTGTTGGACACAGATAAAACTATCTTATCTTACCTTTTCCTCCAAGATGCCCTCTTTCAATTCAACTTGATTTTAGTTGTAAGCAATTTGGGCGGGGTTCAAATTTAAAAAATTAAAAATTGTTATAGTAAGTGATAATAGAGAAACTTGTCTCAAATACATAATTTTAATTTATAATTTTGATAGACCATGGATTCTTCCTTTCCATCCACTATGGGTATTAAAGGGTTTCCCAATATCCTTGTTGTGTGGAAAATAGCAAGAGCACCCACTTATACAAGGGGATTTTGTCCCAAGCAATTCCAAAATATTCCCCAATAAAAGGGGATGGGTAGGGTTGTCTTCTGCTTGTCCTATTGTCCCCAGCACATAAGGGACTTGAAGGCACAACCCCTAACACCAAGAACATATCCCTATATAATACTGTAACAATGTCAAAGACTTCTTTTTATAACAGGTTATTCAAATCCTATGTAGATAAAATAACTGATTTAGATATAGTTTAAGAGTACTGGAATATCATACCTTCTTGTGGTGTGGGGACATCTTATTCTTGCACAACTAATCAGTTTCACATAGTAGAGTTTCAAATACTTTTACAAGAAAAATAATTTATTAATATTCTTATATATTTTTAACCAAATAAAAGATAAGGGTCCATCATCTTTAAGTTTTTCCCAACTTTATACACTATAAAAGATAAGAATGGTTTCACTCACTCTTCTCATAAAAATGCACGGTGGTTGTGATGTCTAAAACTTCTTGTTTAGACATTAACGTTTGAGTTTGAGAGAAGAATAAATAGGCTTGAGAGATATGATAGAAATGTTGTTCAAAATACTTTGAAGGCCATCAAGAATACCGAGGAAGTTTGTGTTAGCAGGGAGGCTAAATTATGGAAGAATCGGTTTGTCTAATTCTTTTCAACTTTCCTTGTAAAAGAGTTAAGGGATAATAACTGAAAATTAGCTAATTGGTATCTTCTAATTGTTTTTTCTTATAGCACCCATGTGTCCAAATACAGTAGAACGACCATACAACATTTGTCTATTCTCAAATCTTACCTTCGTCGTGGTGATTTTTTTTCTTGTCTTTATTACTTTTCCTGTGGTGCACTTCTGGATTGCCCTTGGTTCTGATAATTACTTTTATCAGTATAGTTGTGGCTATATCTAAGGCAGGTTGGCTAGAGATAAGCTTCAAAACATGATTGAATGTTTTACACTGGTTTTCATATAAAATGTGTCAACTATAATGGTTGTTATGCTTTTATTATCACATTCAACTCTTTTTGAAATATGTGTTGAATTTATTTTGCTTGTTTATTTTGGTAGCCTTCATACTTCTATAAAAATATGTTTCATTTTCTAGAATTGGATGATATGGTAGCTTATGCTTTGCAACACTCAGTTTGAAATATTTCACTTTCATGTATTTTTATATTATCATTGTTAGATTGTTTTATAAATGGCAATGTTTGCTTACCTTATTTGACTTCTACTTTGCTTGATTTCATATAAATGATATTTTTTCTCATATATTTAGGCATGCTAAGAGATATTCCATAAATTGGCTGACTTAATAGGTATCATATCCATCACAAAGGTATTATGTTCTCTCTGGTAACATGAACGGATATACCATATAGGGAAAATTGTACATACCTCTCAAGAATTAGTTTATCATGAATACTAGTTATTGGTAGGTTGTAATAGTAATAGTTATGTAGTTTGTAGATTGATATCTATCTTAAATTTGTTTGAATATCATCATTGTCAATAACAACTTCTTAAAGGGTTCTAGCTCAATGGTAGAGCGCCTGCCTAATTATAGGGAGGAGGTTGGTGGTTCGATTCCTATGTGCCCTATCATAAATTTCTGACTACAAAAATGACTAAATTTACATGTATATGACTATTAGTAGCTAATTTCCCATATCTTATTCGTATTTAGCTTAGTCATTAATATGTTATCATCTAGTAGTTTATTTAGTTGTATATTTGGTCACTAATTGTTGCAATCAGTGACTAAATCAGTGACTAAATCAATGACTAAATCAGTGACTAAATCAGTGACTAAATAAATGACTAAATCATTGACTATCAATGACTAGATCATTGACTATTAATGACTAAATCAATGACTAATAAGACAAGATATTAATGACTAAGTGAAATATAACTAGCTATAAGATAGTGGAAATTAGATACTATTAGTCGCCGACTCTAAAATAGTCGTTTATAGCCTGATTTTAGTCATTTTTTTAATGATTAATTTCTCATTTTGTACTAGTGATATCTTCTCAATTTATTATGCTAAATATAATGTTCAAGTCCCTTCACTTTTGATCTTCTATGCCTTTCAAATCCTTGCGTGATTCTAGAAACTTATGCTTTTTATTGAAATAAAAATATGTTAGAATGCAAAATCAAATTGTGTCATCTACAGGAGGCTTAGAGGGTTTCCAAAAATAACACTTGATATGCTTCTCCTTCTCGGCACTTTTATTGACTTGTCATCAAGTCATTTATATTGAAAAATTGATATGTAAAGCAAACTAGGAAAAATATTTTTGGGAATTTTCAATGGCCAAGTAAACTTGGTTTTCCAATGAAAATTCAAGTTTATGTTGTGCCAATTGCCTGGTTTTCACAACTAAACTTTGTTTTTTTTCTTTTTTCTTTTTCTTTTTTTTCTTTTATATATATATTTATTATTATTATTATTATTATTATTATTATTATTATTATTTAACATCAAAATTATTCAGGAGGAAGTGAAGGAGAATGTTCATCAATGTGTTTGTCTAGCACCTCCATCTCTCTTTGTTGATAAATCTGTTGTAGGAATTCCTCTTTGTTGATTAGCTTATTATATATTTTCAGCCTATGTCCATTAACTATATTGAATATACTTGCTTCATCATCTATGGTTTGTAATTTCACTAAGCCATTGTCATATACTTCTACAATCTCATATGGACCAAGCCAATGAGTTATGAACTTAGCTTTAAATTTTTTTAAACTTGGAATCAAATAGCAAGGCCCAGTCTCCTACCTTAAACTACTTTTTCTTGATGAACTTATCATGCCATTGTGCTCTTTGTTGTTGTACCATTTTTTTTTGTTCTACCATAGCCTAAATCATCTCATCTATATGATTTAACTGCATTATCCTTTATTTTTGTGCTTCATAAATCTCTACCCCTAGATCAACTGCTAATTTAAAAGTATGAATTTGAAATTCAATTGGCAATAACACTTGCTTACCATAGACTAGCTGTTAGGGGGTAAAACCAATACTGTTTTTCCAGGTAATTTTGTATGCCCATAAAGCTTCATGAAGCTTTTCTGACCAATATTTTATGTGCATTTGAACTGTCTTGGTCATGATCATTTCCAAAGATTTATTGGTGCAGTCTACTTGGCACTTGTCATGTGGATGGTAAGGGGTATATTTCATGTGCTTGATTTTGTACTTGTCTGTTATCTCTTGCACCAGCTTAGAAGTAAAGTGTGATCCTTGATCCATAACAATCTCTATAGGAAATCCAAATCTAACAAATATTTCTTGAAAGAGAAAATTGACTATTGTTTGTTATGTGGCTCTTGGTAGTGCTTTAACCTCCACCCATTTTGTGACATAGTTAGTACATACCAATATGTACATTTTTCCTTTTGATTGTGGATTGATTGGATCAATGAAATCAAGATCCCATTTTTCAAATGGCTCTATGAGAACCTGTGGCTAAAGTGGCATCTCATTAGATGGTACTGGTCTTCCCATCCTTTGATAAATATCACATATTCTAACATATTTCTTGCATTCTTTGAGAATAAATGGCCAACAATACCCTAGGTTGAGTATTTTTCATGTTATTTGTTTATCTACAAAATTGTCGCCACATGGTTCATCATGACAATATTTTAAAATGTCTAAAACCTCATCTTTCCTAACACATATTCTAATGATAAGATCATATCCTTTATAGAAAATATCTCCATTCACCCATATGTGTCTATCACTTTGTTTAATGCTTCGTTTCTTCTCTTTTGATCTCATAGAGGGATGTATTTGTCTTGATGATAAGTAGTTAGCTATATCAGCATACCATGGAGTTATAATAGAAATAGCAAATAAGTGTTCATCGGGAAAATGATCTGAAATAGGAACAACCTCACCAGAATTGTTTAATCGAGATTAAAAGTCTGCCACTTGATTTTCCCTTCCAGGTCTATATAGGATAGTAATATTAAATTCATGCATCAATAAGAGCCACCTTGTTATCCTGCCATTAGTGATGGGCTTGTTCATTAAATACCTTAAGGTAGAGATATATGTATGGACAAGGATTTGATAACCAGTAATGTAATGATGAAATTTGTTCACAACATGTACTATTGACAACATCTCCCTTTCAGTAACTGTATAATTCAAGTCTACAGGGATTATATTTTTTCTAATGAAGTAAATAGAATAATTCATAAGTTTTTTCTTTTTGACCCAAAGTTGCCCCAATTGCAGTGTTTGATGCACCTGTAAAGATGTGAAATGGCAATGTCCAATCAGGCCCCCTTAACATAGGTGTTGGTAACAACTTGTCTTTAAGTGTCTGAAAGGGAACTTGACAATTAGTATCCCAATGAAAATGTATATTTTTGGAAAGTAACTTGAATAGTGGAAAATCTATTTTACTAAAATGTTCAATAAGCCTTCTATAATAGCCTGCATACCCAAGAAAACTTCTCACATCTTTTTTATTTTTAGGTTCTGAAAAATTCACAATGAGTTGTATTTTTGTAGGATCCACATTTATTCTAGATGATGAAATATGATGACCTAACACTATCCCTTCATTTAACATCATGAAACATTTTTAATTACTAAGGGAAATATTTGATTCTATGCATCTCTTTAGGATTCTCTCTAAATTGTCCAAGGAATCTTCAAAAGTGTTGCCATACACAAAAAAACATTCAATATATATTTCAACACATTCATGAATTAAATAAGCAAGAACAGCCAGGATTGCTCTATGAAAAGTGGCTGGAGTTTTACATAGACCAAAAGGTAAAACTTTATATTCATATGTACCCCAGGTGAATGTGAAATTAGTTTTGTCCTATTATTCTAATGCAATCTTGATTTGATTGTATCCACTAAATCCATCTAAGAATGAAAAATATCTTTTTCTAGCTAGTGCATCCAATACTTCATCAATGAATGGTAATGAAAAATAATCTTTAAGTGTTTCTTTGTTTAAATCCATGTAATCCACAAAAATTCTCCACTTTCGATTCTTCTTAGGAACAACAACTAATGGAGAAACCCAGAAACCCATTGACTATCAGAAATAGGGTAGATAAATCCTACCTTTAATAACTTTTGTAGTCCTTCTTTGACTATTTATTTTAGTATAGAGTCCATTCTTCGTTGAGGTATCCTTAGAGGTATTATATTGTCATCTCTCTAAATATGGTGAGTACATGTTTCCTTATGAATTCCTGGGATATCAAGATACTCCCAAGCAAATGCTTTGTGATATTTATTTAGTAATGCAATCAACTATTCTTCCTTTCATAAAGTGAGATGTGCACCAATATTTAAGTATTTTCCAGGACTGATGTGAATGGTTTTGCTTTGAGCATTTGTTATTAAACAAATAGAAAAAATATCATCAAATGAAGTTTCCAAAGAATCAATTATGCAATTTTCCTGAAATTTTTGGCTTAAAACTTGATCTGCAACAATATATTGCATGTTCTGTAATTGTTCAGAGATATTAGGATCATAAATAAAATAATCTAGAAAATATTTATTATTCTCCTCTCGAAAATCGAAATCTTGAATAATACTTAAGATAGGATAAATTACTTCTTGTTGTTGCTTTTTTGTTTCATTAATACAAGATAACTGATCTATCATAGAAGGTCTTTGAGCAGAAGGATAAAGGGTAATATGTTTTATTTCTATTCCATGTGAGATAATCATATTTCCCACTCTACAACCAATAAAAGCATCGATTGTAGCTAACTAGGGTATTCCAAGAATCAGTCGATGTCCCCCTAAGTTATATTTTGGTTGAAGAACCAAAAAATCGACGAGATACTGCCAGGAATCTAGAGAAGCTATGATATATTAAAGTATCCCTTTTGGCACTATTTGAGATCTATCATCTAGCTCTAGGATTGTAGTGGTTGGTCTACATTAGAGGAAATTCGGGGTCTAAAATGGACCTTATGAGAAAACACGCCAACAATAAATTTTGTCAGTTGGAATTCAAGAACCAATAGAATTTCAATAAAATGAGTCAACCATAAGGGTTGAATTGACATATTTGTCATAAAAGAAAACTACTTTTTGTGTTCGTATTTTCGACATATCTCCCTGTGTTTTTACTCAAATTTCAAGCAGGAGAGCTCATTCGATGCGGAATTTAATTCTGCATCCAACGAGTACCCACACTGCATACTTTTGATGCACCCCGCTATCCCAAAAACAAGAAATACATTAAAATAGTATTTCTTGTTTTTGGGATAGTAGGGTGCATCAAAAGTATGCAGTATGGGTACTCATTGGATGCAGAATTAAATTATGCATCCAACGAGCTCTCCTTATCAGAATTTGAGTAAAAACACAGGGAGATATGTCGAAAATACGAACACAAAATGTAGTTTTTTTCATTATTCCTCCAAAATTAATAACTATTATTTTATTATTTTAACTATTATTTTATTATTTTCCTTAGGAGGCCCATTTTAGACCTCAAATTTCCTCTAATTAGATTCTTCAAATCTAGATATTTCATTGTTTCCAGTGTCATTACATTAATAGCTGCACCTAAGTCAATTAGTTTTTTTTTAAATTGAAAAGTTTTTGATAGTTATTATTACCATTGGAATTCCTTGATCAACATATTTCTCAACAAAAATAGCATTTGACATTAATCCTGCTAAATTTCCAATTACATGAATTGTTGGTGGATATTTATTTCATCTGCCAGTCTTGTTTAAGCATAACTTCTCAATTCCTTTTGTATAGATTGGGATATCCTTAATATCTTGCAATAAGGGAAATTTTACACTAACATTTGTTAATTCATTCAAGACATCAAATTCAAGAAGAGAAATTGAATTTTTTTCCTTTACTAACCTTTCTAGAAAAGGAGGTGTTTAAGGTAGTATAATTTTATCCTTCTGAGTTTGTTTGTCTAGCTGCAAATTTTTTGTATTATATTTTTTGAGAATTTTCTCTTTTTTTGCTTCTTCTTCTATGATAATAGGGGATTCTTTTTCCAATATTTTTCTAGACCTTAAGTGGATATTTGAATAGGAAGGATTGAGTATGAAACTATTGTTCCTTCATCAATATTATACATGGGCTTCTCCACTCTATTATTAGGATTTGGTACTGGTTGGGATGGTAATTCTGTTGGTCAAGGTGGAGGTTGGTTAGATGGGAGATAAAAAAATTTAGGTTGGGTCAATTGAGGAGAGAGATTTGGATGTGGAGGAAATGAAGGTTGACTCTGTTGGTATTGTTGGTAAGGATGTGGGTAGGCCTGCTGATATGTGTTAGAATAGTAGATTCAAGCTAAAATGGTTAACCTATCTAAGCAACCAACAACATATCATAAAATATAAGAACATGAAAAGAAAAGGACAAGAGAACATCGGTATGCGTGGTTCACCCTAATGGGTTACATCCATGGGAAGGTAGTCTTCTATTATCTCCAAAATGTCTTCTCCAATCTTAGAAGAGAGAAAAGCACAAATACCCCAAAGAATATAGATGATGTACAATAGTGTCGCAATAGTACCACTACTACATCAAGAATACATGGTATGTAGAGACTCACTTGAACCTAGTATATACTAAGATATGAGGAGTAATTACTCTCACATATTGCATGTGGGATAATACAATTCATCAAAATAACATCTCTTAAT
This sequence comes from Pseudotsuga menziesii, assembly GCA_001517045.1. Classification (NCBI taxonomy): domain Eukaryota; kingdom Viridiplantae; phylum Streptophyta; class Pinopsida; order Pinales; family Pinaceae; genus Pseudotsuga; species Pseudotsuga menziesii. The sequence continues at coordinate 314,074 of LPNX011035356.1, forward strand.
ACATAATGATGGAAAAATACTCTACATAAGTAAATACAACACCATATAACTACGGGTAAAATGTATTACTCTTTTACATAAGATTGTAGACAACTTCTGACATAGTATTAAGACATTATTACCTTCCAAGGAATATAATATATTCCAACACTCCATCTTAATAATGGCTGGGAGAAGGGCCCACACTAACACTAAGGAAGGAAGGAGTCATTACTTATCCCCCTTAATGACAACTTCTCGCATTCCAAGAAAGGAACGAAGATGCACAAACTTCACCTCAGTGAAGGATTTGGTGAAGATATTTGCTGCCTGTTGCTTAGTAGGAAAATACTTAAGAGAAAGAATATCATCTTCCATAAGTCCGCAAATGTAATGAGCGTCAAAGTCGAGATGCTTTGTCTTGGAGTGATATACCGGATTACAAGCAAGATGGATTGCGCCTTGATTGTCACATTTCAACATAGTGGATGATTTCGGAGCGAGACCAAGCTCTGTAAGAACATGTTGTAACCAAACTGATTCTTTAGCAACTTCTTTGGCTACTCTATATTTTTCTTCACATGAAGATAAAGAAAGAGTCTTCACCTTATTTCTCGACCAAGAAACAAGACCTGAACCAACTTGAAATACATAACCTACAGTGGACTGTCGATCAGAACTCTCACCTACCTAATCAAAATCTACGTAACCAATGAGTGAAACTATAGTACTAATCGAATAAAAAACACCATAGTGTAATGTCCCTTATAAATATCTCACAATTCTCTTAGATTCCTACCAACGACTTTTATGAAGTTGCTGTATGAACCGAGAAACAAAACTGATGACAAAAGAGAGATCTGGTTTACTGTGAGTTAAATATTATAACATCCCCAGTTTTGACCCCGATGCACTAAATATACATGATATATATATATTGTAATTAATCATGGTGTGGAGCTAAAGGAAAAATCCCCACCATCGATTTGGTTATGATTCGGTGAATGGAACTGTTACCAATGGTATATCGGGATATGCAGCATACATATTAAGTTATGGCATCATGTAACCATGCATTCTAATTAAATAACCCCAACCAGCTATGTTCACTGCAACCTTATTGAAAAGGGCATGATTTTCTAAGGATAAGGAGGGGTAAAGTTAAACCTTGAGCCCATGGGGGAAAATCCAGTTGTCACTTCCCCTTGTCTCATCCAACCACCACCTTTAATGTTCTGTTGATTAGCTGAGGCAGTTTTTGCTGGGAAGTGGTGGGTGGCAAGACTATCAGTCTTTGCCACACACTCACTCCACTAGCCCTTTCCCCACCTTCATGTGGGTAAGAGAATCATTACAATGCCACTCTCTAGTCCATTGGGGTTCACTCTCATGCATGGACGTTTTGTTATGTTCACCTTCTCACGGGTAGGAGGTTCGGATGGTCTTTCTCACATAGAGAAGAGTTAAGAAGGGTGTGATTTCTTGTTTGGGGGTTGGTTCTCCCTTTCCTCTCCGATTTCTATTCTGTGAGATGTCCTTCCTCCTGTTCATGCAGTAATTCTGTTCCCTTTTACCTGTTTGCACTCCTGTTTGGACGGGGTAATGTCCTGGGTGTTCACCATTGAACTGTGGTTGTTGGCTACCACTTTTTCCTCATGTATAGAATGGGAGTCTATTATTTTCCCATTTTTTCCTGGTTGCTGAGGAATCATTTTGGCCACGATAAGCCCAAGAATCATTTAGGGATTGTCTTCCCCTGTTCAAGCTGTGAAGTGCTTGTTTACTGCATGCACACAATGGTTTTGTCCTTGGACTGCATTGGAGTGGTGAATTAGGGCCTGATGTGCTTGATAAACCTGGTGGTTTGGGAACCACATAGACAAATCTAGTGGGCTGGATTTCTTCTTCACAACCCCTGAATAGCACTAGAAGGGAGATCAGGTTCTGAGGGATTGCATTGTATAGAAAGGACTGATTTCCTTGTGTTGGGTGTGTGTGGGTGTCCTAGAAGCTAGGCTGGTTTTGGTGTAGGTGTCCTTAGCTCTTCAAGGATATCACCAGCTTAGCATTTATTCTTCCCAAGCTCTTGGATGGCCTGATAAACCCAACATTGGTTGGCTTGGCTGATCCGTTGTTCGCCTCATAAACCCAACTATGTTGGCTTCGCTGAACTATGTATCCTTATGGTGTTGTTATCCTTGGCTATGTGTAAGCCTGCTAGATCCTTATTCCTTTGGGAATCATGCCCAGCTCGGGGGTAGCAACATTGCTGAGAGATTAAAGAGCACACGGGCCTATGGTTGGGTGGAGAATTGCAGCAACGTAGCTGGTTGTGGGACAGTTCTCATAAGATAAGTATACTTGACTAATTTGTTTTGCAATCGTATTTACTGTTAACGAATTATGATTATGGACATGCTGAATGCTAAATTGTATATGAATGAATGTTGTTTTGCTTCTGCTATGTATATGAATTGTTTGTGCCAAAAATTGTTTCCAGACTACAAAGAAACAAGCCAACACAATCTTAAATATTCAATCAAACAAAACTAGGTTTTTAGGGTTTTTGAAAGGTTTTTCTGGTTGTGAAGCTTGGTGACAAAAGGGAATACATTCATAAGACAAATAGGAACTAAATCAAAAGTAAAGAAGAATTGAGATGCATAATATAATAACCATGTATCCAACAGAACATAACCTTGAAGTTTATCCACAACTGACAAGCACTACAAGCATAAAGACGATAAACCAACAATGAAATTATCAATTGTGTAACTAAACAAGCTAGAAATGAAGCCAAAACACAGACTGAAGGGTAAAATGGAGCATATATTTCATAATATGTTCATCAAATACACATGAGAGTCAAGTACTTAGCTTATCAATAAGTCAAGAGACCTCCTCTAGCCATCCAAAAGTCGAACCCTTTGTTCTATTTGTGACCTTCCTAAATATTTTTTTTCAAAATTCAGTTAGAGTCTAAACCCTAACTGTTTTTAGCCTACTCATCGATAGGATATTGTCAAAATAATAATTACAAAAGTAAAATACTCTTCAAAACATAAAATTAACTTTTTTTTTCTAATAATTCTCATAGGTCTTTAGCAACTTCTGCTAATAGAGCTATCCCATCTAAGGCTTGGGCCATTTTCCTAGCTTTCTGTTGCTCAGCTTCCATCTCTGTCATTCTTTTAGTAAGCTCCTCATTCTGTTGCTATAGGCTTATGACAGTCTGTTTTAATCCTGCAAATTTCATCTCTATACTTCTTTTCCTTTTTAAGGCCTCTTTGGAGACTGCAGTGAGTTCTTGGTAGTGATCATTCACTTCTTCTAGGTCTTCCCTGAGTCTTTTATTAGCTATAATCAAACCATCATTTGTTTCTTGCATATACTATATTGGATGTTTATATTGGTTGATGGCTCTTTGCAAATTTTCCTTCTCTGAGTCAAATTCCTTGCTTCCTGTTGTGCTCTGTAGCTCACTAGGTAGCCATGGGATGTTCATCTTTCTGAATATTTCCTCATCCACAGGAAGCAGCTCTATGGAAGTATAATGAACACTTGGGCTTTCTTGATTATCTGTTTCAGCAGGATCATTTTCATCCATCTACAGCTTTTTTTCTGAATAAGAAATCTCTATTTCATCTTTTTGTTGTTCCTTCAACAGTTTACCTTGTATTTCCAAAAACACAACAGATAATTTGGTCTTAGTGAGGATGGATTCTTCATATTTTTAAATGGATTTTTTTTTCCTTTTGCAGGATGAGGAGCTGAACCCCCTAGAGTTGCTTCTTTCTTCCCTTTGCTGTTACCCTTGTGAATCTACAGCTTTTCATTAGAGGAAGAATTATCAAGCACACTTACCTCTTCTGTATTTAACTTAGGTTTTAGTAGTTGTTTCATGTTCAGCCTCAATTTGTTTTTGGGTCTAGTTTTGGGTCTCCATCCTGGAGCCAACTCTCCTACCATTTTTAAACTTTTACCTTGATGCATGATAGAGGCAAATTCTTTAACCTTAATCTTCTTTTTCTTTGGCATTACTATCTTCTCCTCTTGACTATAGAACTCCCTTTGTGTGCCAACCCTAGTCTTAGCACTGATAGTCAAATCATCTCCTTCCAACAAATATGCTTCATCTTTAGACAAGATGGTAATCGGACTTCCTTGTTGGACCTTAGTATTTTCTTCATCTCCTAAAACCTTTTCTGTAAGAATTTTTTTTCATCAATGAGTGCTTCATTTTGAACAGGCTACGTTTCCTTATGTTTAAACATCAAATTTTTGTTCTCACTGTCAACTCGAGGGTGTTGAGATTCATAATCTCCTTTTGAAGGTTCTTCCACTTCCTCTAACTTGACACATTTTTCATCTTCAGCCTTCACTTTCTGTCTTAATTTTCTAATTAGGGTTTGTCCCTTATCAACCTGCTTTCTGGTAGGCTGTCCTTCCTGGTTATTTTGGAATCCATACCAAAAGAGAAATTAGTCCCAAGTCCTTCCTTCTTTCTGCAGAACACTGCTGATAATAAGCTTGATCAATCCATGGTGAAAAATGGACTGGGAAGTGTGGTCATGATGTTCTTTGATCCTGCTGGACATTTTCTGCAAGCTCTTTAGCAGGAAGAAAGGGATATTCATCCTTGTTTCACCACTAAGGTGTTGAAGAAACCTGAAATGATACTTGAAGACAAAAGCATACATCCCTTCACATGTAATGTAGCTTTGTAAAACCTTGATAGGCTCTATCCATTCAGCTCTGAAATTATGGATGAGCACTTCCTTGCTCCAATCTGGAACAATGCCAGTCAATAGATACCTTTGGGAATTGAAGGTAAATGGCACTTTTTTGAACCAAAGTTCTCCTTCATTCTTGACCCCTATTTCTTCAGTCACCAACTCTACAGTTAATTTGAAATTCAGAGTATCAAATGATACTATATATTGGTTATAACATTGAGCAAATTTATGAGAGACTTCGGTATTATATCCATCAATATTTTTAAAGAAGTTCAACCATCCAACATTCTCAAAGAGTTCAGCACATCCTGGAAAGTTTTCTATCCAATTCAGTTCAGTGGGCTCAGCCCTATTGGTCTTCCCACTCTTCTTCATCTGCTCTCCCAAGGCTTGATGATGCTTCTGTGTGATTTTTAGAACCTGTTAGTGACTTCACAGCCTTATTTTCCTCAAGTTTTCATAGTTTTGGTAGTCAATTCTTCCTTGAACTCTCACTAGCTGATTGTCCTCGATTTTATACAGTCTATTCTATTATCAATTTAGGGAAAGTTTTGTGCCAAACTTGGATAATTTAGGTCAAATAGAGCACCAAAGGTCTTTAACAGGTCTGTTGCTGAACTTCACTAACATCAAATGCTGCTTATTTAGACCTTTTGGACTGATATCTCACTGTTGGGAGTTCGTTGAATACATGAATTTACGTTTTCCTTTACCAATTTAACATTATAAGGCTTAACAGAGAAAACCCTAATTTAAAAATCCATGACCAAGGTCACGCAGGATACCTCACTCCCATTTTGCTGCAGGTGTTAAAATTTGATTCTTTGACTAGCTGAATGTCGAGTTTAAAACTCTAGGTGTCTTTGAGTCATTAGCTCTCCTCCAACCGGCACGCTGCAAAGCCCTAATTTCCTTCTTCAACTACCAATTCCGATTCTTTAGCAATGTGTCTTCATTTCAGCGTCTCCACCAGCTTCGTAATGCTTAATCGAGAACTTATTTATCATCAATCTCACCTCGATCCATTGTCTGTCATGATTTACCAAGCCTTTACTTCTAACTGCCACGATCTCCTATACGTCATAGCCAACACTTATTTTCATGATCATCCTGATGAAACATGTATCAAAACTGCTTATTCATGTGATTATTCATTCCATGAGCAAAATCATTGGCAAATTGGGCGAAAAAAATGGTAAATTTAGCACCCGCAACTTTCTTGTAGCGCGCCAGTGTATTATTTTTACCGTTGCGCTACAAGAAAGTTCAAAAACCAAATTTTGTGCTTTTTTACCACTAATTCAACTTTAACATAGGTTTATATGACTAAACCTTGATATTGGTGCTTATTCATGAAACTATTAATCAACATATATCCTATAGAACCCTTCAGGACATAAGAAAAACAAAAATAATGAAAACCTAATGGCAAAAAGTCAGAATTTCACTCTAAATCAAAATTTCCTAGAAGTAAGCAAATGAGCAAGCTTTAAAAAAAATCACAAGAAAAATATAAGATTGAAGAAAACAAATTCATGACTTAACATCTGGCTCCAGCTGGGGGATGAAGTCATCCCTGTGAGGCTTCAAGAACCTGTAGACTAGTGCCTTCTGTAACCAAAACTTCCTACTTTTTTGCAAAACATCCATTGGGATATGGAGTCTTTATTCAATCCTTAACACACTTATATATACAAATGAAAATAAAATCTCTTTCTTTGAGGAACCTTCCATTTACTGAATGAAATTGTAATCCCATTTCTAATGTAACCAGGAAAAAATTTCATTAACCCACCAAAACTTGTTTCCAACTCCAAATATATATATAATTAGAAATATTGGAAAACATGAAGAGAAAAGATCTAACAACTTATACTCACTTTCATTAAATGGTGTCTCTAAAATAACAAATTTATAACTTGGTACTGACTCTAAATAATCTGCTACTGGATCGTAAAAATTTCCATAAGTTACCTCTTCCTATTCTATGAAAAAGATAGGCTGTCCATAAGAATATTTTGTTCCATGAATATCAAGCAAGAATTGGCGAAAAAAAACATAAGGATTATCCTATATTTTCTCCATAATTTTTTGGATAGTATCATCAATAATGTCAACACTCTAAACCTCCTTTTCCACACTGTCTTCAAATGAATGACTATCATGGATTGGCTTTTGCTGTTCAAGGATAATAGACTGAATGCATTCTTGAATCTGCTGATCAAATTGTGACATATGCCACAACTCATAGATTTCTGGGTCTTTCTTTTCAATTTCATCATCATATTTATTAAAAATTAGAGCATCTTCATAATGATTTTGAACATCAGATTTATCATAACCATGAATATAAGCAACTTTTGAAAAAATGTGAATAGCTCGGCCTTCATCGATTTTAGTATCAAAACCAAAAGGGATAGAATCTAATTCATCATAGAATTCTTGTCTTGGAACCCTAATCTCTTCATCATAACAAGAAGCATTCTGAGAAATTTTGAATGATGATGCTAAAGGTTCATCTTTTCCTTCAATACAAAGTTGATCTTTAACACAATAATGATTTCCAACAGTTTGTTGAACTAGAGATTGATCTTCAAAAGTATTAGCACTCAAATGGTTATTAAGACTGTTGAAATAATTATGAGAATATTCCAAACTATCTCTGCTGATCTCATCACTTAAATAATTCTCAACCTGACCTAAAACAACAACTTGATTATCGTAATGATCATGGAATTCTTCCTTGATAGCAGTATCTGAAAATGTTACCTCTTCATGTTCAACAAATTATGAAACTTCAACTTCTTCATGACATGTTTTGAACCCTTGATTGTACTTATCATCATGGTTTTTTGAATCAGAAATTGTATTATAAACATCATCCTACTCACAACAATATTTAAAAAAGAGTTCAGCTAAGAACACATACTTACAATGTTTCTGAAAACATGTGTGGAATTCTTTCAGTGAGGAAATGCTAGCAGCGGGAAGAGAAAAATACCAATCTCGTGCATCTTGCTCGAGTGAATACATGAACATATTCATGAGCACATATTCATGCTGTATATTTAACTGGACTATACATTGATGAAATCTGATGAGGTGATCTGAAGGATTATCCTCTTTGCTTTCTCTAAACTATGAAAGACAATCTACCCAAACATCCATAGTAGGTACTAAATTTGGAAAACTTGGAATATTAGAAAAATTGAAAGGTGTAGACCTTCGAGCCAGAATAGCTTCCATGGACATTGGCCTCTGCATATTGAAATAGTGGAGTCTCCAATCAAGTTGTCCAGATAGATTTTGTTTTTCTCCTCAGAAAGAGGAAGGGGTGACAGTAATTCAAATTAATTAGGGCTGCATAAATCCAGGGATGACTGAAACCTTCTAATATTCCTTTATGTCTTCAATATCTATTCAATATCTGTAACACCCAATTGCAATGGTGAAATAGGTCTATTTCTAGTTCCAACTCCCCTAGTAGCCACTGTGACAAACTGGTGAAAAGTAGTCTTAAAGATATGTTGGTTTAAGTTCACCTCTTAAAACCAGTGAAATGATAAGTATCTCAGGGAAAAATATGTTTTCAACTTCATTCCCTGGCAACGGTGCCAAATATGTTTGTGCCAGAAATTGTTTCCAGACTACAAATAAACAAGCTAACACAATCTCAAATATTCAATCAAACAAAACTAGGTTTTTAGGGTTTTTGAAAGGTTTTTCTGGTTGTGAAGTTTGGTGACAAAAGGGAATACATTCATAAGCCAAATAGGAACTAAATCACAAGTAAAGAAGAACTGAGATGCATAATATAATAACCATGTATCCAACAGAACATAACCTTGAATTTCATCCACAACTGACAAGCACTACAATCATAAAGACTATAAACCAACAATGGAATTATAAATTGTGTAGCTAAACAAGCTAGAAATGAAGCCAAAACACAGACTGAAAGGTAAAATGGAGCATATATTTCATAATATGTTCATCAAATACACATGAGAGTCAAGTACTTAGCTTATCAATAAGTCAAGAGACCTCCTCTAGCCATCCAAAAGTCGAACACTTTGTTCTATTTGTGACCTTCCTAAATACTATTTTTCAAAATTCAGTTAGAGTCTAAACCCTAACTGTTTTTAGCCTACTCATTGATAGGATATTGTCAAAATAATAATTACAAAAATAAAATACTCTTCAAAACATAAAAGTAACTTCTTTTGCTAATAATGCTCATAGGTCTTTAGCAGCTTCTGCTAACAGAGCTATCCCATCTAAGGCTTGGGCCTTTTTCCTAGCTTTCTACTGCTCAGCTTCCATCTCTATCATTCTTTTAATAAGCTCCTCATTTTGTTGCTGTAGGCTTCTGACAATCTATTTTAATCCTGCAAATTTCATATCTGTATTTATTTTCCTTTTTAAAGCCTCTTTGGAGACTGCAGTGAGTTCTTGGTAGTAATCATTCACTTCTTCTAGGTATTCCCTGAGTCTTTTATTAGCTGTAATCAAACCATCATTTGTTTCTTGCATATACTCTATTTGATGTTTATATTGCTTGATGGATCTTTGCAAATTTTCCTTCTCTGAGTCAAATTCCTTGCTTCCTGTTGTGCTTTGTAGCTCACTAGGCAGCCATGGGATGTTCAGCTTTTGTTCTCATTGTCAACTGGAGGGTGCTGAGATTCATAATCTCCTTTTGAAGTTTCTTCCACTTCCTCTAACTTGACACATTTTTCATCGTCAGCCTTCACTTTTTGTATTAATTTTCTAATTAGGGTTTGTCCCTTATCAACCTTATTTTTGGTAGGCTGTCCTTCCTGGTTATTTTGGAGTCCAGACCAAAAGAGAAAGTAGTCCCAAGTATTTCCTTCTTTCTACAGAACACTGCTGATAATAAGCTTGATCAATCCATGGTGAAATATGGACTGGGCAGTGTGGTCATGATGTTCTTTGATCCTGCTGGACATTTTCTGCAAGCTCTTTAGTAGGAAGAAAGGGAGATTCATCCTTGTTTCACCACTAAGGTGTTGAAGAAACCTGAAATAATACATGAAGACAAAAGAATACCTCGCTTCACATGTAATGTAGATTTGTAGAACCTTGATAGGCTCTACCCATTTAGCTCTGAAATTATGGATGAGCACTCCCTTGCTCCAATATGGAACAATGCTAGGCAATAGATACCTTTGGGCATTGAAGTTAAATGGCACCTTTTTGAACCAAAGTTCGCCTTCATTCTTGACCCCTATTTCTTTAGCCACCAACTCTACGGTTAATTTGAACTTCACAGTATCAAATGATACTATATCTTCGTTATAACATTGAGTAAACTTATGAGAGACTTCGGTATTATACCCATCAATCTTTTTAAACAAGTTCAACCATCCAGCATTCTCAAAGAGTTCAGCACATCCTAGAAAGTTGTCTATCCAATTCAGTTCAGTGGGCTCATCCATGTTGGTCTTCCCACTCTTCTTCATCTACTCTCCCAAGGCTTGATGATACTTCTGTGTGATTTTCTGAACTTGTTAGTGACTTCACAGCCTTATTTTCCTCAAGTTTTCACAGTTTTGGTAGTCAATTCTTCCTTGAACTCTCACTGGCTGATTGTCCTCGATTTTATACAGTCTATTCTATTATCAATTTAGGGAACGTTTTGTGCCAAACTTGGATAATTTAGGTCAAACAGAGCACCAAATGTCTTTAACAGGTCTATTGCTGAACTTCACTAACATCAAATGCTACTTATTTAGACCTTTTGGACTAATATCTCACTGTTGGGAGTTCGTTGAATACATGAATTTACGTTTTCCTTTACCAATTTAACATTATAAGGCTTAACAAAAAAAACCCTAATTTAACAAGCCATGACCAAGGTCACACAGGATACCTCACTCCCAGCTTGCTGTAGGTGTTAAAAGTTGACTCTTGGATTAGCTGAATGTCGATTTTAAAACTCCAGGTGTCTTTGAGTCATCAGCTCGCCTCCAACTGTCACGCTGCAAAACCCTAATTTCCTTCTTCAACTGCCAATTCCGATTCTTTAGCAATGTGTCTTCATTCTAGAATCTCCACTAGCTTCGTAATGCTTAATGGAGAACTTCTTTCCCATCAATCTCACCTCAATCCATTGTGTGTCATCATTTTCCAAGCCTTTACTTCTAACTGCCACGATCTCCTTTATGTCATAGCCAACACTTATTTTCATGATTATCCTGATGAAACACGTATCAAACCTGCTTATTCATGTGATTAGTCATTCCATGAGCGAAATCATTGGCAATTTCGGTGGAAAAAATGGTAAATTTAGCACCCGCGACTTTCTTGTAGCACGCCAGTGTATTATTTTTACCGTTGCGCTACAAGAAAGTTCAAAAACCAAATTTTGTGCTTTTTGACCACTAATTCAACTTTAACATAGGTTTATATGACTAAACCTTGATATTAATGCTTAGTCATGAAACTATTAATCAACATATACCCTATAGAACCCTTCAGGACATAAGAAAAACAAAAATAATGAAAACCTAATGGAAAAAAGTCAAAATTTCACTCTAAATCAAAATTTCCTAGAAGCAAGCAAATGAGCAAGCTTCAAAAAAAATCACAAGCAAAATATAAGACTGAAGAAAACAAATTCATGACTTAACATGAAAAATTATGCATCACAGTATGTTTTATGTTTTTAAGTATCTTGATTCAACATTATATGTATGATCATTTTCATGGCACTAGATGCCCGGATGTTTGGTGTTTGGTAGCGTCCTCTTGCTCGGTCGGAGGGTTGGGGATGTTACAGTATGGTATCAAAGCTTTGGTTGCAGCATGGGCCTGAATGGGCTGCAAAGATGCAGTGACAAACCTTATGTTGCAGCATTTGGGCCTCAGAGGGCCATGAAAGATTAGTTAACAGAGGTAGGTTGCTTACTGGCCACAAGAAACCAGGAGGAAATGGGTGAATGATAGGAAAATTCAAAAATTTTCTAAGCTCCAGAATTGTCAGCTCATCGGAGGGCTAAGTGCGAAGGTCCTTTGACATAGCGGAAGAGTTGGTCTGAAGACCACCTGATGCCGACCATCGGTGATCAGAGCCACTCAGTTAAAGGGATCGTCGATGACATGTCGATAGAGGATAGTACATTGATCGACGACAGTTAGCTGTTTGGACCGCCGACAGCTATGGAGAGGAAATTTTGGAAAAATTTCTTGAAGTAGTGAAATCATCAGTGATCATTGATGATTTCTTCATAGATCACTGATTCTTAGTTGATTTTGCATCCACCATTGCAGCTGGCTAGAGAAATATCCTTCCAACAGATAGAGTCCCTGACTACCGATGCCTTAGAGGATAGCTATTCTGATGCTCGATGCGGTGGAAAACAAGGCGGAACATTTACAAAAAATTTCTAAGGAATGAGATCATCTACGATAAAAAAAAAATAGTTGTTGGGATCACTGATGAATAGTTGATGGGATCACTAGTGAATAGTTGTTGGGATCGCTGACACATAGAAGATGAAGCTACCGAGGCTAATAAAGTGGATCAGCAAATGTTAGTTGAAGGAAGAGCCGATGCAAGAAGAAAATTCAAATTTTTTCTAAGTGTTGAGTCCATCGGCAATTGGTGGAAGTTAGTTGTATTTGTGACCGATGAACATCAGAAGGAGTTAGTGGTTCATGTGCCCACCGTTCCGGAAGTCTAGAGCACTAATATTCCAACAGATAAGGGTTTCGACTACCGATGTCCTAAGAGATATTTTCGACCGCCGATAGGCTTGTGGCCACAGAAGACACAAAGGGATCATTGGTCGCCATTGCAGAAGCATAGACAACTAGCCACTCGATGCATAGAGTAATCGATCGTCGATGCAGATCAAAAGTTTAGACAATTTTCCCACTGAAACGCCAAAAAATTAGTGGGGGAGGGACTCAATAGGGAGAAATAAATTTTAAGGTTTTTCAAAATGGAATTTTTCTCAACAGATTCCAACTGTTTTCAGTGGATTCCAGTAGACTGTCAGTGGATTATAGGGCTGAATAAGAGAGAGAGAAGATCTTGTGTTTTAGCAAAATCGTTATTTTCATGAATTTCCAGAAGAGGAAGGTAAGTAGTTCTAATTTATATTAATGATATGCATCTAACATGTAGCATCCCCGACCCTCTGACTGGCAAAGAGGATGCTACCATGGCGTTAACCATATGGGCTACCAGCCCCATGAACATGTGAATTCATAAAATGATGAAAGAAAATACATTGAAGTAGAATATGCACAGGTACATAATCACTCACATACACAGATACATGATTATTTATCATACATAGCGGAAACAAACATGAATTCAAACAAGCATTCAACATGTTCATCATATGCATTGACGATAAATATAATTGCAAGAGTAAAATAGACAAGATTACTTATCTCTTAAAGAACTCATTCTGCAACCAGTTACGTTGCTGCAATGTTCCTCCCAACCGTACACTAGCATGCTTCTAAATATCTCAGCAATGCTGCCACCCCCGAGCTAGGCATGATCCCCCAAGGAATAAGGAACAAGCAAGATGACACATAGCCAAGGATACACAAACAATAGCCAAGCCAACATAGTTGGGTTTATCAAGACATCGAGGAGCTGGGAAAGGCTAAATGCTAAGCTGGTGGACCCATTACAAAGCTAGGAACACTTACACCAGAACTAGGCTGACTTCAAAGACACCCACACACACCCAACACAAGGAATCAGTCCCTTCTCTGCTAAAGAGTCCCTCAGGCCCTAACTTCCCTTCTAGTTCTATTCAGGGGTTGTCAAGAAGAAATCCATCCCTCTATCTTTGTCTGTGTGGTTTCCAAACACACTAGGTTTATCAAGAAAACCAAGCCCCCATTCCTACTCCCAACACAGTTTGAAGACCAACCACTGCATACACGCAGTCACACAAGCGATTCACAGCTTGGTTAAGGAAAACAACTCTTGAGTCGTTCTTGGCCCTATCATGGCCAAAACGACTCCAAAACAATCTACATCAGTCCCAAAATGTATCAGCAAACCCAGTTCACAATGTGGGGAAAACAACAGTCCATCGAGGACAACAAAGCCACCGGGAAATCTTACATAGACCACACTGGGAAAGAAAAATACAGACTACCAACCTGTGTGTGAGGGAAATTTACACCAAATCCCAAGATACGAATGAAAACACATCAGATGCCTCTTTGTGGAAAATGCGAATGACCATTGGAATAGCTCCCTCTCCTGGCTACGTGAGACCAAATAGAAAATAAATCCTATGCGTGACACACAGGTCATTTTTCCCTGCATGAGAATGAATGGAGGCACCGCCCTTATGTGAGGATGGACAACTCTGCCTATGTGTGAGGATGAATATACCATGGAGAGAATGGCGTAGTAGTGGAGAGAGCGGAGAGTTCACTGGAGTGATGGTGGTGGTTGTTTTTCCTTTCCAACATGAGAGTCAACCTGCTGGTGGAGTGTGCATGTGGGAAAGGACTGACAGTCCTATCACACTCCATTCCCAGCCATAAATGCCCCAAATAACTGTATAAATTTTAATGGTGGTGGTTGGATGAGACAAGGGAGGATGAGCAATCAAACAGGGTGGTGACACATGGATTTTCCCCCATAGCCCCAAGGTTTGACAATTCCCCCACCTTATCCTTGTAAGAATCACGCCCTTTTTCATTATGTTTGCAGTGAGCATAGCTTGTTGGGTTCATTTAATTAAATATGTATATTTACATGATGACAAAAATTAATATGTATGCCGCATGCCCCAATATACCATCAGTGACAATTTCAATCTGAAACACAGCATAACCAATCGATGGTGGGGCCTTGGCCTTTAGCTCTACATAATGATTATTTACAATATATACATCATATACATCTAATGCAATGGGGTCAAAACCAGGGTGTTACATTCCCCTCCCCCTTCAATAGCACTGTCCTCAGTGCTTTACAAAATTGAACAAAATGTTACACTGGTATCGCCTCAGTGTTCTGCAGAATTGAACAAAAATGGATGTACCAATTGCATGGCATCCTCCAGCTCCCACGTAGCCTCTTCAGGTCTGTAGTGCTCCCATTGCATCTTTACCTGCCCTATGGCCCGGTTCCAGAGCATTGTGACCTTCCCATCGAGGATGCGCATTGGCTCGGTTCGAAACTCTCCCTCGGCTTCCACCTGAATCACATCCCAATTTATCACATGGTTAGGATCGTGTACATATCTCTTAAGCAAAGAAACATGAAAAAAATTATGAGCTCTAGTGCTAGCAAGCAATGCAAGTCTATATGCAACTGGTCCTATCCTTTCAAGCACTTCAAATGGCCCACAGTATCTTGGTGATAGCGTGGCACAACTTTGAAGCTTCAAGGAACTCTTCCTTGCCCTCACTCTGAGGTAAACATGATCCCCAACACTGAAATCCATGTTCATCCTATGATTATCTACATAGCTTTTCTATCTGTCATGTGCTGCTTTCAGATTCTGCCTGATATTTACAACCTCTTGCTCCATTTCCTTGAGCAATTCTGGTCCAAGCACAACCTTGTTCACTGGGTTATCCCAAGTCACTGGTGTCCTACACCTTTTTCCGTACAAATCTTCATATGGACTCATCCCCAAGGATTCTTGCTGTCCATTGTTATAAACAAACTCTACCAAGTGCAAGTAATCTTCCCACTTGGTTGGTTTGTCCATCAAATACATGCGAAGCATATATTCAAGCACCTGATTAACTCTCTCTGTCTACCCATGTGTCTGAGTATGGTATGCAGTGCTAAAGTTTAGCTTTGTACCCAAATCTGCAAACAACCCCTTCCAAAAGTTTGAAGTGAACTTGACATCTCTATCAAAGACTATTTCCTTTGGTAATCCATGCAATTTGAAAATCTCTTTCATGAAGATATTTGCAATGTCATCAGTCTTATGCATAGACTTAACCAGTATAAAATGCACTACCTTTATCAACTTGTCCACCACAACCATGATGGAATCATGCTGTCTCCAAGTCATCGGCAATCCTGTAATAATAAAATCCATGGAAATAATTTCCCATTTCCATTCTGGAACTGGCAAAGGCTGCAACAAACCTGCAGGGTGTTGATGCTCAACCTTTACCTGTTGACATTTCATACACCTTCAAATGTACTCAGCCATATATCTTTTCATTCCTGGCCAAAAGTACTGCTTTCTAGCTGTAGCAATTGTCTTCTCATATCCCGGGTGACCAGAATACGGAGCTTGATGGATTTCATCCATAACAACTCTCCTCAAACCTGCTACATTCAGAATATAAATTCTACCTTTATAAGTGAGAATTTTATCTTCTTCCAATTTATACCCCTCATACCTCTTCTCAAGACTTTGTTGTTGCAATTTGTCTTTTACTTGCTCATATAATTCATCTCCAGCAGCATGACTAACAATCTGCTGCCTCAAATCTGATTGGCAAAAACTAAGAGATGGCACGTGCATTTCCTGCACCTTCCTACTGAGCGCATCAGCTACCTTATTATCTTTCCCTTTTATGTGCTTGATTTCAAAATCAAACTCACATAAAAATTCCAGCCATCTTTCTTTCCTAGCATTCAGAATAGGCTGATCAAACAAATACTTCAGTCCACAGTGATATGTTCTGAGCTCAAATATTCTACCCATCAAATAGTGCCTCCACATCTTGAGGGCATGTACTATGGCTACAAGCTCTAGATCAGGAGTGGCATAGTTCTTCTCATGCTCCTTCATCTTTCTTAAATCATAACATATCATGTGGTTGTCCTGCATAAGGACTCCTCTAAGCCCTTGTCTGCATGCATCGGTACACACCACAAAGTATTTTTCTGGATCTGCAACCTTCAATACGGGTGCACTGGTGAGAAGATTCTTCAATTTCTCGAAGATTTCTTCACACCTTGATGTCCATTCAAACTTCATCCCCTTCTTTTGTAAAGAAGTGATGGCATGTGCAACTTTGGAGAATCCCTCAATGAACCTCCGATAGTATCCTGCAAGTCCCATAAAAGATCTTACATTTGTCACATTTCTTGGAGTAGGCCAATTCATAATGGCTTCAATCTTTTCAGGGTCAATAGATATACCCTCCTCTGAGATAATGTGACCCAAATACTGAATTCTATCTCTATAGAAGTCACACTTGCTCAGTTTTGCATACAGCTGATGCTCCCTAAGCAACTTCAATGTCAATCTCAAATGCTCTTCATGCTCTTTCTCATTCTTAGATTAAACAAGAATATCATCAAGGAAAACAAGAACAAATTTGTCGAAATATTTGATGAAGGCACTATTCATAAGGCACATAAATGTAGCTGGTGCATTTGTGAGACCAAATGGTACCACTACAAACTCATAATGTCCATACCTTGTCTTGAAGGCTGTCTTATGAATGTCTTCATCCTTGATTCTCACCTTATGGTAACCAGACCTCAAGTCAATCTTGGAAAATACCTTTTCTCCCCTCATTTGATCAAAGAGGTCATCAATCCTAGGAAAAGGATATTTATTCTTCACAGTAACCTTGTTCAATTGTTTGTGATTAATACACAACCTGAGTGTACCATCTTTCTTCTTTACAAATAGAACTGGTGCTCCCTAAGGACACACACTCGGCCGGATATACTTCTTTTCCAACAACTCTTCTAGTTGCATCTTCAGCTCTAGCATCTCCAGTGTACTCATCCTGTAGGGTGCCTTGGGCACTGGTGCTGCTTCTGGCACAAGTTCAATTGTGAAATCAATGTCCCTCTTTGGAGGAAGCCCTGGAATCTCATCAGGAAACACATCATTGAATTCCTGTAACACCTGATAGTCCTCCAACCTAGGAGTTTCATCTCTCGATGTCTCCAAAATATGAGCTGCATACAACTAGAAACCCTTCCTACAGAACTTTTTCAACTACATTGCTAAAACCTGCTGTACTAAAATCATCTTTGGAATACCTTTCACAACTACTAGGTTCCCTTCTTCATCCATGCATTTGAAAGTCTTATTGTAACAGTCAAGCTTTACCCTGTGAGCTTCTAACCAATCCATTCCAATGAGAACATCATAGGAACCAAGTGATAGAACATTCAGATCTACACTAGTGACCAACCCATTCATGACCAATGGGCATTTCTCTACCACTTCACTGACCTTTCTCTTAGTTCTAGTGGCTAGCTGAACTAACCAAGGATTCCTATGCTTTGCTTTCTTAAAAGAAGAAATCTCCACTACTCTAGGAGTAATGTAACTGTGAGTAGAACCAGGGTCAATCGAAATAGAAACAAATTGTTCAACAATATTACCTGCTACTTCAACCACAGCTGACTGGTGATCTTCCTGGTGGTCCTCTAGTGCTGCATAAATCCTAGGGACTGCCGTTGCTACTTGACCCACTGTTTCTACTTCTTGAATGTTGTAAGCCAGTATTACACTCTCATTCTCAAGTGGACAATTTATGTGCATGTGGGGGGATCCACATTTTGAACATTGAAGTGGTCCTCTATTCTGTTGTGGATCCTTAGGCTTTTCTCCTGTCACTCCAACTGGCTTACTCGGAGCTTGAGATGGCTACTTCTGCTGGTTCTTGAAGTTAGGAGGTTTGAAACCTTTCTTTCTTTGGTCAAACTTCTCATTCTTATTGTCCTTCCATGCCTTATGGTAATCTAGCTTACCTTTTATTTGCTCATAGCAATACTTAGCCTTCCTTATTTCTTCCTCAAGAGTTCTAGGTTCATAAAACTCAATTCTATCTTTGTAAAACTTAGGTAATCCACTCAGGAAACGATGGACCTTCACTTTTTCATCTCTGATGTACTGGACATACCTCAACAGCTCCAAAAACTTATTTGCATACTCTTCCATGGTCCGATGTCCCAATCTCAGCTCATGGAACTCCTTAATCTTGTCATCATAATACATGTCAGAGAGGTATTTCTGCTTGAAATACTTCTTGAACTGTTTCCACTTAATTCTCCATTCACTGATCCTCTTTACTTGCTTGAAGTGTTCCCACCAAATGGATGCCTTTGCATTCATATTGAATATGGAAACTCTTGCATTCATGTTTCTTGCATAATCATGCACTTGAAAGTACTTCCTTATCCCAAGAATCCAAGCTTCAGCCTCTTGTCTAGTCTTTACGTCACCATCAAATGTAGGAGGTTTAGCTTTCCTAAATTCATCTAGAGAGAGATCCCTATGGTGCCTTCTTCTTTTCTTATGAGAAGATGAACTTGTATCCCCTCTCGATACTTCAGAATCAGATGATCCACTAGAAGTCCTTCTCCTTCTCCTAGTGCTGCTCTTCCTGCCCTCTGGTCTTGTTGTACCTCATCTAGAGTCTATCTTTCTCTGAAAATCTATCAAACTCTACAATATGGCACCATTCAACTGATGCTGTTCTTCCTGGGCTTTAACCAAGCTTCTCATGGTGGCTACAACCTCAGAAGTTGTCCCCTGGAATCTCCTTCCATTAGACTCTATGTCATCATTTCCATTATTGACATTTTTCTCCCATGGAATCTTCTACTCGCTTGTAAGAATCTTGAGCATCATACCCATCATGGGTTCTCATGACGGAACCACCTCTAGATTTACCACACTGTTCTTTCTAGGGTACTTCTCTTGGAAGTTATCTAAAGTTCTACAAATGTGTTCGTAGCAAACTGTTAGATGCACAATATTAATATAAACCAAAATTACTTACCTTTTCTTCTGGAATTCATAAAACAACAATTATGCTAAAACATAGAATTTTCTCTAATTTATATTCAGCTCTGTGAGTACGGACAGTCCACTGAAATCTGCTGAAAACCGACTAAAGATAGTCAAAAAGTGCTCAAAAAACTACTGAGAAATTCTTCTGAAAAACCCAAATTTCCTTAGGCCCAATCGGACCTCTTCCTAGCTACTTTGTCGATGTTGTGGTAGTCAAAACAACTACACTTTCGATCTGCATCGGCAACCAAATTGACTGTGCATCAGGTGCATAGTCCTTTGTGTAGCCGCAACGGTAGAAAGTGTTCTTACTTCGGCTTCTGCGAGAAAACATCTAGACTTCTGATCGGTGATGTCAATGACTATTCTCCTTAATTCTTTCACAGCCGTAAGTCTATCAACGGTCGGAAGCACTAGTTGCTGCGGCGTCGGAGGGCTAGTTGGCTAAGCAGCCGCAACGGCGAGTCACCTTCATTGAAATTTTTCCGATTGGTGATCCAAGTCACTATACTTCTTATCGTTGCGGTGATCCAAATAGAAAATTACCTCCTCTGTGTCAGCGATCGGTTACGTTATTGCATCAGATGATTAGTCTTTTAGGTAGCCGCAACGACAGAAAGCGATCTCACTGTGGGTTCCATGGACATTATCGGTTGTTAGACCTACTAACCATCAAGTGGATAGTGTCCTAGACTACTGCAACGGTGGATTCTCAAACCTTTAACATACCTGATCGGCGATTTGATCCTCAATAACTTTCTGATGACCCTATACTTAAACAAAATTTTCAAATTTTCTTCTCATCGGCTGTCGAAAGTACTAATCACTGCGGCATCGACGGTTGCAGCCACCGTCGGAAGGATAGTTCACTAGCTAGACGCAACGAATAATGTTCAATCCACTAACTTCATATGACGTAGCTCATCGGCAATTGAATTAACTAGGTGTCAGTGAAATAGTTCCATTAGTAGCCGCAGTGGCAGCCCACTGTCTTCAGTATTCTTCCGATCGGTGGCCAAATCTACTAAGGCATAACCTGATTGGCATGGACAGTCTCTTCTCATCCAAAGGCTAGTGCTCTAGGCTTCCGCAATGGCGGACACATGAACCACTAACTTTCGTCGATCCAAATAGCTAACCATCGCCGATCATCGATGGCCTCAACACTTAGACAATTTTTGAAAATTTTTCTCTTCTATCAGCGAAAACTTTCTCTATCTTCCACTGACTCCATTGGCTCCGTAATCCACTAACACCTTGGCATAGGTGAGTGGAAGACTAAAGCATCGGCAGGTTAGTTCGATCAGTAGCTATAATGGTGGCTTTTCATCTTCGATCCTTTCCCAATCGGTGATCCAATCCACTAATGCTTTCCGATCGGCGAACTGATCTTGACTGGCGTCGGTAGTCAGAGATTCTCCCTATCGGAAGACTAGTGCTCTAGGATTTCGCAATGGCGGACGCATGAAACACTAAACCCTTCTGACTTCATCAGTGGTCCATTCAACTAACCTTCTTCCAGCGCATCGGTGGTCCAAACCACTAACTTCAATCGATCGTCGATGGTCTCAACAACAAACTTTTGTTGGCGCCGAAAGTCAATATCGGGCGTTTCTTCCACTACATCGAGCCGATATTTCGGTGGTATTCAACTGATCTTTGCTGAAACTATGACTCCCACATCCACTAAGTTTCACCGATGTCCGATGAAAACTTAGAAAATTTTCCGCACTTTTCTTCCAACTATCCTCCATCGAGTGTGCTTCCACCTAGCTCTCTGCTGCATCGGAAGTCCTTCCCACTAAGTGTTCCGATAAAATAGTTCAAGTGTTACTTGGACAAACTTGTGAATTTTCTAGTCATTCACTGATTTCTTCTGGGTAGAAGGCAACATGCCTTTGCTAACTGGTTAGTCATGGCCCATAGAGGCCCATGCTGCAACCTGCAGGCTCTGATACCACACTGTAGCATCCCCGACCCTCCGATCGGCGAAGAGGATGCTACCATGTCATTAACCATCCGAGCTACCAGCCCCATGAACATGTGAATTCATAAAATGATGAAAGAAAATACATTGAATTAGCATATGCACAGGTACATAATCACTCACATACACAGATACATGATTATTTATCATACACAGTGGAAACAAACATGCATTCAAACAAGCATTCAACATGTTCATCATATGCATTGACAGTAAATAAAATTTCAGGAGTAAAATGGACAAGATTACTTCTCTCTTAAAGAACTTGTTCTGCAACCAGCTACGTCACTGCAACATTCCTCCCAACTGTAGGATAGCATGCTCCTAAATCTCTCATCAATACTTCCACCCCCGAGCTGGGCATGATCCCCCAAGGAATAAGGAACAAGTAGGCTAACACATAGCCAAGGATACACAAACATAGCCAAGCCAACACAATTGGGTTTATCAAACCATTGAGGAGCTGAGAAAGGATAAATGCTAAGCTGCTGAGCCCATTACAGAGCTAGGAACACCTACAGCAGAACTAGCCTGACTTCTAAGACACCCACACACACCCAACACAAGGAATCAGTCCCTTCTCTGCTACATAGTCCCTCAGGCCCTGACTTCCCTTCTAGTGCTATTCAGGGGTTGTGGAGAAGAAAGCTAGCCCTCTAGCTCCGTCTGTGTGGTTTCCAAACACACCAGGTTTATCAAGCAAACCAAGCCCCCATCCCTACTCCCAACATAGTCCGAAGACCAACCACTGCATACGCGCAGTCACACAAGCGATTCACATCTTGGTTAAGGAAAACAAATCCTGAGTCGTTCTTGGCCCTATCGTGGCCAAAATTACTCGAAAATAACCTACAGCAGTCCCAAAACATATCAGCAAACACAGTTCAGAATGTGGGGAAAACAACAGTCCGTCCTGGACAAAGAAGCCACTAGGGAAAACTTACACAGACCACACTGGGAAAGAAAAATATAGACTCTCAACCTGTGCGTGAGGGAAATTTACACCAAATCCCAAGATATGAATGAAAACACACTGGATGTCTCTCTGTGGAAAACACGAATGACCATTGGAACAACACCCTCTCTTGGCTGTGTGAGACCAAATAGAAAAGAAATCCTATGCGTGAGACATAGGTCATTTTTCCATGCATGAGAATGAACAGAGCTACTGCCCCTGCATGAGGATGGACAACTCTGCCTATGCGTGAGGATGAACAGACTATGGAGAGAATGGCATAGTAGTGGAGAGAGTGGAGAGTTTTCTAGAGTGATGGAGATGGTTTTTTTTCCTTTCCAACGTGACAGTCAACCTGCTAGTGGAGTGTGCATGTGGGCAAGGACTGACAGTCCCGCCACACTCCATTCCCAGCCATAATTGTCCCAACTAACTGCATAACTTTTAATGGTGGTGGTTGGATGAGACAAGGGAGGTTGAGCAATCAAACAGGGTGGTGACACATGGATTTTTCCCCATAGCCCCAAGGTTTGACAATTCCCCCCCCTTATCCTTGTAAGAATCATGCCCTTTTTCATTATGGTTGCAGTGAGCATAGCTTGTTGGGTTCATTTAATTGAAGATTTATATTTACATGATGACAAAAATTAATATGTATGCCGCATGCCCCGATATACCATCAGTGACAATTTCAATCCAAAACACAGCATAACAAATCGATGGTGGGGCCTTGGCCTTTAGCTTTGCATCATGATTATTTACAATATATACATCATATACATCTAATGCAATAGGGTCAAAACTGGGGTGTTACATAACAGTTTGCTACTAACACATTTGCAAAACTATAGACACCTCCAAGAGCAATACTCCAAGTAGAACAATGTGGTAAAGCAACAGGTGGTTCAGTCATGAGAACCCATGATAGGTATGATGCTCGGGATTCCTATGAGTGTGTGAGAGATGCCAAGGGAGAAAATGTTCATAATGGAAATGATGACATAGAGTCTAATGGAGGGAGATTCCAAGGGACATCGTCAGACATTGCAGCCACCATGAGAAGCATGATTAAAGCCCAGGAAGAGCATCATCAGTTGAATGCTGCCATGTTGCAGAGTTTGACAGATTTGCAGAGAAATATAGATTCTAGACCAGGTACAACAAGACCAGAAGGTAGTAAGAGCAGTACTAGGAGAAGGAGAAGGACTTCTAGTGGATCATCTGATGCTGAAGAATCCAACGGGGATTCAATTTCATCTTCTCTTAAAAGGAAAAGAAGAAGACACCATAGGGATCACTCTCGGGATGAATTTAAGAAGGCTAAACCTCCTACATTTGATCATGATATAGAGACTGGACAACAGGCTGAAGCTTGGCTTCTTGGGATAAAGAAGTAATTTCAAGTGCAGAATTATTCTGAAAACATGAAGGCAAGAGTTTCCATATTCAATATGAATGGAAGAGCATCCATTTGGTGGGAGCACTTCAATCAAGTAAAGAGAATCAGTGAAATGAAACTAAAGTGGAAACAGTTCAAGAAGTATTTCAGGCAGAAATACCTCTCTGACTGGTATTATGATGACAAGATTAAGGAGTTCCATGAGTTGAGATTGGTACAACAGACCATGGATGAATATGCAAATAAGTTCTCAGAATTATTGAGGTATGTCTGGTACATCAGAGATGAAAAAGTGAAGGTCCAGCAGTTTCTGAGCAGATTTCATGAATCATACAAAGATAGAATTGAGTTTTATGAACATAGAACCCTTGAAGAAGCGATAAGGAAGGCTAAGAATTGCTATGAGCAAAGAAAAAGTAAACCTAATTACCATAAGGAATGGAAGGACAAGAATAATGAGAAGTTTGACCAAAGAAGGAAAGGTTTCAAACCTTCTAGATTCAGGAATCAGTAGAAGTAGCCATTCCAAGCTGTGAGTAATCCAGTTGGAATAACAGGTGGAAATCCTAAAGAGCCACAACAGAATAAAGGTCCACTCAAATGTTGGAAATGTGAAGGACCCCACTTTAGCAGATATTGTCCACTCGAGAATGAAGGTGCAAGGCCGGCTTATAACATGCAAGAAGTAGAAACAGTGGGTCAAGTAGCAAGGGCATTCCCTAGAATTTATGCAGCACTGGAGGACTGCCAGGTAGATCACCAGTCAACTGTGGCTGAAGTTGTAGGTAATATTGTTGAACAATCTGTGTCTATTTTGATTGACCCCGGTTCTACTCATAGTACATCACTCCTAGAGTAGTGGAGATCTGTGCTTTTAAGAAGGTAAAGCATAGAAAATCTTGCTTAATTCAGCTAGCCACTAGGACTAAGAGAAAAGTCAGTGAAGTGGTAGAGAAATGTCCATTGGTTATGAATGGATTGATCACTTGTGTAGATCCGAATGTTCTACCACTTGGTTCCTATGATGTTATCATTGGAATGGATTGGTTAGAAGCTCATAGAGTAAAGCTTGGCTATTTCAATAAGACTTTTGAATGCATGGATGAAGAAGGAAACCCAGTAGTTGTGAAATTTATTCCAAAGGTAATTTCAATAAGACAGGTTTCAACAATGCAATTGAAAAAGTTCGGTAGCAAGGGTTTCCAGTTGTATGCATCTCATATTTTGGAGCCAACAAGAGATGAAACTCCTAGGTTGGAAGACTATAAGGTGCTACAAGAATTCAAGGATGTGTTTCCTAATGAGATCCCAAGGCTTCCTCCAAAGAGGTACCTTGATTTCACAATTGAACTTGTTCTAGGAGCAGAACCAGTGTCCAAGACACCCTACAGGGTGAGTACACCAGAGATGCTAGAGTTGAAGATGCAATTGCAAGAGTTGTTGAAAAATAAGTATATCCAGTAGAGTGTGTCTCCTTGGAGAGCACCGGTTCTATTTGTAAAGAATAAGATGGTACATTCAGGTTATGTATTGATTACAGACATTTGAACAAGGTTACTATGAATAATAAATATCCTTTGCCTAGGATTGATGGCCTCTTTGATCAAATGAGAGGAGCAAAGGTATTTTCCAAAATTGACTTGAGGTCTGGTTACCATCAGGTGAGAATCAAGGATGAAGACATTCATAAGATAGCCTTCAGGACAAGGTATGAACATTATGAGTTTGTAGTGGTACCATTTGGTCTCACAAAGGCACCAGCTACATTTATGTGCCTTATGAATAGTCTCTTTAGTAGATATTTGGACAAGTTTGTTCTTGTTTTCCTTGATGACATTCTTGTTTATTCTAAGAATGAGAAATATCATGAAGAGCATTTGAGATTGACATTGTAATTGCTCAGGGAGCATCAGCTGTATGCAAAACTAAGCAAGTGTGACTTCTACAGAGATAGAATTCAGTATTTGGGTCACATTATCTCAGAAGAGGGTATATCAGTAGACCCTCAGAAGATTGAATCCATTATGAATTGGACTACCCCAAGAAATGTGATAGATGTAAGATATTTTATGGGACTTGCAGGATACTACAGGAGATTCATTGAAGGATTCTCCAAAGTTGCACATGCCATCACTTCTTTCCAAAAGAAGGGGATAGAGTTCGAATGGACCTCGAAGTGTGAAGAAAGCTTCAAGTGGTTGAAGAACCTTCTCACCAGTGCACCAGTATTGAAAGTTGCAGATCCAGAGAAATATTTTGTGGTATGTACCGATGCAATGGACAAGGGCTGGGAGGAGTCCTTATGCAGGACAACCACATGATATGTTATGAGTCAAGAAAGCTAAAGGAGCATGAGAAGAACTATGCCACTCATGATATAGAGCTTGCAGCCATAATACATGCTCCCAAGATGTGGAGAGGCATTACTTGATGGGTAGAATATTTGAGCTTAGGACAGACCAATGCGGTCTAAAGTATCTATTTGATCAACCTACTCTGAATGTTAGGCAAGCGAGATGGCTGGATTTTTTATGTGAGTTTGATTTTGAAATCAAGCACATAAAGGGAAAAGAAAATAAGGTAGTTGATGCACTCAGCAGGAAGGTGCAGGAAATGCATGTGGCATCACTTAGTATTTGCCAATCAGAATTGAGGCAGCAGATTGTTGATTATACTACCGGAGATGAATTGTATGAGCTGGTAAAAGACAAATTGCACCAACAAAGTCTTGAGAAGAGGTATGCAGGATATAAACTGGAAGGAGAGGGAATTCTTACTTATAAAGGTAGGATTTATATTCCAAATGTAGTAGATTTGAGGAGAGTTGTTATGGATGAGATCCATCAAGCTCTATATTCTAGTCACTCAGGATACCAAAAGACAATTGCTAGCACTAGAAAATAGTACTTTTGGCCAGGAATGAAAAAGGATATGGCTGAATACATTTCAAGGTTCATGAAATGTCAACAGGTAAAGGTTGAGCATCAACATCTAGCAGGCTTGTTGCAGCCTTTTCCAGTCCCAGAATGGAAATGGGAAGTTATTTCCATGGATTTTATTACAGGATTTCCAATGACTTGGAGGCAACATGATTCCATCATGGTTGTGGTAGACAAGTTGAAAAAGGAAACACATTTTATACCGGTGAAGTCTATGCATAAGACTAATGACATTGAAAAGCTCTTCATGAAGGATATTTTCAAATTGCACGGATTGCCAAAAGCAATAGTCTCTGACTGCGATGTCCAGTTCGCTTCCAATTTTTGAAAGGGGTTGTTTATAGATTTGGGTACAAAGCTAAACTTCAGCACTGCATACCATCCTCAGGAAGATGGGTAGACCAAGAGATTTAATCGAGTACTGGAAGATATGCTTCGCATGTATGTGATGGACAAACCAACCTAGTGGGAAGATTTCTTACACTTGGTAGAGTTTTCTTATAACAATGGACAACAAGCATCCTTGGGGATGAGTTCGTATGAGGCTTTGTATAACAGAAGGTGTAGGACACCAATGACTTGGGATAATCCAGTAAACAGGGTTGTGATTTGTCCAGAACTGTGCAAGGAAATGGAGCAGGAGGTTGTAAATATCAGGCAAAATCTGAAAGAAGCATAGGATAGATAGAAAATCTATGCATATAAGCATAGGGTGAATAGGAAGTTCAGCATTGGGGATCATGTTTACCTCTGAGTGAGGGCAAGGAAGAGTTCCTTGAATCTTGGAAGTTGTGCCAAGATGTCACCAAGATATTCTGGGCTATTTGAAGTTCTTGAAAGAATAGGGCTAGTTGCATATAGATTTGCATTGCCTGCCAGTACTAGAGATCATAATGTTTTTCATGTTTATTTCCTTAAGAGATATGTACATGATCCTAACCATGTGATAAATTGGGATGTGATTCAGGTGGAACCTGAGGGAGAGTTCCAAATCGAGCCAACGTGCATCCTCGACAGGAAGGTCACAATGCTCCGAAACTGGGCCATAGGGAAGGTAAAGGTGAAATGGGAGCACTATGGAACTGAAGAGGCTACGTGGGAGCTTGAGCATGCCATGATATTGGCACATCCATTTTTGTTCAATTCTAAGGAACACTAAGGCGATACCAGTGTAGCGTTTTGTTCAATTTTGTAAATCATTGAGGACAGTGCTATTGAAGAGGGAGGGGAATGTAACATTCCTAGTTTTGACCCTGATGCATTAAATATACATGATATATATATATATATATTAATTAACCATGGTGTGGAGTTAAAGGCAAAATCCCCACCATCGATTTGGTTATGTTTCAGTGATTGGAACTGTTACCAATGGTATATCGGGATATGCGGCATACATATTAATTTATGGCATCGTGTAACCATGCATTTTAATTAAATAACCCCAACTAGCTATGTTCACTGCAACCATATTGAAAAGGGCATGATTTTCTAAGGATAAGGAGGGGGAAAGTTAAACCTTGAGCACACGGGG
Organism: Pseudotsuga menziesii; assembly: GCA_001517045.1. Lineage (NCBI taxonomy): Eukaryota > Viridiplantae > Streptophyta > Pinopsida > Pinales > Pinaceae > Pseudotsuga > Pseudotsuga menziesii. The sequence goes on from LPNX011035356.1 coordinate 342,347, forward strand.
GAAAAGCCATGTGTCACCTTCCCTTGTCTCATCCAACCACCACCTTTAATGTTCTATTGATTAGTTGACGCAGTTATTGCTGGGAATTGGTGGGTGGTAGGACTATCAGTATTTTCCACATGCTCACTCCACCAGCCATTTTCCCACCTTCACGTGGGTAAGAGAACCATTACTACGCCACTCTCTCATCCATTGGGGTTCACTCTCATGCAGGGATGTTTTGTTTTGTTCACCTTCTTACGTGTAGCAGGTTCAGATGGTCTTTCTCACGCAGAGATGAGTTAAGAAGGGTGTGATTTCTTGTTTGGGGGTTGGTTCTCCCTTTCCTCTTTGATTGCTAGTTTGCGAGATGTTCTTCCTCCTGTTCACACAGAAATATTGTTCCCTTTTACCTATTTGCACTCCTGTTTGGACGGGGTAATGTCCTTGGTGTTCATTGTTGAATTGTGGTTGTTAGATGCATCTTTTCCCTCATGTATAGATTGGGAGTCTGTTCTTTTCCCATTTTTTCTTGGTTGTTGAGGAATCGTTTTGTCCTCGATAGGGAAAAGAATGATTCAGGGATTGTCTTCCGATGTTCAAGCTGTGAAGTGCTTGTTTGCTACATGCACGCAGTGGTTTTTTCCTTAGACTGCATTGGAGTGGTGAATGAGGGCCTGATGTTATTGATAAACTTGCTGGTTTGGGGACCACACAGACAGAGCTAGTGGGTTTTCTTTCTTCTCCACAACCCTTGAATAGCACTGGAAGGGAGATCATGGTCTAAGGGACTGAGTTGCAAACAAAGGACTTATTTCCTTATGTTTGGTGTGTGTGGGTGTCCTAGAAGCCAGGTTGGTTCTGGTGTAGGTGTCCTTATCTCTTCAAGGAGCTCACCAACTTAGCATTTAGCCTTTCCCAACTACTGGATGGCCTGATAAACCAAACATTGGTTGGCTTGGCTGATCCATTGTTCACTTGATAAACCCAACTATGTTGGCTTGGATGAACTATGTATCCTTGTGGTGTTGTTATTCTTGGCTATGCGTAAGAGTGCTAGTTCCTTATTCCTTGGGGAATCATGCCCAACTCGGGGGTGGCAACATTGCTGAGAGATTAAAGAGCACGCGGGACTATGGTTGGGTGGAACATTGCAGCGACGTAGCTGGTTGCTGGACAGTTCTCATAAGATAAGTAATCTTGACTAATGTGTTTTGCAATTGTATGTACTGTTAACGAATTATGATGATGGACATGTTGAATGCTGAATTGTATATGAATGAATGTTGTTTTCCTTCCGCTATGTATATGAACAATTATGCATCATAGTATGCTTTATGTTTTTAAGTATCTTTCTTCAACATTATATGTATGATCATGTTCATGGGACTATATGCTCAGATGTTTGGTGTTTGGTAGTGTCCTCTTGTCTAGTCGGAGGTTCGAGGACATTACAAATATATCAAATTGCCTACAAGCTGACGATAAAGAGTAGCATCAACAAGAGGTGTCGTACACTCAACAATTAACTTTACACCAGATTGAAATGGCGTAGGAGCATATTTACAATCACTCATATGGAAACAAGCCAACAAGTCTATAGCATACTTCGGCTAAGAGAGAAACATACCACCTGCCATATGCCATATTTGAAGACCCAGGAAATAATGCAATTAACCAAGGTCAGTCATTTCAAACTGCTTTTGAATATCACTTTTTAGATTTTGAATTAATGTAAGCTCGCTTCTTGTGATGATTAGATCATCTACATATAAAACAACACTGAGAATATTAGTACCAAAGTTCTGAACATACAAATTTGGATCAGATATACAATGCTTAAAACCATTCTTCAAAAAATATGCATCAATTTTATCATACCAAGCCCTATGTGCTTGTTTGAAACCATATAAAGACTTGTGTAATTTACATACTAAATTTGATGATTCAACATTAATAAAACCAGGAGGTTGTTGTACATAAATTTCTTCATTAAGATCACCATTTAAAAAATCATTTTTAACATCCATTTGGTGTATTTCCCATTTATAAGATGAAGCAATAGATAAAATGGTTCTTATTGTATTCATTTTAGCAACAGGAGAAAAAGTTTCATTATAATCTATACCTTCAAGTTGACTAAAACCTTTTGCAACTAACCTAGCTTTATACTTTTCAATATGTCCTTCTGTAGTGAATATAGTCTTATAAACCCATTTACAACCAACCAAATTCTTAACAATAGAAAGAGGAATGAGAGACCAAGTCTTGTTCTTCATAAGAGACTCATACTCTGCAGTCATAGCTTGTTCGCATTGATTTTTACCTTGAGCTTGAGCATAAGAGGTAGGATCATCTGTGGACAAAACTGTGGTCATAAGGGCAAATTTAGATCTAGTTCTATGAGGGTCTGAAGGGTTATCGACCCACTACCTATAGATTCAAGAGTTTTTCGAGACCAAACAGGAAGGTTAGAGGAAACAAAAGATTCTTCAGCTTCAGTACATTCAGGTGGAATACTTGAAGAAGAGGGTGAACTAGGATCAACAACAGGCACATAACTGCAAGAAGAAACCGAGATAGGAGTAACACGAGACAATGGGATATTCATTGTAACATGAGGTTCGACAGACTCAGGTGGTGAAGATACTTCAGCAAAGTGAACATCCCTTCGGATGATAACACTTTCAGTAGAGGTATCAAATAACCTGTAAGCCTTAGAATCCTCAGAATAACCAATGAACATACATTTGTGAGACTTCGGATCTAACTTTTTCTGTTTGTCGTCAGAAGTATGAGCCCAACATTCACAACCAAACACCTTAAAGTTACTAATATCAGGTTTTCAACCATTCCATTTTTCCTCGGGGGTAACATATGTTGATGTAATTGTAACTTCGGAATGTATTCACTTGTATATCTTATGTATTGTACCCTGATGTTTATTCTGGGAAGTATCTATAATGTAATTGTGTCATGTCATGCCCCGATGTTCTGATTGGGATATTCAATAATGTAAACAAGTCATGTAAAGTCATTGAGGTTAACCCTCCATTGTAAGTTGGGGCAATAGTCCTCACAATTGTGTCAAGGTTAACCTTCCTTATTGATCGGAGGGAAAAGTCCTGGAGATGTCAGCTCTAGTAAGTAATTGTTAAGTGGGGATGACATATTAAAGTGGACATTAAGTGAATGAAAGAATATAAATAGAGAGTGAGCCTCTCTGTTTATCACACACACACTCACTCACTGGGGCGCATGAGTGGGAGAGGAGAAGCTCTCTCAAGTGTGAGAGAGAGAACAAGCTGTGGAGATCATCTTTTCTATTTTCAGGTTTTACTACTGCTATTGGTGCTCATTCTATCTCTGAGGAAGTTGTGGGGTTTTCTCGTTTATGGTTTCCCCAAGGAAAATTCTTTGTGTCTCTTGTTTCTTGTGTTTATTGATGTGCATGTTATTCTCTTAGTTAAAGATCCTAAAATAATGCTAACTTGAATGATAAAAATCTAACAACATGCTTAATGGATTTTGTAGGAACTCGATTAAAAATAAAGTTTGCACAAATTATAGCTTCATCCCAAATTTTTTAATGTAGTCCTTTAGAATAAAGCATACATCTAGCCATTTCAACTAAAGTTTTGTTTTTCCTTTCAGCAACACCATTTTGTTGAGGTGTGTAAGGTACAATCTTCTGGTGTTGACTACCGTGTTTGGATAAAAATGTTGCCATTTCATTCTTAACAAATTACCCCCCATTATCTGATCTTAAAGTATTAATCTTCTTACCAGACTCATTTTCAACCAAATATTTAAAAATTTGAAATATTGAAAAAACTTCACTTTTATTTTTCAAGAAATAAACCCATGATTTTTTACTAAAGTCATTAATAAAAGTAAGAAAATAGACTCTATGAGATAAAGAGGGAACTTCAACAGGACCACAAATGTCACTATGAATTAATTGCAAAGGTTCTTTTGCATGCCAAGCTTTACCTTTATCAAACATTTCTCTATGATGTTTACAAAGAACAAAACCTTCACAAACACCATTAGTAGAAGAAATATGAGGCAAGCCATGTACAATTTTAGTTAACAATTGAATTTTACCATAATTCAAATGACCTAATATTTCATGCCATAATTTACTTTGTTCATCAGCGTGGGAAACATAGGAATAAAAAGGTTTTCTTTTAGTTGAGTTAAAACCATCAAATTTATATAGACCAGCAGTATGATCAACAGGACCAGAAGAAACTACTTTGAAATTTTGATTGATACCTTTAAGAACATATTTGTCAGGGCATGCCTCAAATTTAAACCCTTTTTGACAAGTAGGATAAACATAAATTAAGTTAACGGGAATGTGTTCAACATGGAAAACATCTTCCAATTGACCATTAGTAACATTAACATTACTGGAACCAATTACGGAAAGTTGTTTACCATCACCTATAGAAACTTTCTAAGATATGTGTTTACGATTGTCATAGGAAGCAAATAAAGAAACATCACCAGTCATATGTTTAGATGCACCAAAATTAATTATCCATTCCACATTAGAAGAAGAATTATTAGGAAAAACAACAGATGCACATAAAGCTACTTGAGAGTCATTAGAGGTTTTCATTTTAGCTTTAGCCATTAAACGTTTTATTTTCCAACAATTCTTTTCAGGATGGTTAGTTTTACCACAATGTTTACAAGAATCATACACTTTCTTCTATTTACTAGTTTCATTAGAAGGATGAGAAACATGTCCAAAATTAGTATTAGAAGGATTATAGCCTTCAGCATTATTAAAATTTTTCTTATGCTTCTTATTAAGTGTAGTTAGAGCTTTATTAGGTGTGAGTTGTCCTGAAACAATTAACCTTTCTTGCTCATTGATCAATTCTTTACAAAAAACATCAAAAGTTTGCTTCGTAGTACTTTGAGACAATTCTAGAGCTCTATTCCTAGTTTGGATGAACATATCAAAACAAGATGGCATTTTACGTTCTATAAGAATAATAAGAGCAGTTTTAGTTTTCTTGTAATCTTTACCACAACTATTTAATTTCTCATTAAAATTTTTCAATTCAGGTGCAAGACCAGCTTATAACATGCAAGAAGCAGAAACAATGCGTCAAGTAGCAAGGGCATTCCCTAGAGTTTATGCAGCACTGGAGGACCACCAGGAAGATCACCAGTCAACTGTGGTTGAAGTTGCAGGTAAGGTTGTTGAACAATCTGTGTCCATTTTGATTGACCCTGGTTCTACTCACAGTTACATCACTCCTAGAGTAGTGGAGATCTGTACTTTTAAGAAGGTAAAGCATAGAAAATCTTGGTTAATTCAGCTAGCCACTGGGACTAAGAGAAAATTCAGTGAAGTGGTAGATAAATGTCCATTAGTTATGAATGGATTGATCACTTGTGTAGATCCGAATGTTCTACCACTTGGTTCCTATGATGTCATCATTGGAATGGATTGGTTAGAAGCTCATAGAGTAAAGCTTGGCTATTTCAATAATACTTTTGAATGCATGGATGAAGAAGGAAACCCAGTAGTTGTGAAATTTATTCCAAAGGTAATTTCAATAAGACAGGTTTCAACAATGCAATTGAAAAAGTTCGGTAGTAAGGGTTTCCAGTTGTATGCATCTCATATTTTGGAGCCAACAAGAGATGAAACTCCTAGGTTGGAAGACTATAAGGTGCTACAAGAATTCAAGGATGTGTTTCCTAATGAGATCCCACGGCTTTCTCCAAAGAGGGACATTGATTTCACAATTGAACTTGTGCTAGGAGCAGCACTAGTGTCCAAGACACCCTACAGGGTGAGTACACCAGAGATGCTAGAGTTGAAGATAGAACTGCAAGAGTTGTTGAAAAATAAGTATATCTAGTCAAGTGTGTCTCCTTGGAGAGCACCGGTTCTATTTGTAAAGAATAAAGATGGTACAGTCAAGTTATGTATTGATTACAGACATTTGAACAAGGTTATTGTGAAGAATAAATATCCGTTTCCTAGGATTGATGGCCTCTTTGATCAAATTAGAGGACCAAAGGTATTTTCCAAAATTGACTTGAGGTATGGTTACCATCAAGTGAGAATCAAGGATGAAGACATTCATAAGATAGCCTTCAGGACAAGGTATGAACATTATGAGTTTGTAGTGGTACCATTTGGTCTCACAAATGCACCAGCTACATTTATGTGCCTTATGAATAGTGTCTTCAGTAGATATTTGGACAAGTTTGTTCTTGTTTTCCTTGATGACATTCTTGTTTATTCTAAGAATGAGAAAGATCATGAAGAGTATTTGAGATTGACATTGTAATTGCTCAGGGAGCATCAGATGTATGCAAAACTAAGTAAGTGTGACTTCTACAAAGATAGAATTCAGTATTTGGGTCACATTATCTCAGAAGAGGGTATATCAGTAGACGCTCAGAAGATTGAATCCATTATGAATTGGACTACCCCAAGAAATGTGACAGATGTAATATCTTTTATGGGACTTGCAGGATACTACAAGAGATTCATTGAAGGATTCTCCAAAGTTGCACATGCCATCACTTCTTTCCAAAAGAAGGGGATAGAGTTCGAATGGACCTCGAAGTGTGAAGAAAGCTTCCAGTGGTTGAAGAACCTTCTCACCAGTGCACCAGTATTAAAAATTGAACCAGACAAAGATTTTGTGGTATGTACCGATGCAATGGACAAGGGCTGGGAGGAGTCCTTATGCAGGACAACCACATGATATGTTATGAGTCAAGAAAGCTAAAGGAGCATGAGAAGAACTATTCCACTCATGATATAGAGCTTGCAACCATAATACATGCTCTCAAGATGTGGAGAGGCATTACTTGATGGTTAGAATATTTGAGCTCAGGACAGACCAATGCGTTCTAAAGTATCTATTTGATCAGCCTACTCTGAATGCTAGGGAAGAAAGATGGCTGGAGTTTTTATGTGAGTTTGATTTTTAAATCAAGCACATAAAGGGAAAATATAATAAGGTAGTTGATGCACTCAGGAGGAAGGTGTAGGAAATGCATGTGGCATCGCTTAGTATTTGCCAATTTATATAGACCATCAGTATGATCAATAGGACCAGAAGAAACTACTTTGAAATTTTGATTGATACCTTTAAGAACATATTTGTCAGGGCATGGCTCAAATTTAAACCCTTTTTGATAAGTAGGATAAACATAAATTAAGTTAATGGGAATGTGTTCAACATGGAAAACATCTTCCAATTGACCATTAGTAACATTAACATTATTGGAACCAATTACGGAAAGTTGTTTACCATCACCTATAGAAACTTTCTAAGATATGTGTTTACGATTGTCATAGGAAGCAAATAAAGAAACATCACCAGTCATATGTTTAGATGCACCAAAATTCATTATCCATTCAACATTAGAAGAAGAATTATTAGGAAAAACAACAGATGCACATAAAGGTACTTGAGAGTCATTAGAGGTTTTCATTTTAGCTTTAGCCATTAAACGTTTTGTTTTAAAACAATTCTTTTCAGGATGGTTAGTTTTACCACAATGTTTACAAGAATCATACACTTTCTTTTGTTTACTATTTTCATTAGAAGCATGAGAAACATGTCCAAAATTAGTATTAGAAGGATTATAGCCTTTAGCATTATTAAAATTTTTCTTATGCTTCTTATTAAGTGTAGTTAGAGCTTTATTAGGTGTGAGTTGTCCTAAAACAATTAACCTTTCTTGCTCATTGATCAATTCTTTACAAAAAACATCAAAAGTTTGCTTCGTAGTACTTTGAGACAATTCTAGAGCTCTATTCCTAGTTTGGATGAACATATCAAAGCAAGATGGCATTTTACATTCTATAAGAATAATAAGAGTAGTGTTAGTTTTCTTGTAATCTTTACCACAACTATTTAATTTCTCATTTAAAGTTTTCAATTCAGCAAGATATAACTCAACTCTTTCAAGGTCAGCAGGTTCGAGGTCAAAGATCTTATTTTCAAGATAATATGCAAAAACATCATCAGATTTATCAAATAAAGAGGAAATAATTTACCATACCTAAACCGGGCTATCTTCTGCCTCAATACTTACCTGAAGTCTATCTACAATAGTTTGACCAATGAGCCCCCTTGCTTGATCACTTTTATATTTCCATATAGCCAAATCATCAACAGCAGTAGCTATCTTGTATTTACCATTAACTAGCCTCCAAAGATTCTTACTCCTAAGAACATCAATCATCTTTCTCTTCCAGGAAATATAGTTAGAACCAACTAATTCAGGAAGAAAAGCTACTTCGAAAGTCATAATGAGTGAAATTTTGTCAAGAAATAAGAAACGCTAATACTGAAAAATGATAGAAAAATAGTGAAGAACTTGAAAACAGTTACACTTTACTGATTTGAATCTGCAAAAGAATAGTTAGAAACACAGTAAAGAAAAGAGGAGAAACTTTCACTTACAACCCTATGAAAAACAAATGTGCCCAGATAAGTCCACTCTTCTGTTCTGGCCACAAAGGTGGATCCAGAATGAATATTCCGATTCCAAAAATAGGTTATAGTAAAAAATATGGTAAGAAATGACCAAGTTAGGGCCTTTTTTTATAACAATCATTTTTATTACTGAAAAGAATCCCAAAAATGCCCAGTTTTTTGTTCTGGTTACATGAGTGGATCCAGAATGACGTTTCCAATTCCAAAAATTTGTTATTTAAAAAATCCGATAAAATATGACCAAGTTACAACCCTTTTTTATAACTGTCGTTTTTATAATCAGAAGAATGATCCCCTTGAAAAGAGCCCCAAAATCATGTAGATCTATAGAAAAAACATCAAGAAACCCTTGAAAAACTTTTGAAAAAATCTTACACAACAAGTTAGGGTTAGGGTAAAAAAAATGCAAAATTATGTCGAGATCTAAAGAGAAGCCTAATGGCTAAAAGATAAGAACATGAAAAGAAAATGACAAGATAACACCGAAATACATGGTTCATCATAATGGGTTACATCCATGAGAAGCTAGTATTTTATTATCTCTAGAATGTCTTCTCCAATATTGCAAGAGAGAAAAGCACAAATACCCCAAAGAATATAGATGATGTACAACAATGTCACAACAGTACCACTACTACATCAAGAATACATGATATGTAGAGACTCACTTGACCCTATTATATACTAAGAGATGATGATGAATTACTCTCACATGTTACATGTGGGATAATATAATTCTCCAAAATAACATCCCTTAATACAATACCAAGGACAAATACTCTACACAAGTAAATACAACATGATATAACTATGTGTTAAACGTATTACTCTTTTACATAAGATTGTAGACAACTTTCGACATAATACAAAGGCATTATGACCTTCCAAGGAATATAACATATTCCAACAATATGTTTGGTTTCAATGAGCATATCCTCACCAATTTGGAATAGACTGGTTTTGGTTTGGATGAGGAGACCAAGTCTTCCAAGCAATAGGTGCATTCCATGAATTTTGAACACGGTATTGATAACTTGGAAAAAATTGTTGCATAGGGTCTTGAGACATACCTAGAAAATGTGGCTGCCATGGTATTTTATGTGACAGAAGGTAAAGAGACTCCATTTTTTGGTCTTCTTCCACTTGAGCTGCTTGTAATTCTTTCAACCTGGAACATTCATCAGTCTTATGATTTTCTGCACCTTACCCACAAATCTAAACATTATTTAAAGGATATTCTTTCAATGGATGTTTCTTCCTACATTTAGGACAGAAAATTGATAGAGGTTGATCTTGTTTTTCTTGTATTTTCTTATATTTTAATACTTCTACTTGTGTCCCTAAATTACTCAGAAGATCAGATTTAAAATCCTCTAACAAGATTTCAAACTCAGCTCTTGATATACTCCCTATTGCTGATATAGTTGTGTTTGAAGTGATATATATTTTCCCTTTTCTGGCTCCTCCTCTTGAATACTTTTGACATAACTCTATAATTTCATCAAAAGGTAAGTAGGAAACATGTCCCTTCCACATTACATTAAGAACATCAAGATACCCATCTTGGATACGTTTCAAGAAGATTGTTCTGGTGATGTCTGAAGTCAAAGAAGTATATTTGGATTTTTGTATATTATACAAAAATATTTCAAGCTATTCTTCTAACTTTCATCTTCTTTCCAGGACATCTAAAAATATCATCTTTTGAATATTTAGATCTATAATATGCTTGATATTTTTTAAGAAAAATCTTTCCCATGTCATCCCAACTAGTTTTAGTATGTTCTCCTAATCCCATGAACTAGAGTTAGTGCAACAGTATTAAGAGTAGCAGGAAAGAGGCGGAGCTTATGTGTATCAATAGTATATCCATAGGTATGACATAAAATATCAAATTCAAACAAAAATGAATTAGGATATTTAGAATTCATACCATAAAATATATGTAAAATAGATGGTGGAATGTTTTTCATTTTTACCTCTTCTCCTAGGATGATATTAGTGTCTAAGATTGGAAATGTAAAGGCAGTTTTATGTTCTTCTTCATTTCCTCTATCCTCTACTCTTTCATTTTTTCTATATTCTCCTCCCTCATTTCTTTTGTCTTATCCTCTTTTGTTTTCATATTCCAACCTTCTTTCATACTCTCTTCATTTTTTTGGAGTTGGTCTTCTAAATACTTCTTTCTCAGGCATTTCTCTTCGCTTGTTTTCCATCTCCATCCTTCTTTCATACTCTCTACATTGTTCTGCGGTTAGTTCTTTTTTCTTAGAGGTTTCTTCCTCAGCCATTTTGAAAGAATCAACAGTTGTTACAATGAATCCTTTATTCTTAGATGAAGAAGTCCATGTTATCTCTATTTTTGGGGGTGTTTTTACAAATCTTCCTTTTTTGTCTCTCTGTCTTGACATAAAAAAAACTAAATTATGCTATGTGTTTTTGTATTTTTTTTAAGGATATTAAACTTACTAAGTCTATTTCTAACTATGATTCCCAGAAATGGTGCAAAATGTTGGCCCAATCTACTATCGTAGAACAGACCTTAAGTTTTAAATGTCAACCCAGTATCCTAAGACTTAGAAGCACATCCAAAATCAATGGACTTAGAACTAGACTAGTTTGAAAGCTACTATGCTTCATAAATAAACCTAAAACTGTTTAAATGCTTTAAGCTCAGAATTACTACCAAAATCCCTTAAATAAAATGTTTGCATTGGAATTTTTGAACTCAACCACATCTAAAACATGAATATAAAATATAAAAATCATAAAAACTATAACAGTGCTATTCCATTCTTGAATGCATAAAACATTGAGTTCTTTTACAACAACTGTCAATCCACAATATATTTGGTTTTTTTAAAGACAAAACAATAAAAGAATAGAAATAAAATGATCTATAGTAATTCAATGACGTATGCTATTATCAAACAATAAATCATACTTGTACCACACAATCTAAAACTCACTTGCATTTAAATTGAAATGGAATTGTATTGCAAAATGTGGTTTTAAATTTTAATTGGAATCTATACCAAAATGCATCTACAGGACAATTAGAGCATACCAAACGCAATAGTAAAGGGAATGGGTGTGCAGGATTAGTAGAGTGGGCCCTCCATTGCTTCGCTCACACAAATCCAGCTATATAATCACCAACAGCTAAATCAATTTCACAACATGCCAAAACAAATACACTCGCAGCTGTTTGAAGTCTGAATTCTTATTACCAAAAACACAGAGTCTCACACAGTTTGTCGGATGGAATTACATGGAAAAATCAAAATATTTATACTACTTGTTTTAAAACTGAAAATGATACAATCATGCTAAAATTCGTAATGTAATCTTTCCATAACCCCAAGCTCATCCTCAGATCCATCAAAATAGGAGAAAATTTCTGAAATATAAAAACAGTCCTATTTTTATGCTTCCTGGTAGCACAAGTGGTTGTCTTTGACCCGCATTAACTCGACACCTTTGAGAGCTATCTCATGAATTTGTTGGAAATAAATCCATCCTTAGACATGAAGGATTCTCCTAAGTCTTTCAAATCACGCCAAGCCATCGTGCAAATATCCAAACCTAGGAGCATTTACAGGAAGTTAGCAAAACCTGTAATTTTTTTTAAAATTTAGATTTAAATGCTTTAAAACTACAAAATTTGATTCATTTAAGAGTAGCAACAATTATACCTTAGTTTGATGGAATTAAATGTTTTATGGGTGAAATATTAGAGTTTGAGGATGAAACATAAGGGATTAAAGAGATGACTAGAAGGGTTAAGGCATCAAAAATAGGTGTAAAATAGTATCCAAAAATATCTACTCTTTTCGAAGAGTCATCATTTAGGAGATTCAAGTTTTTCACCATCAGAGTGTTCATTACCTTACAATTCAACATCCCAAATCTCTTAAGGATCCCAAATCCATATTTTCCTTGGTTTAGGAAAATTTCATCTAGGAACTGTCATACTTCAAGACTTAGGAGGTAATGCATCATGCCAAGATCTTTCATTTCAATTTCTGTCACAAGATTATTCTTATATCCACTAATTAGATTCTCCTTTCCTTTCAAAAATACATCACTACATACAATAGTAATATCATGATCTCGTCATCTTCAACCTTATAGTAAAGGTTGGAATCTACTTTACTTTTGGTAAATAGTAGGATCATCAAGAAGTCATCAATTCTTTTGTACCATGCTCTTGAATATTGCTTTAATCCATATATTACTTTCTCTAGTCGACACACATGTGTTTTCTTGTCATGTGTCTCAAAACCTTGAGGTTGTTCAATATACATTTCCTCTTCTATGCCCACATTTAGAAAGGTTGTCCTTACATCCATTTGATGTAATTTCCATCTCATCTTGGAAGCCAAAGCAAGAATGGTTCTAATTGAGGTATATCTAGCTACTAGTGCAAAATTTTCTTCATAATAAATCCCTTCTTTTTGAGAGAATCCTCATGCGGCAAATATTTCTTTGAACTTTTCAATACTACCAGCAGCTGAATGCTTTGTCTTAAAAATCCATTTGGAAGAGACCACTAATTTATCCTTTGGTCTTAGCACCACTTCCCAAACATCATTCTTTAAGATATATTGATAGATATTCTTCAATCATGTAATATATATGTTCCTTCTTCTTTTATTATTCTTCAAAACATGTAGGTTCTTCATCAACAAGGTTACAGATTAATGCTATGTAGTTGGAGTGGAGTCTTAGTCTCTTGCTTCCTTCTAGTGCACCATATATTTATTCTTATTGAATCATATCAGAAGCCCAAGATGGTCTTTACCCTTTTGAGATTGTATCATGAGTTGTATCTATAGGTTCTTGAGCTTCTTCATGTCTCGATATTCTAGTATAGGATCGTCTTCATCTCTAAATGGTGGTTTACTAATCTCTATGATTTGGGGAGTTTCTTGTTCTTCTTCATCCACATGGGCCTTTGTAGATTTGTTGAAAACTACATCTTAATCAAATGCGACATATCTTCTGAGATCAATTTTATGAAATCCTAGTATATAGATTTTGTATACTTTCAACTGATCACTGTATCCAAAAAATATTCCCTTCTTTCCCAAGGGGTCCAACTTTGATCTTTTCTCGCCAGGAATGTGTAGGTAAACATGACAACCAAATATATTCAGGTGATTGACCTCATCCTTCTCACTAGTAAACATTTCTTCTGGAGTTTTGTTTCTAAGAACACCGAGGGATAATTTGTTCTGAACATAGACTATAGTCTTTGCTTCTTCATCCCATAAATACATGGGAAGATCGTGATCGTGAATCATGTCTTTGACTTCTTCCATTATAGATATATTCTTCATTTGTGCTACTCCATTTTGTTGAGGATTATAGGGTGTAGTAAGCTCCCTCTTAATCCCAGCTTCTTTGGAGAAATCCTTGAATTTATTTGAAGTCAATTATCCTCCATTATCTGATGATATTAATCTTCTTTTCAAAGAGATTATCCACAAGATATTTGAACTCTTTGAACTTTTCAAATACTTCATCTTTCCTTTTCAAGAAATACGTCCAAGTATAATGTGAGTAGTGATCAATAAAAGAGACAAAATAGACACACCCTCTTAACGAAGTAGTTGATGTTGGTCTGCACATATCTAAGTGGACAATCTCTAGGATATATTTTGCTTTACTATTACTTCTTGGAAATGGATTCTTTGTGTTCTTCTCTTGAGCACATCCTTTTCATACCCCTTCATTTTTTATATGGATTTCTGGTAGCCTTGTTGCTACCTTTCTCACAATTGGTAATTCTTTGTAGTTTACATGAGAAAGTATCCTATTCCATATTTCACAGGGGCTGATGGTATGAGCTGTGAAATTTTAATATGTATTCCATTTTATTTTGTAGGTCCCTCCTTCTTCAATAGCTATTACAATTGTGTCATCTATAGTTATTCATTTTGACAAGCTAAGAGCTTCACCGTATACAAAGGAAAATATGCAGCCTTTCTTGTCTAGATCTGATATATAACGAATGTTTTTATTTAGACCTGGAGCATATAATACTTCTTTCATTTTCGTGGACTTACCAAATTTCAGCTTGTAGGAAGCTTCTCATATTCCTTTGATAAGATATTGATAGTTATCTCCAATATGTCCTTTGTGTGGATAATATTTCTAAGTGAGGCATGAGAGAGAATATATTTGACCTATCATATATTTGGAATCCAAGTATCACTTCCATGAGAGATTGATCCTGTGAGGGATGATATTAAGAAATATTCTTCATTAGAATCTCCCTTCTCTCTAGTCCTCTCTTCATCTGATTCAATTTCTTCGGCTGCATGGGCATGGAACTTTCCGTTCATCTTCTTAAACGTGTTTTTGTTAAGTGGAAAATGTATAGAGATATTCCCTAGATTATTACATGTATAAAATTCATAAGATGAGTAATCCTTCTTAAACTTCTTACCTCTTTTGAATGATTGTGACGTACTTCTACGAGATTGTTGGGCCTAGAAAAAGGTAAGCAGAATTCACTCCCATTTCTTCCATTATTTGTATGCATAAGTAGAGCTTGATCTTCATCTTCATTTAAATTTTATTCTCTATTTGACAAATTTCCTTCTTCTTATACACATTCCTCCCATAGCTTGCTAAATGTGGTTATCTTTCTTCTAGCACATATTCATATATGAAGGAATCCCATTGTCTTGGAAGAACACTTAGAGTGGTCATCACAAATTTAGCTTCTTCTACCATCTTACCAATGGATTATAATTGTTCTTTAATTTGAGATACTCTAGAAAAGTATGACTTCATGGTTTCTGCCTTTTGTATCTTCAAACCCTTAAGTTGGTTTCTCAAGGTCATTCTCATGTTGATGTTTTTCCCTTCAAACATATTAATTATTGCATCAAACATTTCATTTGGAGTAATCTTTGAGGAAACTTGGGATATCAATTTATCCTTAATAGAGTTAGCTACGATCCTCTTGAATTTGATTATATCCTCCTTTTCCTTGGATTTTTCCTCTTCTCATTCTCATTCTTGGACCTCTTATTTGATGTATCCATCTAGTTCATGGTCTTCAAGGATAAGCATGACTCTATAATTCCATGCTCTGAAACAAGGTAATTTTTAGTGGCAAAATTTTGCCAATTGGCTATTTTTGGTTTTTTTTCAAAAAATAAATTCGCTATTTAGTGTCTGATATCACCTATATTACATAAAATGTGTTTTTTTAATCATAATATTCACCAAAATTTACACCTTCCAATGTTAATTTTATTTTTCATATTTAATATTCGCCTACCTATTTATAAACATTTTTTTTCAATCCAAAACAATCACCTAGAATACTATACTTAAGTATAATATTAGAATCCTTAAAAAATACCCTGCTCTGAAATTATCTATTCCCTCAATATTTTCGTCTAGATTGGTAATGTTTATCATTTTTAATGACTGATAACCTCAAATGGAAACATAGGAGATAGTACTTACCAGTTTGAGGACCTTTTTTGGAACCAGCTTCAGGATGACCTATGGTTTGACTAGAAAACCCTAATTTTCTAGTTGAGATCACTTATATATATGAGAGGAGACAAAGATGTGCCTCCCAAAGGAAATCTAGAATGTATGTTTCTTTTCTGGAATCTGAGGATGGAACCTTAAAAAATTTGATGCCCTAGTTTTTCCCAACAATAAAAAAGTGAACATTCGTAGAATGAAAAACTACTTCGATGAAAATATGTGCCCTCCTAGGGTGAGTTAAATGGAACTTATTTTATTGTTGATCCAGGGAGGGAGGTATTCGGACTAGTAACTTGTTGGATTCCAGAATGAGTTGTTGCACAATGGATTCTTTTAGGTTTTCTCAGATACCATGTTAATTTTTTTTTTCTTTTCAAATAGAACAAAGGATCATTGAAAGAATAACAAGAACAATCGAGAAAAAATACAACAAAAATATTTGTCTTGGGAAAATCTCAAGGGGAAAAATCCCAGAAAAAATTTCTCTATTTAGACTTCGCCCAGGTAGAGTGTAAGACCCAAATAATAAGACTAGACTGCTTCCTTTCCTCCAAATGGATTTTTGATTCTCTCTCTAGCACAACTGCTTGAGTTCTATGTGTGTCCAAATGAGGGAGGATCCTCCCCTATTTATATTGACTAGTGGAGAATCCTAATAACCCAACAAGGCCAACTTCTCCTCCCAATTAGGGCCGACTTTCCTTGAGAGACTCGAAATTACATTTTAATACTACTTTCATGGGTACTACTACCTCGAATTTACAATAGAGGTTTTACCTCAACACTTTACATTACCAATTACCTCAATGGCATCCCTAATCAGACGAACAACATCTCTGGAATGGTTAATAACAATAATAATACAAAATAGAATATCTTCTGCAATTACATTTCTTTAACAGTTCTATGGATTTAACTATGAGAATTTCAAGAGTTTGGGAAGCATTAACATTGTGCTTATGCTTGTACTTCTTCTTCTTTCCCCTAAGGTCCATGGATTAAAGTATGAATATTTCATAATTCGGGGAAGGATTAGAATTTTTTTGCATATCCTAGCTAGATATAGGTTGCAAAGTCTGAAGAGACATTTGTCGCATTTTTTGGGTAATATGCTCAAAGTTGTTGAAAGAACCGATCATACGATCACCATGAGGTCGATTTGGTGGCCTATATGGATCAAACATTTGTATTGTAAGTTGGTTCCAAAAATATTGGTTAATTTATAGAACGTCACTACACCATTTCAAAATGGGGTTCATGGTTGTATTTCCCCCTTATGGGGTTAAACTCAAACAAGATTGGATATTTCCTTGAATTTGACCACACCATTCATTAATGGGTGGATTCCACCCTTGCATAGCTAGAATCCAATGAGATCAGTTATTTCCTAGAATATGACCAATACAATGAAGTTCTCCTTGTATTTGATTAGTATTCAAAGGTGGGTTTCCCCATTGTGAAGGATTCCCCAAAGAAGATTGGGTACTACTTGGAACATGATCAATTGGTGGATTTCTGCATGACAGAGTTAGATTTCAAGAAGATTAGTCACTTTCTAAAACATGGCCAGTGAGTGGATTTCCTTCTAATGGAGTTGGGTCCCAAGAAGATTGGTTAATTTCTAGAACCTGACCACTAGGTGAATTTCCTGGTGATGGAGTTGAGTCCCAAAAAGATTGGTTACTTCCTAGATCCTGCTAATTCCATTGATTATGTCCTTGGTTTTGATTTGAATTCCAACGTATATTTCTTCCTTGAAAAGATCAAATACAGAAATATTGAGTACTTCCTATAACCTTACCAATGGGTGGATTTCCTCCTTGTAGAGGCAGGTACGAAGAGGATTGGTTACTTCTTAGGTCCTAACCACACCATGTTATTTTTCCTTGGGATTCCCCCTTACAGAGACTTCCCCTAAGAATATTGGGTACTTCCTAGAACATGACCAATGCATGGATTTACCCCTTATAGAGGTAGGTCCCAAGAGGAGTGGTTACATCTATTGGAGTATTGTAACTTCAAAAGATATTCTAAATGTATTTTACTGATGCACCCCAAGGGAGATGTTTTATTCCTCCATCGGGATGTTACTATTGTATTTGGTCATCATAGAGTCATGAGGTAAATCCTCCATTGTAAGTCGGGTCAATAGTACCATAATAAATATAATATAATATTGTTTTTTGGTTTCCTTGGTGAAGTCAACCTAGACAATTTAGTGGGTTCAACTTGTTAGGTTAAATGTCAAGTGACAAAAAGAGTATAATAGAGGTGTTTTGTTCCTCATTTGAAAACAAACTCAAACTTGTGTATTTCACATAGGAGAGAGAGAGAGGCATAACAACAAGGAGGATGATTACATGTTTCAGGGTTTTGTCTTATACATCTTATACATAGGAAGTTTTGCTGGGTTTTCTTCCCCTTGAGGGGTTCCCAAGATAAATCTGTGTCTATCTTTTGATTTTGTTTCTTTTGATTATTTTCAAGATGCTACTATTGTGAATTTGTATTAAAAACTAATGATATCTATCTAATAATATGAAATCCTAACATGGTATCAGAGCTAGCCTGAATAAAACATATTTCATAAGGTGAAACTTTCTCTGCTCTCCCTCCGACAAGAAATTAGGTTTTCTGCAAAAGTTGGAATTTCAAAGATCTACATTCATAGAAAGTTATTCCTCCCTAGAGCGCATATTATGAGAAGTAGATCAAAATTTTTGAGTGGGTGAATCTCTGAGAAATACAAACCCAAGTTTGGCCATGAACCAGAAAACTACCGAAAACCAAAACCATAAATTCTGCAAAAATTGAAACCTTGCAAGAAATTTTTGAAGGGTGAATATTTGGGATCTCCAGAAACCAAGTGGACCAACGAACTCAGCTCAGTTAAGTGTATCTACTGGTAAGGTCATCTTTTCCTTTTGATAAATTTTGATTTTTAGTGACCTCCTTGATAGGATCTTCCCAAGCACTGAGCTTGAGGATAAGGTGGAAGGAATTGAAAACTTATGAGCATGGAAGTATAGGATTGGTCTCATTATTAGAGATAATAATATTGATAAGTACATCAAATATGATATCCCAAAACCAGAAGAAGATGAAGCTAAGTATAAGTACCAGAAGGACCTAATCAAGGAAATGAGGATCATTGTTTACTCTATCAAAGATCACTTGATCCTTAGAGTTTCATCTAAAGAGACACTAGATAAAATGTATGATGTCCTTTACATAATGTATGAGGGAAGGAACATCAATAAAAAGATGAATGTGAGAGCTCAACTGAAGAGCACCAAGATGAGTAAAGGAGAATAAATTCAAGATTACTTCACAAGGGTCTCCTAGTTAAAGGAACAACTAGATGCTATTGGAGACTCCCTTGATGAAGATGAACTAGTCATGACTACTCTCAATGGTCTCACTAGACCTTGGAATTCATTCGTACAGACTATGTGTTCCATAAAAGAAAGTATGAAGTTTGACATTGTATAGGAAGACTGCATCCAAGAGAAAGCTAGAGTAGCTAACATAGAAGCTCTAGTTAAATAAGATGATCAATATATAGCCACCCATACCAGAAGAAGAAGACAAAAAATAAGGATAATCACCAGGAGTATAGACCTCCAAAGAAGTTTTAAAGGAAAATAGAAAACAGTCAAAAAAAAGATTCATTAGAGGAATTTTCAACTCAAAATGGGCCTCTTAACTTTAACTCAAATTCCATGTCATAATGTGTTAGGCAATGAAATTTGTTTAAATTTGAAATACCGTATAGGTCTTAAACACTTTTTTAATATAAATTTGGGGATAGGTATCATAAAAAAACTACATGTTTGTTTGTATTTTCGACATATCTCCCTGTTTTTTTACTCAAATTTCGATCGGGAGAGCTTGTTGGATGTGGAATTTAATTTTGCATCCAACAAGTACCCACTCGCCATAATTTTGACAGACCCCACTACCTGAAAAATAAGAAATACCTGAAAACACATGATGATGACATCATCATCACATTTGTTTAAGGTATTTCTTGTTTTTGGGGTAGCAGGGTCCATTAAAAGTATGCCGAGTGGGTACTCGTTGGATGCAAAATTTAATTCTGCATCCAACGAGCTCTCTTGATTGAAATTTGAGTAAAAACATGGGGAGATATGTCGAAAATTCAAACAAAAAAATAGTTTTTTCTTTTCTTCATCCAAAATTAATAAATATTATTTTATTATTTTAACTATTGTTTTATTAATTTTTTTTAGGAGGCCCATTTTGAGGTGAAATTTCCTCTAATGACTCCAAATATCAATGTTATAATTGTCATAACATAGGACAACTTGTGAGAGAGTGTACATTGAAGAAGAAGAAGAACAAAAGACATCATGCTCATCTAGTTGAATATGAGGATTAAGAATAAGAAGAAAGACCTCGAAAGAGATGAGAAAAAGAAGAATATGTAGACGAATGTGTACTATAGTTTGCACTTGTCATGTTTGTAACACATGGAGAAGATACATGGGTTATACATAGTGGTACTTTAAAAGACATGACAAGGAAGAAGCAAACTCTGTCAAGACTTGAAGAAAATAACTCTCCTTAGAAAGTATCTTTATGAAATGACTATAAATATCTCATCAATGTCATTAGTGAATCAAGCTACAAGATTGACTCTAGAACTTTCATGAAGATGAAGGAAGTATTATATGTACTAGGTTTGAAAAAGAACCTACTTTCCATCTCATCACTAGACAAGAAAGGATATAGAGTTTCTTTTATAGATGGAAAAGTACTCATCTGGACCAAAGGAAATACAATGGAAGATGTTGTGGCCATTGGTGAAGAATAAGGAGGACTGCACAAACTAAAGGGACATCCAAAAACAATCGTTGTCCATGAGACCACTAGCTCAAGTAAACTATGGTATAGAAGATTTGCTCACATCAACTATAAAGGATTATCCTATGTGAGAAATGTGGTAACATGCTTACTAGATATGAATATTGATCATGAAGGAACTTGAAAAGGATGTGCAAGAGGAAATAAAATCAATAATCCATTTCCTAAAAGTGAAACAAAGACTAAATGTACGTTGAAATTGATTAATTATGATGTATGTGGTCATATGACCTCCACATCTTTAACTGGATATGAATATTATGTCACATTTATTGATGACTATTCAAGAAAGGCATGGATATACTTCTTGAAGACCAAGAGTGAAGTGTTTGGAATATTCAAGGAATTCAAATCCTTGATAGAGAACCATTCAATAAGAAGAATCAAGACACTAAGATCAGATAATGGTGGATAATATAATTCAAAATAGTTTGAAGAATTCTGCAAAGAATATGGAATCAAGAGGGAACTAACTAATCCCTGTAATCCCGAATAGATCCATGTTGCAGAAAGAAATAATAGAACCATTATGGAAGCATACAAAGTAATGATACATTACCAGGACCTTCAAATGCACCTGTGGTTTGAAGCAAAAAGAACAACTGTGTATATGTAGAATAGATTATCTCACAGTTCTCTTGGATTCAAGACTCCTGGAAAAATGTATACATGGAAGAAACTTGAAGTGAGTATTCTCAAGATATTTGGTTGTCACGTATATGTTCAGATTCTGAAAGACAAGAGAACCAAGTTGGATCCTTCCAGAAATAAGGGAATATTTGTCAGATACCGTGAAGTCTCCAACACCTTGAGGATATACATTTCAGGATTCCATCATATAGAGATTAGTAGGGATATGACATTTGATGAATAAACAACTCTTGATAAATCCAGAAGGTGTCAGCTTGAATAAGTACATGAAGATGGTGTACCTCCCAAAAAGGTATAAGTTGAACCCTCTCATGAAATAGTATCATCAGAATATCATGACATGCTAGAACCTCAGGACCCCCCTACTATGGATATATATTGAAGGAGAAATCCTTCTTGGATAAGAGAAATAATACAAGAAACATAGAAGTATGGAGATCCATAAGGCTCCGCAACAACAAGCAATAAATCAAATCCATTCTCCATCTATGTAGATTTGATGTGTGATCGTGTAGATCAAGAACCCACTAGCTACGAGGAAGCTGCACAGAAGAAAGACTTGGGTGGAAGAAATTACCAAATAATTCCAGTCAATAATGAATAATGATGTTTGGGATATAGTACCCAAACAAGAAAACAAGAGTGTGGTATCTTCGAAATAGATCTACATGATAAAACATGCAGCTGATGGAAGTATTGAAAAATACAAGGAAAGATTTGTGGCTAGAGTATTCTCTTAGAAAGAGGGAATTAATTATGAAGAAAAATTTTCTGTAGTAGCAAGGTACACTTCCATTAGAGCCATCATCAAACTTACTTACATGATGAAGTGGGATCTACGCCAGATGGACGTAAAGATAACCTTCTGGAATGGTGTATTTGAGGAAGATGTATACATTAAAAAAACCAGAAGGATTTGAATTCGAAGACAGAGTGAATCATGTATGTAAGTTGAAAAAGGTTTTGTATGGAATGAAGCAAGCTCTTAGATATTGGTATGGAAGAATAGATAGTTTCTTGACAAGCTTGGTTTTTACCAAGAGTAAATCTAACCTTAAAATTTACATGAACATTATGGATGATGAACCTTTCATACTATTATTGTATGTGTATGATATATTTCTTCCAGGAAACGAGAAAAAAATTACAAAGTGCAAGAAGAAGCTATCTGAATAATTTGAGATGAAATATCTTGGATTAATGCATTATTTCATCAGGCTGGAAGTGTGGCAGAGGAGAAAAGGAAGATTTTTGAACCAGGGAAAGTATGCAACAGAAATATTGAAAATATTTGATATGTTGGATAGTAAAGCCATGGACACACCCATGGACACCAACCTAAAGTTGTTATCTGATGAATCATCAGAGTTAGTGGATATGACTCAGTACAAACAGATTATTTGGTTGTTGATATATCTGATGAATACAAGTGTTAGCGCACTTCTAGCAAAAATAGTCGACAGGGGTTCCCACTCTATCGATGCTCACTCACCATGATCTCCTTGAGCACAGGCCCAGACAGGTTTTAACATTCTCGACAACACCCATGAAGAGGATGAAGTCTCACACAAGATGTTCAAGGGAGAGTTGTCGAAACCAAGTTTCTGCATAATAGAGAAGGACTATGTGCATCGATAATCCATCAACTTATCTAACAGATATGAATATTTACTCAACCATTAATAGGACCATTCATCCTTTCTAGTAATAAATCATATCAGTCATGCATAATCATAGCGCAAACAACTCTAGAAAAATAACATCATTTTGAAGCACAAAGCATCGCATCATAGATCCATATCACACATTCCATAATCATTTTTCATAGGATTGCAGAAATGGTAAGACAAAAAAAGTTAAAATAAACAAAAATTCATATCAACTCATGTCGTGTCATATTACTTATGTGCAACAATCAATAGATTCATAACAATCCACAATTCAACAAGTTCACTCTACTGGTCATATCTATCTTTAGCTCAGTCTCAATATCAATATCAATAGTATTTCCCTACATTTGCAACTCTAATTATATTTATAGGCTTGCACCTTTACATTCAAGGTCCACTTCTAACTAACTCTTAACCAATTCTTAATTGAATCTACAAAATAATGACCAATATCCATAAAATATGGTCCAAAGTACAAAAAGGTGACACAAAATATACAAAATATACTATTCTCCACTTGCGCGCCAGTCTTCCTCTTACATAGTGTCTTTTGAGATTGTGTAGCATCCACGATGTTGAGAAATTAATGCGTCCAAAACCCCTTCCAATAGGACCCCAACACAATCTTTTGGCTCACCCTCGAGCCACGCTTAACTGGACATGGTAAACTCAATGATCTTGGATTTGAAATATGCAAACTGCTGAGTGATTGCTTTGACCTGCTCCTTGACCTATTCAGTAATCTCCTGGATCACCTTTAGATCATGGTTGATAGGGTGCTCAACCATATTCACAGCAATGTTTTTCTTTCCTTCTTGTATGGCTTGGAGTGCAAAGACCACTTTCACTGATAGCTGCACTCATATCTCCTCGAAATCATCTAAATGTGCACTACGCTACTGTTGGCTATCTCTTGCACTTGTGACTCACTACTACAGCTCCTTTATTTATGGTTCCTTGGTGATCTACATCATAAATGGCATTGCTTTGAGTGACATATTCAGGGTCGCCAATTTCCCATATGCCTCTTACAACCTCTAGCTGTTCATCATGCACTATGATTCCCTAGACCTGCGTAATGGCATCTATTACAATTTTGGTGTCCTACTCTAACTCATCGAGTTGTGTTTCCATCTCTTCGATCTCATCCTTCCTCGTGGATATCTATTCTAGTGGCATGGAGGGGTGTATAAATGCATCCAAAATGTTGGTTTCACTCTATGTTTCTCAATAACAGCTATAAGTTTCTTCGCTTTGGCTACAACATCCAGCTCTACGGTGCTCTCNAGGGGGGTATAAATGCATCCAAAATGTTGGTTTCACTCTATGTTTCTCAATAACAGCTATAAGTTTCTTCGCTTTGGCTACAACATCCAGCTCTACGGTGCTCTCCAAGACATGCTAATAAGAATCTGCTACTATCACTTCCAATTCAACTAAGCTATTCTTCAACTCCTTGATCTCCTCTGCAATTTTCAACCTCAATTCCTCGTGCGCTCTTTTCATTTCTTCTATCTCTTGTGCCTTGTCTTCTGTCAACTTTTCCTTGGCACATCGCAGCTCTTATATCTCTCTTTGCATTGCTTCTTCTTTCTCATGCGACTGTAGGTACTGGTCATTGATATCCTTCTTCCTATTGATCAACTCATGGTTTTAAACCTACTCCATGGATACCAATGTCTGGCTAGACATCCTATTGATTTTTAAGGCAATGGCCATTAGCTACTACAGGGAGGTATTCAAGTCCTCTCGTCCAATGTCAATCGCAAACACTGGAATTTGAATGTTCCTAGCCTGGTGCTTGATGTTTATTCACGTGTACTCCTATGTAGATTCTCTCTCTCATAATATTTTCAAAACGACATTATAAACACAATCCAATTTCACTCTTAGCTCAACCGATCCTTCCTCTACTGATTTCTTCATTTCCTTTGCGGTTGCATCAGTCGCATCATTAACAATCTTGACAAATTGGTGCATTTGTGCTTCCATCTGTGACATGGTGTTGTTGTTCATAACTTGATCCATGCACCTATTTGCTCTTATTTCTTGGAGCATGCACTGTGTTTTTGGGTTAGTAGGTGTCTCTATCGATGAGCCATCATCCGATTGGTGGTCATCTTTGCACATTGGATCATCAAGTGCATCCGCTAGTTTTTCTATTGAAAATTTTTCTATAGTAATCAATTCTCTCCACTCCATAGGCCAACCATTAATCACTACCTCCAACTCCGTATCAGACACCTTATACCTCATTGGTACCCATTTTTTGGTGGATTCTCACCACGCGTGAATGTAAATAGTGTGGAGTCCAATTTCAAAATCCACAATCCGTCGATACTTTTTTGCGGCTTCCTCTGTCAGTATTGGAACTTTTACCACTTCCACCTGCACTGCTTCCCAGTATATTCAAAATTGGATTGAGCAATCTACCATTCTCTCTGCTTCCTTAACCCACCATAAATTCTGATATCAGGAACCCTTGCACGCCTCCACTTATTTGACGTCCATCCCTTGAAAATAATCTTATTCCATCCAAGATACAAGTGCAATCAAATGAGGATCCAATTGTATGTAAATGATCTTACACCCACCTATGCATCTGTTGCATCCTCCACTAACTGGTTCATCAGAAAAAGGGACCAATTCATTTGTGTTCCTTGTGCACATAACTCAGCACATGCGACAACCCAGGAATTACTTTGAACCGGATGGTTCTTCCTTACTACTTTACTAGCCAGAATCTTAGCACTAATATGGCCTGCATGATCATTGATGCTATAAATATGATAGGCCCTCCCGTTGCACTGTAGATAATATCACTTCTTTGGATTCATTTCCAACTTCTTGTCATTATCTTTGCCTCAGATATAGTGTCAGGGGTCTATCCCATTCTTGGGTAGCTCTGCTATTGCTAAAATCAACTCCATCATAAATGCAACAGGATAATCTAACCATAAATACCCACCATAGAATCATGCCAAAATTTGTTTCACACATGCATTGGCCTCAATTTAGTGCCCAAGGTGCATCATATTGATCAACCTGAGGAATCCATCTTTTTCCAATCCTCTTTCCCAGTCATATGGAATGCGCTCTATCGTGGCTCCTTCTACTAAGACTATTAGTAGATATGGATCCTTTGTGACATCCTCTAATGCAAGCAGGTTGTGTTATTTGTACATCAGTTGCATCAATGTGGGAACAATATCAGAAGTGCATATGATCCCTTACGGTATCACTAGCATCCTGATCTGGTATCTCTGATTCTTTGTGGGATTCCTATCCTGCACACTAGGCTGACTAGGAGGGTTGTAGCCAAGGATGTCCTTGAAAAACACCTCTATTTTAACAACATATTCCATCACTTTATGGCTTGATGGCCCTATCTATGTTGTGCCTTCTCTGTGCTCCCTTATGGTCATTCTGGTCCGTCGCTTTTGTGATGATGGAGAAATAGGATTATGTGCCTTCGTTCTCAATGAACCAGCTTATATGCAGGATACTTCTTCCTCAATTGCCATTGGTATGAGTGATGAATATTGCTCACTCAAAATATCAACGGTGTCTGGGTTACTCTGCATTCCACACCAATTCCTCTTGGAACATAATAATCTCACACCCTCTCTGGACTTATCAACTTTCTTCAGCTTTTCTCAAGATCTTGCTCAACAAATTGGTAGCTCTGCACCTCAACATAATTCAACTTTGCATAGTGGTGTTTTCCGACCACATCAAGCATTCTCTTATAGCAGAAAATCACCTCATACTTCATCATTCTGACATCAATTTGATCATCATCACCAAATCATTCATTAATTACCCAAATCGACAAACCCAACAGTTGGATCTTCCATCACTACACGTCACTTCTACAAGCGTCATCGCTTAACTACTTTAATTGTCTTCATTGAAGACTAATGTGACTTTTGCTCATAGCCCTGTGGCTATCACAACATGACCTACTAACTACGCTACTAACTCTTATTCTTGCACAACCACCTGCTCTTGGTGCACCTTCCTTTCATCCATCATCCTATCTACTTTTTCTCTTTTTTTTTCATTGCGCAGTGCCTCAAGCACTACGTGGTTCTGGGCCTATCCTATAGGGATTCAACCTACTACCATTCACTATCTTTGGTAGTGCCATGCCATCTAGTTGTTGCAGCTGAAATGTTCTTCCTAAGGTAATGGAATTAACAATATATGGACCAAACCAATGCGTCTATAACTTACCTAGATGCTTCATGAACTTATTGTTGTATAGTAGTACCAAATATACTTACTAAAATTTTTTGTTCTTTATGTGGCGATCATGCCAAGCCTTCTCTCAATCCTTCTCAATGCATTGATGGAAACCTTCTATAAAGTGGTCCTCTTCAATCACTATCAACTATGCCACACGCTCTTCTAGCATTCCTTCATCATCCATGCACATTGTTGTTGTAATGCACATACTGGGGACAATTTACTCCATAGTCATGATAGCCTCTTGTTCGTATACCAATTTGAATGGTTTTTTCCCTGTGAATCTCTTGCAAGTGGTGTAATATGCCCACAAAACTATTGGGATCTTCAAGTCCCAGTTGTCATGGTTAGCATCACATACCTTGGTAAGCGCATACTCCAATATCTTGTTGAAAGCTTCTACTGTCCCATTCTCCTGTGGATGATATGGGCTACTTTTCTTATGCTATATTTTCAACTCCTCCGTTACTGTGCAGTTGATGAAGTAACTTCCCTGGTTACTCATCAATGCCCTTGGACATCCAAACCGTGTCGCAATATTGTCAAATAGGAATCTTACTGTTGTCACAGTGGTGCAATCCAGGACTAGTGCGACCTCTTCGCAGCTCGTCAAATAGTATGTCACTTTGATTATGTACCTCACACCAGTTCTCTTCCAGGGGGGTTGTTTGGAACCACAAAATCCAAAACCCAGTTATCAAAAGGTTGCAAAGTTACTTGCGGTACCAGCGGCATCTCATCTCGCCGCGATGGTTTTCCTATGTGTAAATAGACATCGCATGTCCATGCATAATCCTTCGCATCATTACGCAAAGTGAGCCACCAGATCCCTATGTGAAGCACCTTCCTTGCAATAGTGTGACCTCCATAGTATCCACCAGCGACCCCCAAATGTGCTTCCTCCAAAATATTCCCTTTCTCATGTAGTAGGACACAACGCCACACAATATCATCTAGTCGAAGTTTGTATAGTTACCCAGCAATCAACTGGAAATATGAAGCCCTGACTACCAACTGCTTCTTTTGTCTTCTTGAGAAATCTTCTGGCCCGACTCCCATCGCCAAAAACTGAATTATTTGGTCATAGTAATCATCTTCCATGTCGAATCTGAATAAATGCGCATCAGGAAATCTTTCTTCAATATTTGTGGGTTTCATTCCCATCTCAATTCAGTACAAATGATCAGGGCCATCATTCAAGCGACTTGGCTTCACAATTATCTCAAAATAAGATTCTTGAAAGAGAAGTAACCAATGACATATCTTCCCTCCCAACACAGGCTTATTGATTACGTAATTCAAAGCAAAATGGTCTTTAAACATCTTGAAATGGATTCCTAAGAGGTAATGCTTGAATTTATGTAGGGCATAAACCATCACCAGACCTTCTCTCTCTATGGTTGTATATTTTTTCTCATCAAATGACAACTTCCAACTAGCGAGAGAGATCGGGTGATCTAGATCCTCTTATCCTGGTTGCACGGGAACCACTTCCCATGCAACAGACGATGAATCCCCATGGACAAGGAACTCCTTGTTCCAATCCAGGAAAACTAGTATTGGCATCGAAGCCATATTGGCCTTCAGTGTGTCAAATATTTGTTGACATTCTTAAGTCCATACAAATGTGGCATCCTTCTTTAATAATTTATCCATAGGGGTTGTAATTGTAGCATAACCTTTGATGAACTTGAAATAATATCCTACATGCCCCAACATCAGTCTAAGCATCTTCACATTTGTAGGTAGTGGTAATATCAAGATCAGTGCAATCTTTGTAGGGGCAACCAGTAGTCCTTGCTTGCAAACAATGTGACCTAACAGCATCCATAAAGGTGCACAAAAGATACACTTCTTGGATTTCAACGCAATCTGATGCTGTCAACATATTTCCATCATCAGTCGCAAGTTTTCCAAATGATCCCTAATTAGACCATACGCTATGCAATCATCCATGTAAACTTGAAGAAATTTCTGAATAAAATATTTGAATGCAGTGACAACAACTTGGGAAAATATCACAGGTGCATTCTTCAACCCAAAAGGCATCATTGTCTACTGGAAGCAACCCCATTCAATAACAAATGTCATTTTATGTCGATCTTCTTTTGCGATCCTTATCTGGTGATAACCAAAAAATCCATCTGTAAATGAGTACATCTCCTGACTACCTACTCCTTTGAGTACTTCATCTGTGAATGGTGCTAGAAATGGATCATGCATATAGGAATCATTCAATTTCCTCAAATCGACACAGATTTGAACTTCACCTATTTTTTTGTCTTGGACCACCATAGGACTAATCCATTCTGATTCTTCGATTGACTCAATTATTCCATCATCCAACATCCTATCCAGCTCATCTTTAACCCTTTCCTTGTATCACAGATTAAAGCGTTACAGCCTCTGCCTTACTGGTTTCACATCTGGCTTTAACGGAATCTTCATCTCTCCCAACTAACCCAGGATCCCTTTTATTTCCCAGAACTTTGTTGAAAATAGATCTTGAAATTCATGCAAGAGATTTGTGATCTTTTCAATGGTTTCTTTGTCCCAGTAATCTCCAACACTTGCAAATTTTGGGTTCTCCTCTGTCCCAGTGTTAACTTTTGTAATCTTTAGTGGTTGGTTCATGGGATCAGTTGGCATATCTCGCGCTGCAACATCCGCAGTCCCTTCTGTTTTTGGAATGTTGATATTCCATATCTCATCATCATCCTCAGGTCCACCAGATACATTATAACAATCCATCATCAACTACATGTGGCAATGCACATGTGGGCCCATGGGATATGCAACTGGAACTATATTCAACACCACATCGCGAATGCATTGAAGCGCAATATGGAAATATGGATTGGCATCCTTGAAACTGAAGGTATGAACAAAGCAAACCATCAGCTCCTTCCAAGTGGTTATTTATCTATGCAACTCCACTGATATGTACCATGACCTCGACATTTCATCTAATGTGTGAGCAAAGGCATGGACTGATTCATGCTTTGGTCGTGATGCCCACATTCTCTAACATTCCATCAAGTGACTACTGGGGTCATTCCACCTATCGTACTTCCCAGTGTGATATATTTCTACATCGTTGAAATGTGTTGTCATCAACCGTCGACACTACACCCATTCATTAATTGTCTTCTTATGAGTTTCCCACCAGCGTGTTGGAGTATCCGTCAGTGCTTCCTCCAGTGCCAACAATCACTGTGGTTCTGATACCTTCTCTTCAATCTCCGTTAATAACATAGACAGTGCAGGAATCCCCTCGTAGATTGGCTATTTGATAGTCTCAGTCATGACATGGAAGAAGATGGCGCGATTAGACCACCCTTTCTGAATGACACCTTGTGCATGCGATTTTTTTAGTTTTCTAATGCATCATTGGAGTCAAAAGACACGGAACTAGTGTTGCGCCAAATAAGTTCTCCATCAGTAGTTGGGTGGATGTAATCCTCTCAAATGTTGTAAGCATGATCATGCACCCTAACAACTTCATATTTCAGTGGTTCAATGTATCACCACCCTTCATTTGGATCCATAGGAGTGATGACTCTATCATCTTGATTCTGAAATGTCATCATTCTCTTCTTAAAGTTAATTACTGTCATACTATTGTTATCCCATTCAATCCCCAATAATGAGGGATAGGAGCCTCTTCCATCAACAACTTCAATTACATGGAAAACAGCATAGGTATTCATGCCTTTGACATCCAAAACTAGGTTCAACACATGGCCGATTGGTTGTACTTTGGCCTAATTCGCCAAGCGCAGCTGCACAGGAGACCAACCCAATGTCGGCCTCCCCATTTTCTACCATGTATTCTTTGTTAGAATATTCAAATCTGATCCTAGATCCAGAATAACTGAATCTACTTCATAGTCCCCATTCTAAATCTTCATGTGCATCTCTGTGCCCATGTTTTTCTTATACAAGGAGTTTATCATAGAGTCCTTCCTCTCCTTACCTAATCAATGCAACATATTCTGAATCTCATCAAGAGCATCAGGATCTCTTTCCAATGAAAGGAAACTCTCAAAGAAGTTTTGCAAGGTACCATGCTATCGCGATGGTCCTGCCTCTAATGAAGAATCAAAAGCAGAGGGAATTTCGTAAACAGGTGACTTACCAGGGTTTATTCTGATCACATCCTGAGATTCAAAGACTGTATCTCTTTTAGTAGAGATATCAAATGGTTCTTTATTCTTCCCATCCAGTTGAAGCTACAGGAAAAGGCCATCCTCTTCGGTCGTCACACCACCTCATGTGACAATAGAAACATCGACATTCTCTATTCTGGGTTTTGCTAACATCGTTGCAACTGTCAATCCTTGATTTTGGCTTACCGACGGGTTCTAGTTCATTGGTGGATTCTAGTTCAATGGAGGGTTCATGGGTTGATTTACAGTCTGATTCTAAAGTGGAATATGATTCTGAGCCTAGTTCTATAATTGATTCTGGTTCTGGAGCTGATTTTGATTCTGCAACTGGTTCTGATTCTGCAACTGAGGAACATTTCCTTCCTACCATCTTGCGATTAGTTGTGGATAGTTCTCAATAGTGTGATAAATTGTAGTACAATATGTACACAAACACTGTTATTATGGGAAATCTCTCTAGTAATGTCTGAATAATCCACAATTGTAATACTGGACAGGTCTGCAACCTCATCCTCCTCCTCTACCAAAGCCTCCTCTGATTCCTTATAATCCTCCATAAAATCCTCCTTGTTGTTGGTACTATGGCTGAGCCAATTGTTCTGATGGGGGATTCAGTTGCTGCTAAACATAGTGCATTTCCTGAACATACTGTGACTGCGGAGAAGCCATCGACATCTGATTATACTACGGCTATGGTGAAAACTATGGTTGGGATGTAAACAGTGGTTGTGACTACAGCGGTATGAAATCCATCTATGATGGTGGTGTATATTGTAGTTGAGGTAGAGATTGTACCACCTAAGGTTTTGGTTGTGATTTCTATACTATGCAATGATCTTTACCCTTTGCATAGTATGAGTCATACATCCTTTCTTCAAGCAGGTCATATGCGCGGCAGTCTTTATCTTCATGTCCCACAGATTGAAAAAATGAGCAATATAGGTTTTTCAGCTTCGTCACCATCTTCTACGTGTATCTACATTCCTCATGTCGATGCCCATAGAATTGGCATATGCAGCACCATGGTACACTACTGCAACTTAGTGGGTTTGATGCCCTAGATAACAAATAATTTTGGAATTCAAGGAAAGTCTCTTTGGTGTGTCCATCTGTGCGACATCGAGTGCACCACAAATATTTGTGATTCTCTTTCCCCTTATTAATGTCTTGTAATTGAACCATCAAGTTCACTAGTTGTGCCTGAATATGATTCATTCCAGCTGTGCTTTCTCCAATAGGAGAAGCCTCCAACTTCATTTCGATCTACAAAGCCTCTCTTTGTGTCGCGATATTTTGCTGCATTAGTAGTTTCCGGATATGGGATACCAACGCTGTGATAAACCATTCTATGTGTTGAACATCACTCATATATAAACTGACTCTTTCAATCAGTGTCTTAAATATTTGGTCGAAGTCCCAAAATGTCTCATTAGGAAATTTATTAATCTCCTTTAACTCTATAATATACTGCGCCTCAGATTTGGTTTTTATGAATTCTTCAATTAGTCCTTTCCTGACTTCATCCAATGTTTTTGTAGGGGTCCCTGTAGGAACTTGTATAAATTTCATGTACCAATCCAGTGCATGACCCCAAAGAGTGGTCACCAATTGACCTTTCTTGACATCATCATCAGTGGTCTGTTTGATAGTCCACACTGCCTCACATAGAAAACAGTACTGTTCGGGATCATCGGTTCCATTTCCATGGAACAAATGTAACTAAACTTCATCTCCCACCATCCTGGTGGTGCTTCCTATCGACACTGATCGACTACTAGAATTCTGATTGCACATCAGACAAGTTGATGTGGAACCCGTGTGTCTTCCTCAATGTGAAGTAGTGCACGAAGGTGTGGGCACGTTGTTGTTGGGGTTTGATCTTGTCTCTATCCTAGGAATAGCATGGGCCTGGTCATCATCTTTGTCGTTGTAGGGTCACTTCGTCCCATGTGGTATTCCTTTGAGGTCTTGCATTTTGATCATAGTAGGACCTTCCTGTATCCTCTACCTCTTCTCTTGTTGAAACCTTACTCCTCCCCTCATAAGACCAATTTCTTCCTTGGCTTCCCTCACAGTCTCAATGAAACTTGCACCCATATACCGCTTATCTTTCCATTCGTCTTACCCCTTTCATCACGGTATCCATAGCCTTTGCACACCATAGTTCTACTA
Source organism: Pseudotsuga menziesii (assembly GCA_001517045.1). Taxonomy (NCBI): domain Eukaryota; kingdom Viridiplantae; phylum Streptophyta; class Pinopsida; order Pinales; family Pinaceae; genus Pseudotsuga; species Pseudotsuga menziesii. The sequence continues at coordinate 376,133 of LPNX011035356.1, forward strand.
CTCGAGGTGCATCTTCAGTATGCCCTTTTCATAGATAATCATCTTAATTGATAATTGTAGAGAGAACAAGAACCTACCTTGTGCTCCATTGTAAAATTGCCTTTCTGCTTTGTTGTAGGAATTGGTAGTGTCGACTGCAAACTCAGTGATATATCTTTCTAGGATACTACCCAGCCAGACTTCAATAGGCCGTGATGGCTTATTGTCAATTTCTTGCAACTCCTGGATCAGCTCATTGGTCCAGGATGTTGGCTCGTACCCTTGGAAATTTTTCTACTTATAAGTGAATTACACCAGCCACTCGTACAATATAATGGGAAATTCTTAGAAAAAATATTCATGAGTACCGTCATGTATGTATCTTTCCAATGAATTTTCCTTCGTCATTCCAGGGTTCTGATTTTATTCCTCAGCAAATTCTCATAGCTTCTGATCAAACCAATCTTGAATTTGTGGGCTTGTTCGATGCCACATATCCTCCTTTCAGTCGTGACAAGGTCCTAGTAACAGAACCATCTGTTGGTGACACCCTTCCAGCAAAACTAGTCGATAGGGGTTCCCACTCCGTCAACGCTCACTCACCGCAATATCCCTGAGCGCCATCCCAGAAAGGTTTTACCCTACCCGACAACACCCATGAAGCGAATAAAGTCTCACCCGAGATGTTCGATGGAGATATGTCAGAACCAAGTTTCCGCAGAATAGAGGAGGACTATGTGCATCGACAATTCATCAGCTGATCTAACAGATATAAATATGTACTCAACCATTAACAAGACCATTCATCCTTGCTTATAACAAATCATATCAGTCATGCATAATCACAGTGCAAACAAATTGATAAAAAAAACATCATTTATAATCACAAAGCATCACATCATAGATCCATATCACACATTCCATAATCATTTTTCATAGGATTGCATAAACAGTAAGAAAAAAAATGATAAAAGAAATAACAATTTAGATCAACTCATGTCATGTCGTATTACTCCTTCACAACAATCCACAGATTCAAAACAATCCACAATTCAACAAGTTCACTCAGTTGCTCATATCTATCTCCGTCTCAGTCTCAATATCAATATCCATACTGTGTCCCTACATTTGCAATTCTACTTCTATTTATAGGCTTGTGTTTTTACATTTAAGGTCCACTTCTAACTAACTCTTAACCAATTATTAAGTGAATCTACAAAATAATGACCAATATCCATAAAATACGGTCCAAAGTACAAAATGGTGACACAAAATATACAAATTATTTATTCTCTGCTTACGCGTCGGTTTTCCTCTTGCACGGTGTCTTTTGAGCTTGTGCAACATTCATGATGCTGCGCAACTAATGTGTCCAAAATCCCTGCCAATAACAAGGGAAGATATATTCCTTGCTGTGAACACCTTAAGTCATTATCTAGTTAAACTTAGACAGGTCCACCTGATAGCTAAAAATCATTTAATGAGGTACCTAAAGGGTACGATAGGCTTTGGGCTATACTATGACACAGATCATGACTACAGGTTTTATGTATATACAGATTAAAATTTGGCAGGAAGCACCACAGATAGAAAGAACACCTCAGGTGGATGTTATTGTCTAGGATCCGCCATGATCTCGTTGTTTAGTAAGAAACAATCCATTGTTTCTCTTAGTACGGCTGAAGCAGAATACATAGAATATTTCTCTTCTAGTTGTGAAGTGATATGGCTTCGGAAACTGATGACAGGCCTATTTGACATGGAGTTGGATACCACAGTGATTCTATGTGACAACCAAAGTTGTATAAAGATGACAGAGAATCCTATGTTCCATGAGAAATAAAAGCACATAGAAATTTGATATTTTTATATAAGGGATATGGTACAGAAGGGAGCTATAAAAATCTAGTATGTGAGTACTGATGAGCAATCTATTGATGTGATGACCAGGCCTCTATCTTGAGTAAAGTTTTAATACTTCAATGACAAGATTGGTGTATTCCGAAAAGACTTTCCTCAGAAGGAGGAACGATGATGATATGGACCCTTCTCGGAAATGATCAATAGGTCGAAGATATGGAATCTCCTTGAAAAAAGGAATAGGCCGAAGATATGGACTCTCTTCATAAAGGAGGAATGGGATGAAGATATGGACTCTCCTTGGAAAGGAGAAATAAGTCAAAGATATGGACTCTCCTTAGAAAGGAGGAATAGTTCGAAGATATGGATTCTCTTCGAAAAGGAGGAACAAGTATAAGATATGGAATCCCCTCGGAAAGGAAGGACATGTCGAAGGTATGAACCCTCCTCAGAAAAATGGGGAGTGATGATGATACTATCATTGATTATGGGATGGCAGTGATGTTCCAGTATGAAAGAGGCCAAGTGTGTCTGCAGATGCTGACAAGGTCCAACATTCACTTTTGGATAATAGTATCCTCTTTTGGGGATGGTCTTGTGGACAATAAAACTATGCTCCTCAGACTAGTGCTTACTAGCTAAAGATGGTTGTACAAATAATAATCTCGCATGGAGAGTGTACCTACTTTCATATGTAAATGTCATAGAATAAAACTCATTGGGGATTGTTCCTATATTTAAAGATGAGGATTCTCTACGTTGAGTCCTGATGGACGACAGGTCCTGCATTCACATGCAGATGAGATCAGTAGTAGTAGACAATATTATTGCAGAGTGTACCTACATTCATATGGAAATACGATAGAATAACACTCATATGGGAGTGTTCCTATATTTAAAGCTGAGGATACTCTACATTGGGTCCTTACAGACGACAGGTCCTGCATTCACATGCGGACGAGATCTGCAATAGTAGATAATACTCTCACATGGAGAGTGTTCCCTCATTCATATGTAGATTTTGTAGTATAAAACTTGCTTGGAGTGGTCCTAGCCTTTACAATGTGAGGATGGCCTATGTTGAGTCTTACATTCATCTGCAGTTGATAGATCATGCATTCATTTACAGATGAGATCTTCATTCAGTTGTAGAAGATATGGTCATGCATTCGTTTGTGGATGATCCAGTTGGTCGATACTATGGACCATCCTTGGAATTGTGTACTAAAGTGATAGGGATTGATCATCCCACAAAGAGATCATGTGTACTATAGGTAGTGTTGCGACAAAGGATCGAGAAGATCTAAGTGCTCCTGCAAAGGATACAAAATATAGAATTGTTCTTGCAAAGGATCAAGAAGATCTAAGTACTATTGCAAAGTATCAAGAAGATAGAAGTGATGCCACAAAGTATTAAGAATATCTAAGTTTTGTTGCAAAGGATCAAGTGATCGAGTGTTGCAAAAGATAAATACTCAGTGTTGTAGAATATGATGTTCCTATAATAAAGACATTGAAGAATAATTTTTCCAGTTGCTGATGATTGTTGAAAACTTCCTATGACATATAGATGTATTACCTTGATGCCGTTGAATATGCTCTCTCTCATTACTCCTATATTTGATGATGTTGTTGTTAGTAGAATAAGCTTCTTGTTAAGGGGTAATGTTCAAATGTTGTAACTTCAAAGGATATTCTAAATGTATTTTACTGATGTGCCCCAAGGGAGATGATTTATTCCTCTATCGAGATGTTACTATTATATTTGGTCATCATAGAGTCATGAGGCAAAGCTTCCATTGTAAGTCGGGTCAATAATACCCTAATGAATATTATATAATATTCTTGTGTGATTTGCTAGGTGAAGTCATCCCAAACAGTTTAGTGCATCTGACTTGTTACGATAAATGTCAAGTGACAAAAAGAGTATAAACAGAGGATATGTGTTCCTCATTTGAAAATAGACTCACACTAGTGTATTGCGCATAGGAGAGAGAGAGATACGTACAAGTATGGAGGAGGGTAAAATGTTTTGGGGTTTTATCTTATACATCTTATATAGAGGAATTTTTGTAGGGTTTTCTTCCACTTGGGGGTTTCCGAGAATAAATTTGTCTATATTGTCATTGCGCTTATTTCAGTGATTCTGCATATGCTACTATTGTGAATTTGGATTAAACACAAATGATATCTAGTTAAGGATATTAAATCTTAAAAAGTTACTGGATCCTTACCACACAATGGCAGTTGTCATTGGGCCTGATTAGCATTCAATGGTGGATTGTCTCCTTGCAGTGGTTGCATCCAAAAAGATTAGTTACTCCCTAAAAAATGAACACTCCATTTTGGAATGGGGTTGATTGGTGGATTTCTGATAGGCATTGTGCTAGGATAAATGAGAGGATGAACCTCTCGGGAATTTCCTCCCATCATTGAAGGACAACTCCAATTGGAATTCATGTTCCATGATGCATTATTTATGCTAGGAATATTAACATTCAATGGAAAAGGGTTTCCCTTAGAAATAGAACCTAGAAAACTATTGGGTGTGCCAAGAGGATTTTGTAATCTCCTGCAACCATTTTAGGCTACATTAATGTGGATCTTTGGACTACTGATGAAGACAAAGGATCAAGTATAATGTTTTCCATATTATTCCAACTTTCAAAAATATTAACCAGTGACTCACATTTCATATGACTGGGTTTAAAGGACGTGCTAAGGGTGGATTTACATGACAAACTGTGTGATACTCTATTATTTCAATTTCAATCAGAGTAATATCATTAAATCTATCTATGTTTCGTTCATTATGTGAAAAATTATGAGAATTGGTTTGATGTTGTTCTTATCTAGTAACATTTTATTGTGTTTACAAGTAGTTCAGTTTCCATGTCACAAAGATGTGGTTCATGTATCTGCCTCCACAATGTAGTGGGGCCCTCAAACTTGGGTGAATTTCCTCGCTGCCACATTGATAGGTGGATCGAGAAATTAGTCACTCTAAATTTTAATAAAAGGATTTTATTATTAGAGTATATAAAAATACAACCAAACAATCCTAAAGGAAACTAGACTCAATGAAAATCAAGTTGTCGACACATCTAAAAAATTCCTAAGAAATCCAACAAGCAAAACTCTTTCCAAAGAACCAAATTTTGGTGAAATTTTGCATTAAAGGGCCTTCCAAAACCAGTAGCTCCTCAGGGACATCGTGCCTCAACAATTAATAAATAGTGAAGGTATGATAAAGTGTTACCTTGTTCTTCAATCACCAAAGCTGCAAGTGTTAGCTCTTGGATACTCACCATCCCAAGGAGATGAAATAAACTTGTGTCTGTCTCAGGTACCATAAGTGTTCCCCACTTACAATATATAATATGATTCCCTAGGAAAATAAACTATGGTTATTGCTTCACAATCAGTGGTTGGGAAGTACTTGCCAGACTAGGATAAATGACATAAACTAGATCTCTTGAAAAAGTGATGTCACCACGAGAACTTGTCACTTAATTGAAATATTATAATATGCTCATATCCCACCAAATAAGTAAGAGGGGGGATACCACCCTTACTAATTCGGATTGACCTCATGCTTAGCACATGTGTTAGAAGTTATTTCTTGACATGCACTCTTTTATAATTATGGATTTTATATCTCTTTAATAAATACTAGCTTCAAAATTGTGTGGCTAACGAAGGGTTAACTCTCAAATCTTATTCCAGGGACCTATCCTAATATATGTCAGTGATATAAAAAGGAATATTGATATTTTTGGATTAAGAATTGTTTTTAGGGTATTTTTCTTAGTTTCGAGGAGTGATGGTGAAACTGGTGGTGTTTGTGAGTCAAAATGTTAAATCCATCAAATACACAATAGTAGGGAAGATAAATAGGTTCTTTGAGATCCTTCAATCATGCAAATTGCAAAATATAATCACTTTTGCGAATTTGAATTTTTTTATTATAAAGAAGCAACGTTTTGTTGTCACAATTTATTAACTTATTTCTTTTCAAATAAGTTTCCATTTTTTTAGCAAGGTTTCAAGAGTTTGGAGTCAAACATAAGATGTGTTCAAGTTGATTAAACTATCACTAATTGCAAATGGAAAATGTTTGAATGTTCAAAGGTTTTCATATTTCTAATAAGTCTCCTAGACTGATATTTAAATGTAGGATTATGATTCAATTTTGATTTTACAATTGCATAATTTTTTCTTTCTAGATGTTGAATTTAATGTTCCAAAACAATGGTTTCAAAATCAATGCAAAATTATAAATAGATTTTGAAATTCTAAAACTCAAAATCATTTACACTTGAGATCTTCTTTCTAATTCATAGGACCGCCTGAAAGTGCAACTGAAGAGGATATTTGTAGCTCGACAATATGCTTCAAAATTTCAAAAGATGCTTATTACACTTGAGATCCCTATTTCTCATTCACAATATCGCCTAAAATTCTGAGTAAAGAGGATACACATGGATGGAAAATATAGTTCAAAACTTTAAAAGATTCCTATTACACTTGAGATCCCTATTTCGCGTTCACAAGATCTCCCAAAAGTGTGAATGAAGAGGATACGTAGGGATCCAACACAACATATCAAAATAAAATTGAAGGTTAAAAACACAAATCTCTCTAATTATGATTCAAGAAATTCAAAATTAATCCATCCAAAAGAAGTTTACTTGATTAAGTTATATTCTCATGGTTCTTGGATGGAAATTCTTTTTGAATTTATCTTAAGTGAGAGGTCCAATTTTTTGATAATTTTAGTGAATTTGATTTAATGGGTGGCTCTAACTATTTCTTAACTATGATTTCAAAGTGTGTATCTAATTAGCAAGTATATGTAATTTCAAAATAAAAGTTCCTCAGGTTCATTAATTTAAAAAACATGTGGTATTGTTCATTCTTGGATAAGTTTTCTTTGCAAATAATGATTTAAAGGTACCAAATTAGTAAAAATATCATCCAATAACAGTGAAATAATGGATCCAAATGAAAAATATTACCTAATACACTTAGTTCTAAGCAATATTTAAAAGAAAAATTGAATAAAAGCTCAAAAAATTACTAGTGAAAGTACTCTTTCAAGCTTTCCTAAAGAATATTGAAAGACTCCTAAATTCAAATGAAATCCTTCCTAATTCTCTCAATATTTCTTCTGACATGTCCTAACAGGGATTTGGCTATCATGTTAAGGTCGCAAATTCTACCTCCGTCCCAATTTAAAGGCCTAAATCAATGGTTTATATTTTTTTCTATTTTCAAGCTAAATGCATACAATATTTAAAATCTTTAAAAGGTCCTCAAATATTTATCAAATTAGATTGAATTAATCTCTAAAATATTTGTTAGAGTATTCCTAAGCCATATACAGCAGAAAGAGGCATCCCAAATGGTTAAAAACTAAATATTTTATGTCAAAAAATTTCAAGATTATGTGGCTTTCACATGATGTGGCTCACACTCTGTTGTCTTAACACACAAAGTGTCACCAATTCTCTTTGGCATAATCAAAAGGGAATCAGCATGGGGATGGAATTTTGTGTAAGCTAACGAGGTGTGTCAACCAACTCAAGCCAAGAAACTAAAATATTTGGCCCAAATACACTTGAATTTGATGAATTAAAGGTGGATCTAGGTCGGTTTTAGAATCCTAAACTAAATTAAGGTGTCTAATGACATAAATTAGGCATGAATAGAAATATATAAAGGAAAGAACACCCATTAATGAGGAAAACAATCAAGAAATCAATAATTAAAACCCTAAATCCCCAGTATAGTCATCATTCTATTAGTAGAGTTTCTAGAGCTAAAGCTATGTCTTACTCTCCTATTTCTATGAGGTAGTTGAAGCCCAATTGATATAGATACAAACCAATTATCACAATTAACCTAATATCTTGAGATTTATTTTGATGGAGTTTGAGAAGGGGAGGAAGAGAGGAGAATAGCTCTTGTATCCTTGAAGTTTGATGGATTTTATTGATAGATGGTATTGTAGCCCTTTGAATCTCCTTCACACATGCAAATATAACCACAAAAAATCCTTCCTACTATCCTACAAAAAAATATTTAAGAAATTCAAGCTACATCTAGTTTCCTACCAATTCAAATTCAAAATAAAACTTGGAGGGAAAATTGAATTGATTGATATTAGATTCAAATGAAGAAATACTTACAATTCTTGAAAGTGCATTCATTCTCCTTATATTATATTTACTCCTCTACCATCCATGCTCTTGATGCCAAAAATCCATTGTAGTAGAAAATACATTTCTAACCTTCAGTTCGTCAAGCAAGTCTTTACTCTCAATTCTATTATTTACTTGACCTCATATGCCTTTCTTACGTAGCATTGAGATTTGTGTACCAAGTTACTAAACATCAATGTGGGACTATACTTTTTCATATTTTTTTATTATTTTCATCAAAAATTCCTCTTTTCAGAGTTTTTGCATGCATTTAACTTGATTTTCACAGTTTTCAAGACAATTAATATGCATGTTATGTATTCTTTCCACTATAGGGGTTATGGAAACTGGGTTTTGGCCCTTAAGTGGCCATGGACTTGGCCTCTCTAGAGAAACCTTTTCCTTAAATCATCTTCTCCTTTGTGGAAGTAGTCATCACATTATCGATTAAAACTCTCAATTCTTCCAAAATTCTGATCTTCATGTTGCGAGCGAAAAACAAAATTATTGTTTTCATTCCATCACTCTCAAATGTGTTAATTTTATTGTTAAAAGAGATTATTTAATCTTTTACTTGAATTCTATATTTAACATTTATTTAAATCACCTAATAATATTTGGACTTACTTATTCCATTAACTTTGATTTTGTAATTTATTTAAAGTGTTTGTTTATGGTTGTATTTGTTTCCTCTACCTAAAATAAAGTGAATTCTTAATAAATATGTATATATTTTCATAACTTTATGATACTTCATTGTAATAATTTAGTTATAGTCATTTAAAATATAAATAATAGAATAATTATAATGTTAAATTATTGTTTTTAAATAAACATCCAATTTTTTTTTATACCATAAACATTACTTTTCACATGTGAAGGCCTATTAAAAAGTATATTCATTTGCGTATAAAATAGAAAACATTTGGATATAAAATAGAAAACACACCCACAGGCACATTGAGATAACAAGACAAAATAACAAATAGAAAGCATATTGGGACAACAAAACAAATAGAAGACGAGTGCTTTAAAACTTACATAGATTTATCTTATTTACCAACTTTCATAAGGATCAAATCTTGCAAACTCCATTGTTTTAATATAAATGCTTTAGTGTGGATTTTGACTTATAAATGTGTAATAAGCTTATTATAAAGATTTATAAATATATTTATATATTTTAAATTTAACATATTTAATATATAGAAGTAAAATTAGTCATTAATTTCAAAATAATAATAATAATAATAATAATATATAAAATATAATAGTATTAAAATAAATATTTTAAATTTTTCTTAAAATAACAAAATAACAAAATAAACGAGATGTAAAAAGAAATTCAAAGAAATTCACATGTTTAATAGAATATCTAACATAAATATATGTATATTTAAAAACAAAAATGTAAAGTGTGAGAAGTTTACCTTGTTGTATTCTTTAAACAAGGAGTATCTTAAATCTTAGATTACTGTAATATCTCGAATTTTGACCTAACACTTATGGGTATAAACCCCATTGATTATGATGTTACTATGATATTTTATTTGGTATATTGGGATTAAGACCCCATTGCACATGAACATGATGATTTGTTTGATATATTGGGTGTAAGCCAATTGCATATGTTTTATATATATGATTTTATGAGTTGGGCGTAGACCCTGAAGCACATAATTGATGAGATGTTTTGTGTTGAGCGAGGAGATCTGAAGCACATGGGTATTTAAGTTTTGTGTTGAGAAAGAAGCTGTGGAGCACTTGAGTAATTATATTTTTGTTGAGCGAGAAGCTCTGGAACACATGAGTTATGAAACATTTGTGTTGAGCATGAAGCTTGTTGGAGACATTTACCATCATACACACTCTTTCGGTCAAATTGGCCTAGTTAAACCACTATCCTAAGTTTAATTGACATCAGTGGAGCATTAATTAC
>LPNX011035356.1:402473-413875 GCA_001517045.1 Pseudotsuga menziesii
CAAAAATATCTTTTTCCAATTTCATGTTTCTTTACATAGTTTTGTTTTCCAAATAATGAAGATCTTGTTTGACTTGAGGACAAGTCAAAAGGTAGGCCTGCGAGGGGGATAAGCATTTTCATGCTTCATTAGAACCCTCCAAGTCTTTCCATATGCAGAGGATTGTGATTTTTCATATACAAAAGGGACCTGATTTCTAGCAATACAAGTGATTTTTAAATGCAAAGGGACCTGACTTCCAGTAAGGCAGAAGAATCTACAGAAGGACCTGACTTCCAGTAAGACAGAAGACATCAGAAGGACAGAAATGAATCAGAATACAAACCAATTTCATCAAGGAGCACACTCATCATACAGAGACATCCAACAAAGTCTGTAAGAATTTATAGTTTTTATGTTTTAAAAAGTTTCAGAACTCTTTGTTTTTAAGTGATGACATGTTACCAATTATTGTAAAGCTTGACTACCTATTTTTTTCCATTATTCTGATAGTCTCTACCAGTACTCTATTTACCTTCCAGTAGTCTCTGCCAGTACTCTATTTTACCTTCCATTAGTCTCTACCAGTACTTCATTTTTCTATCCTAGGGGTCAAGATGGTTGTCAGGATCAAACCCAAGGGAAATTTTAAATGGCCAAAACACTATACTGCATTCTACAGGCAGAGTTTTATTCTTGGTTTAAAGACAAACAGGGTCTCATTCTCAGTAATAAGTGAAATATTTAGACATAAAAGAATTCCAAAAAGTTTCTTTTATATATGTATTTAGTGCATCAAGCATTAGATAATATATAAGGAAGAAAACAAGGTCATATATATATCTTCAGTGCATCTTTTAAAAGGAAAAAGGTTTATTTTAAAAGAAAATCCTTCTTATTACAGCCTGTACATTAAAACATTGGGTATACAACAAACTGAAGTATATATTACAGCTCGTGCAATAAAATTTGGCCATATAAAGGATTATAAATCAAAACCTTACCTTTCATTTTTATGAGTACTTGAATGAAGTGGCACATTTTTGAAATGATGAAAGGAAAATGTCGAATGATGCCCCCACGACAGCATGTAAATAAGCTTGGTTCCTGCATTATGTATTGATAAAATTGGAAACCACGACTTGGTTATTCTCCTTGGGGCCGAGTCCAATTGTTGTCTCTGCAAAATCAACTACTGTGTGAAGGTAATTGACAATGAGAAGGGGTTGTGGGTTACAGGAAGTGTAAACACATCATTTGCTAAAGAAATCACGCAGGAGGAAAGACAGTCAGTGAGAGGGACGCCGCGAATACTCCAATTGCTGTGGAAATCATACAGGAGGAAGTAAAAATAGTTGCATTAGAGAAGAGGTAAAGTTTAAACCCTTTTCTTTGCTTAATACCCTACTCAAACCAACAGAAATTTCACAATTTCAGAGTATTGTTGTGGAGATAGGAAGACAAAGGCAGAGTAAAAGGTTGAAAGGTTCCTGTTTTCTATTTACTTTCAAAATGTCATCTAGATTGGAACCAGCAAAGTTTAATTCCACTGATATTCATGAAACTTGCATGGATATTTTTGAAAGTAAGCAGTGGGTAAACTTCTTTGAAAAATTTAATGGGCATAATGAGCAGGCTAGTCTAGATTTTACTGAAACCTTTGATGGAGAAAGAGTTATAGTGGGGAATTTGCATTTTAGACTATCAGAAGACATTCTAGCACAAGTTACTGGTCTGCCACAGCAAGGAGAAAGGTTTTTCAAGACTAAACAGTTTAAAGAGAAAGCATGGATGCCATTTTTGTGCAGGTCAAGAGCAGGGTCAGTCAATTGGAAGAAAGGGATACCAAGAAGCTGGCTGATTCATCCCTGGGATGAAATTGTTTATGTCATTCAAAAATTTATTACTTGTGAAGGCAGGTTCATCATTGTTTACCTTTATCACATCAAGCTGCTACAGCATTTAAAAGGTGAATGTGAGATCAATATGCCCTATTTCTTGCTACAGAGTTTGACTAAGATGGCTAAAGCTGTCCAAAGGCGTCCAAAAGACAAGATGACAAGCCTTTTTCACTGTGGGCTTATTAAAATCATCATCCAGCATGAGTTACAAAGGCAAAATTTGACATCGTCAGGATTTCTAGTTCATAATCAGTTTGAAGAGCAGGAAGATTTGCTTGATAACATACCCTGATGCAACAAGCTCAAAACCACCAAAGAGGAAGAAGAAAAAGAAAGAAGTATTGCTGATTACTGATGACGAAGACAACTCTAAGGCAGCAAGTTCAAAACATCCTCAGAGAAGGATACAAACTAGAAGTGTGAAGAGAAAAGAAAAACAGTATCAAAAACAAGATCAGATCTTCACCACCTACCATAGAAAGCCAAGAAAGTATAAGCAAGCTCAAAGCCAATCAGCATTAGAAGATGAGGAACATATACAAACCTTGGAGAGTCCAGAAGAAGATCCAGCAGCTAAAAAGGACAAGATATCCAAGATCCTGATGAGGTGATCAAGCAAACAAAAAGGATCAACCTCTTCTTAGACCAGCAAGAGAAGGAAAAATAAAAGCAGTTAGGATAGGAATTACCCAAAGGTTCAAGTTCTCTTTTCTCAGAGAAGCAAGCTATGGAAGAGGAAAAAGAATATTCAGCACAAGAGCATGAAGAAATGGGGATGGGTACCAATTCTGAGCAGCTTCCAATAAAAATAAAGAAAAAGAAGGCTTCCAAAAACAATAAAGAGATCAAGAGATTGAAACTTGAAATAGAGGAACTTGAGCAAAAGAATGAGAAGCTAAGAGAAGTCAACAGGAAGCTGAAGGTTCAGAGGACATGCATCTCTAAACAAGGATACAGATGGTATAAGGAAAGGAAGGTTTATAAGGCTAAGTATGAGAGACTGAGGGTCCTCTATGCATCTCGGGCTTCAACAGATGTATCATCATAGACAGAAGACTAGAAGCAAGATGATCATCAACAAAATTTTGGTTTTTGAACAGGGTCAAACATTTTTGGCATGGGGACATGCAACAGTTTCCTCTTGGGGGAGATGTTGGGCACCGTTTTGACCTCTTTTTGCCACTTATATATCTTTCATTTCCCTTCATAAAACCTCCATATTGATTACAAAAGCTTTAGAGTTCACCCATGAACCTTGGTTAAGAGATATAATGTCATTGCTTTCTAATAAATTGAGTTTTGAGAATTTTTAAGCATTTTAACTAAGATTTTTATTCAGATTACGGGATGTTCTAACTTCCCGTATCATCTCCAAAGTTGAGCATTTGCAGGACAGCTAGGCAGGAACTGGAAGATAGAGAAAAGATCCTCAGTGTCCAAGGATGGATGAACATTCAATGGATAGGTGATGTGGCCTTTACAGATGTCAAGTCAACCTCAGTCAAAGGCGACCACCTGTGCTCCCACTCAGCACCAAAGAAGGGAAATTTTTGATTTTGTTGAGTTTCACAATTCTAAATGAGGATCTCGATGGCTATGTTCATTAATTAGTTTGCAAGATTATAGCATTTCCAGTTTTCTTTTGAATTTGTATAAGTACTTCACAAAACAATGAAGAATTATCATGATTTGGGAGAAACGTATATTGTTTCTGAACTTCGTGGTTTCATTACTGTGTAATCAATTTGATGGTGAATACATTTAGAGTTTCAGTTCTGTAAATATTCAATTGGTGTGTGAATGAGGCACTGGAGGGCCCCCATTGTTGATTTCGCACATTCTTTTACTTGCCGGTGTAGCGATTTGGGTGATTGCAGCGATTTCATTTGATGCAAGTTATTTAAATCGTGCCATTGGTATGTGTTAATCCCTGTAGTATCTAGTTTATTTTTGTAGAACGAATTCAGCTAGTTTTTAATCAATTTCATAAAAAGCTCTATTATCTTGTTTAATGGTTCAAGCTTCTATTCCATCGTGCTGCATATCACTTGCATTGTTTGATAAACTCTGTTCTTTTACTGGTTAAATACTGAAGGCATTGATGGTTCAGACCACGATTTCTATATACTATATATTGCTGTTTATTCAATGGTGAAGTGGTAAAGGAAAATTATAAATTATGAACACTCTCTTGTAAGGGAATTTAATTAATAACTATTCATTCAGCGTTGGAGTATTAGGCAGAACCTTGTAGTCTGTATGTTAGGGTTAGAATTGTTGTTTAAATGCTTTTACTATCTCATTTCTTTCACCAAAATATTGCTTCCATAAATAGATTGATGTATACTTGAAAAGAAACAAATGAAGTTATCCCTGTAAAAGGATTTTTGTATCTTTAAGTTACATTATTTTTCATCTGAGAGTAGATTCAATTCACAGATAATTAAATTATCCAAACAAGTCTGGCTCTAAGTCCTAAAAATTGGATATGCCTCTAAGCTTACTGACCCGGATTGATATAAATTTAAGGTCTGATTCACATTGGTAGATCATATCCCAACAGAGAGCATACCTTCCCAATGCACAGATGTGAACCAGACCTTTATGCATTCACAAAACTAGAGAGCCGAACAGAACATAACCAACAACAATGAAAATGAATCGTTCATCCATGATAGACCAAGATTAGGGTTGAGATTACCCCATCCCAAGGAGCATTTACTCTGCCACCTTGTCCACCACCAACGATGTGATTTTTCCCTCTTGCCTATAGTCCAAAAACCCCAAATGGGACTTGATATTGGAAAATCCTTGTGCCTTGAAACCACCATCATTAACATCGTTGACTTAGGATAAGTCAAGATTCATGGAATATGGAATATTCCATGAATGGCTCAATAGACATATATCATATGGTATGTAAAATTTAAATACATCAAGGCTAAGTCTTATGACTTAAGCCTTTCACATACAAGCATAAAAACATTCAAACCATATCATCAATACTAAGCATAGGAATAAATTTTATGAGGTGTTAGAACCACAATAATAATGTTAACAAGTTAGATGCAGGTCTAAATAAACCCAGCCATGCATAAAAAATATCGCAAACAATAGCAGTAAGGATTGTTAGGATAGGACTTTGGTCCTTTTATCTTCAATAGTAATGGAGTAGTTTAGCATAGGTAGTATGCCAAGTTTAAATAGTCATAGAAAGCTTCATAATCTATTTGAACCTGCAAAAATTGAAGAGAGGTTGCATTAGTTCCATATGAACCAAGTAAACCTTGTAACATCAAGTAAAACCAATTACCTCTCCAACTGATTTTATAAGGGATACAAGTCCCGCCACTCCACCCGTTAACAATTACAAGTTAAGTCAAGATTCATCCATAAACAATGAACAATCATTATAACTAGTAAGTATGCTATAACTGAATACACACACGCAAATGCATGATAATAAATAATCAATGAACAATGTATCCATCTAAATCAGATCAAGTAACATAAAAAAATTATAGAATTACATCAGGAAAACATCTAGAAATGGTAAGAATAGTTTACGACACTTCGGTTTCGCAAAAAAAGATCAACACATTATGCATAAGATAAGTCAATGTCAAGTCCAGGTAGTAATTAAATAGCTTAATAAAAAAAAAATTCAAATTTTGAGGACATTACAAGTGGTATGAGAGCCCAGTTTCAACACTAAGAGACCTAATGGGAATTCCAAACATTCATTGTAGAAGATAAAGTATGTTTTAAATTTTGTTAACTAACAAAAAAATTTCTAGTTAATAAAAATTTGCAATTGCGGGATTAAAAGAATAGTTTAGATCATGAACACAGAAGATGACAACAGTCGGCAAGGAAAGTTGAATACTCCCACACATGAAGAAGAACTGGTGGTTGAGCTAAATTCTAATATACTGAAAACCATACAAATTCGTCAATCATACTTACAGAGCTTCGAGGATGATAATTTGAATGAAAGAAACGAAAAATAAACAATTGTTGAATCCTTGTTGCAGAACATGACATGAGGAAGTCCATAGGGAAAACCCAGTCATTCAACCAACAGGTTCAAGAAAAAATTATATCATAAGCAAGCTAGAATCCTGAGAGAAGAAGGAAAAGAAGAACATGTCCCTGAACCTCTAGAAAGATACTGTCACAGTCCTTCTAGTGATGATTCTCTTTCTCCTTGCGGAAAGAAATAGAGAAATGATGACAATCTCCAGGGAGAGTTCATGAAGATAAAAGCCCAAACCAATGAAGGAAAGTTGAACACATAGGAGAAAGCTGAAGAATGGATTCTAGGTATGAGAAAATATTTCCAAGTACATAACTACTTTAGCGAGATGAAGGCTCCTCTAGCCATCTATAATTTAAATGGAAAAGAAACTAGATGGTAAAGAGACCTAAAGCATACCAAGAAAGCTGAGGTAAGATAAATCCGATAGAGTAATGTCCACAATATTTTCTAGGAGAAGTACATGTCAAAAAGGTTCTTCGACAGAAAGGTGAAAAAATTTCATGAATTAAGGATGGGTTCCATGACTATGGATGCTTTCATTAACAGATTTTTGGATTTGTTACATTATGTGTCTTACATAAACGACAAGAAAGTGAAAATATAGCAGTTTTTAGGATTTCTTTCTCCCAACTTTTAGGAGAAGATTGAATTTGGAATTCCTGAGACATTGGACATCGTCCTACACAAATTTTGGATTTGCTATGAGCATGGACAACTGAGGCAAGAAAATATCAACAAAAGCAGAGACAGGTCTAGGACCTTCTCGGACAACCACAAAATGGGTTTTAACCTGCCATCTTATAGAAAATAGAACAACAACTTTCCAGCCAATAAAAACTTTAAAAGAATAGGTACAAAGCCATATGTACCAGCTCTAAATAATAACAAACCAACATCAAATGGGGGATCCAATGTTAACCCACTGCAAATCAAATGTTGGAAATTCCAAGCGCCCCATTATGCCCAAGGCTGTAAGAACAAGACCAGTGGAGTCTTGCACAACTTACAAGAATAACCAACAATATAGGACATAGTTGAAACACTGTGGATTTATGTAGCCTTGAATGTGTTGAAATATTGTAAGTTTGAATAATATTCTATATGTATCTTTTTGTGGCCCCCGATGGTCCTACCGGGAGAACCACTTGTATTACATTGTACCCCAATGCTCCTAATCGGAAGAAATAATAAGAGTCATGAGGTAGTCCCCTCTAATTGTAAAGGTGGGTCATCAGCACCCCACTGTGGTTACTTGAGCCTAGATGTGTAACGCGAGCCTACATGATTTAAATCGAGCCTACATGTCAAATGAGTTAACTTAAGTAAATGGATGAATATAAATAGAGGTGTAGTGCTCCTCATTTGAGACACACACGCTCTCACTTGTGTCGCGCATTAGTGGAGAAGAGAAGTAGCTAGAGAAGGAGGAGGATCAGGCTTTGATCTCCTTGGTGGTTTTATCTTTTATCTTTTTGGGGCATCTATATTCAGGAAGCTTTTGCTAGGTTTTTCCCTTTAGGGTTTTCCCAGGATAAATCTTTGTGTTCGTTTTGTATGGTTGTGCTTGTCTATCTTTCAGTGATCCTGTTTATATGCTTTTGTTATGAAAATGAAATGAAATACTAATGTCTTAGCTAAGCATATGGAAATTTAACATGGTATTAGAGCTAACCTGAGAAGAAGACATTGTGTAGCTACAGAATCTAGGGATTCTTACTTTTTGGGTCTCTCTCCACAATCCATCAGCAAAAGTATGCTAGGATGACTCTCCATTGAAGGGTGCATCTTTTTTGTCGAAGCGGAATTTGATTCTGATCATTTTCAGTTTTCGACGTGGAAATTAGGGCTTTCTGTTAGTTTTTCAACATTTAAGCTAGCATTATGTTAAGATTTTTTCACTGAGAGAATAACAAGCACAACAATAACATAAGCACATCACATGAGACAAGAGACACAAAGAGTTTTGGGAGGGGAAACCATAAATGGAGAAAACCCCTCAACTTCCTCTAAGATAGAATCACAACAAGATGTGAAACCCAAAACAATAAGATGACCTCCCAACACAGCAGCCTTCTGTCTTCTGTCAAGCCAAAGTATTTCCTTCTCCAAAGGTGCGCCACACTTGAGAGAGCAAGTGATGTAATTCACAAGTGATAAATAGAGAGACTCTCACTCTCTATCTATATTCTTCTGTTGACTTGAAGTGCACTCAACCATGTAGGCTTAACCTAATAATTACTACTCGAGCCTACACCTTAATTAGTGTATAATAACTCAAGTGCCCCGAAACTGTGGGGACTTACCTAATGACTTGATATGACTTGTTTACATTAATAATCCTCCCGATCGAAACATCGGGGTAAGGCAACATGACTCAAATGCATAATAGAAACATCCCGGAATAAACATCGGGTTACAATACATAAGATACATAGAAGAATACATTCCGAAGTTACATATACATCAACACTCCCTCTTAACTAGGAAGGTATTCTTTCGACACAATTTTCAGCACTGGTCTTCTTCTCTGCATCAACTGGATCATCTTTGACTTCAAGTCATCTTCATCTTCAAGTCATATTCGTCTTCAAGTCATCTTCATCTTCAAGTCATCTAGATCTGGATCATCTCTCGATTTGGATCAACACAAATGGCATCACTGGATCTAAATCATCACTCGATCTGGATCAACATCACTGGACTGGATCTGGATCATCACTCAATCTGGATCAACATCAAATGGCATCACTGGATCTAGATCATCACTCTATCTGGATCAACATCACTGGACTGGATCTGGATCATCACTCGATCTCGATCACCACTGCTGGATCTGGATCATCACTCGATCTGGATCTCTCGGAGTCATCATAACTGGATCTGGATCATCTCTCGATCTGGATCTCCTCTAGTCATCATCATGTGTATACTATCTTGTCATAGGAAGTTCTACAGAGCCAGGCCTTTTTCATGCTTGTTATAGGCCTACCCTCATGTAGGTCTTCACCCAGCACTTATATCTGACCTGCTCGTCAGAAAGGCACACCCAGCACTTATATCTGACCTACTCGTCAGAAGGGCCCAACACTCACATTCACCAGCATGATAGGACACACCTACTATCATCTGTGAAATGGCTCAGCACTTATAATCACCAGCATGGTAGGACACACCTACTACCATCTGTGAAATGGCTCTGCACTTATATCTAACCTACTCGTCAGAAAGGCACAATCCCATCCAGGGGAACACATCCAACCACACTGATGGGAGACTCCTATCTAGACAGGAACACATCCTATCACAGTGATAAGACATTTCTGCAATTACATCTGACCTTCTCGTCAGAAAGGCACAACCATCCAGGGGAACACATCCAACCACACTGATGGAAGACTCCTATCCAGAAAGGAACACATCCTATCACAGTGATAAGAGATTTCAGCACTTATATCTGGTCCTACGAGAACACATCCCAGCAGTCACTCCAGAAAGGCTCTGCACTTACATCCATCCAGGGGAACACATCCAACCACACTGATGGAAAGGATTGCACTCACATTTGATCCTACGAGAACACATCCCAGCAGTCATATCAGAATGGCCCCCAGTCCTCGACTGAGCTACCTGGTAACTGACCAGGCACCTCCACTCTCATAGAGAATGGCAATTGCCCTTACATCCGACCTGCTCGTTGGAATGGCCAACACTCACATCTGACATGGAAGGAACTAAATCCTTTAGCCATGAACAGAATGGTTCAGCCCTTACATTTGATCAAGTGGGAACACATCCCTCTGTCACATCAGAATGGCTATCTCAGTCCCTGACTGAGTGTTCCTGGTAACTGACCAGGTGCCTCCATTCTTAGAATGGCAATCAGCACTCATATCTGACATGGAAGGAACTGAATCCTCTCACCATGACAGAATGGCTCAACCCTTACATCCGACCTGCTCATCAGAATGGCTTTGGATCTCTAGCACTCATATCTGACATGGAAGGAACTGAATCCTCTGACCATGACAGAATGGCTCAGCCCTTACATCTGACCTGCTCATCAGAATGGCTTTGGGACTCATCACTGTCTCTGGGAGGAAGCCTCGATCTGGAGAACACCAAGTCTCTCTCTGAAGTACTCGAACTTCAGCCTAGCCAATGGCTTCATCAATACATCAGCTATCTGTTCCTCCGTCGCAACATACAGGATCTTCACTACTCCTCTCTGCACCATATCCCTGATATAGTGATACTTGATCTCGATATGCTTCGACTTGTCATGGAACACTGGATTCTCTGACAACTTCATGCAACTCTGGTTGTCACAGTGTATACAAGTAGCATCTAACTGGAGATCAAATATATCAGAAAGTAGCTTCTGCAGCCATACTGCCTCACAACTAGCTGAACAAGCTGTGACATACTCTGCTTCAGCTGTACTCAGTGCCACACAGGATTGCTTCCTGCTAAACCAAGAGATCACACCTGATCCCATACTGAAGCAACATCCCGAAGTACTCTTCCTGTTGATGGCACTACCTACCCAATCTGAATCAACATAACCCTCCAAGTTAATCTTCTGATTCACATCGTACTTGAGCCCATAATCAATTGTACCCTTCAAGTACCTCAGAATATGCTTTGCAGTAATCAAGTGAACACTTCTCGGATCTGTCAAGTACTGGCTCAAGGTGTTCACAGCAAAGCAAATGTCTGGTCTTGTGTTCGTCAGGTACATCAATGACCCAATCATCTGACGATACATCATATCATTAACCGTCTCTGAAGAAGCATCACTCAATAGCTTCAGGTTCGATGCCATAGGTGTAGCCATGAAGTCCATCATCTTGAACCTCTTCAAGATCTCTACTGCATACTTCCCTTGTCCAAGGAAGATTCCATCTGTATTCTGCCACACCACCATACCTAGAACAATACTGCATCGACACATAACAGGAGCATCACTAGTCTTCCACCTTCAACCATGGATCAAAGGTTGGAATCCACTTTACTCTCAGTAAAGCCTAGAATCATCAGTAATCTGCCCATCCTGTCGTACCATGTCGAACCTCAGGATCTTCTGCAATCACTCCCTCTGAAGCGGAGCATCATACTCCCTCTGTCTTCTGTACTCTATGCACTGAAACATTGTATACTGGAGTGACAAGTAGTATCCATCTAGGATCACTGGATACTAAGATCCTCTATCTTGAACTTCTTCAAAGGTTTATCTTGCACCCATCTGTGAGCTTGTCATCCTCTATCAACCTTGTAGCAAAGTTTAAGATATTCTTCAAGCTCATCATGTATGTGTTATCCCATGATGTTTCCATCTACTACATGATGGAACTATGAACTTTTCTTCAAGTCTCGATATTGCGCTCTGACATCATTCTTCTAGAACTGGTCTTCCCTTTCTTCTTAGTGGCTGGAAGGTTCTACATCAATGATGTCACTGCACTCGTCATATTATTCTTCAATTT
>LPNX011035356.1:414075-456358 GCA_001517045.1 Pseudotsuga menziesii
TATTTTTTGGATGGAAATAGCTTGATCTTTAGTTGCTCCCATCTTCTCTTCTCTTCTTATGATTCGAGCTTCTTCTTCTTCATGGAGTCTTCTAAAAGTAATCACTTCCTTTTGGAACACATTCCTTGAATGAATGAATTCTACGATCCTGGGAGGCCATTCAAGGTGGCCATCACCACTTTTGCATTCTTCACTTTTTCTTTTAATGCTTCAAGTTGTTTTTTGATTTGAAAGACTCTTAAGACTGCATGGTCTCTACATTCTAGATCTTCACATTCTTCAACTGGATTCTGTAGGTCATATTCTGATTTTGTTTTTCCCTTCAAATAGCTTAAGATTCAGGAAGACCTTCAACAGCTTTGCTTGCAATAGGTAGTGCTCTGTAATGCACATGTGCAAGCCTTCTATGTCAAAGCTAATTTGGCTCTACTATGTCATGGATCAAGGCTTGTTCTTGGATGGCCCTTCAATTTGTACAAGCCTCCTTCTTGTTCTCCAATCACTACCGCACCATCGATAGTCTTTTCTTTTGGCCACATGATGACTTGACCATCTATGAATGCAACCCACATTCCTTTTGTATCAATGGAGAGAAGGTTATTCTTGAGTCCTGCAACAAACAATACTTCTTTCATTGTTAAATACTTACCAGATTCTAGCTTGTATGAATATTCCCCACTACCTTTTATTGGATATTGGTAGTCATCTCCTAGTTTCACCTTGTGAGGTGATTCATGTTCTGAGAGTCTTACAAAGGATTCCTTGAATCCTGTCATATGTTTGGAAGCCCCACTGTCTATAAGCCAATCATTACTTCCATGAGTAATGTTACATGTGAGAGTTGATATTAGAACATATTCATCCTCGCTTGAAGAATCTTCACTTTCATATCTAGATCTCTTTCTGGATATTTCATCATCCTCTGTCTTCTTTGGCCTCGTCTCCCTCTGAAACTGGAACCTCTATACTCATGTAGGTGTCCAATCCAGAGAGATAAAATACTTCTATGCTTGGAATTTGTCAACTTCACCAAGCTTATCATCAAGCTGATGTGATGGATCACTTTGAAATGAGAACCTCAAATGGAAATAGCAAAGGATTAGATCTTACCGATTTGAGGTGTCCGTCCTTGTCCTGGAGTTCGTTGATCTAGGGTTTGTCACAGAAACCCTAATTTTCAAAACTTGGAATCTTTCAGATATGATTGGACGAACAGATAGATCTCTTCAAATGGAGCTGTTCAATGTACTCCTTTTCTGAAAACAGTGGAGGGAAACTCCCGGAACAGGAAGCCCTAATTTTCTGATTTCTTCTACAGAAATGCCTATTACTGTTTCTGTGATAGCTCCGAAATTACTACTCCTATGTGTCTGAAATTTCTCACTGAGGTAACCTCGCATGTCCCTGATCCAAAATCATAGGTTTCATCAGAATTTGTTTCACCATTTGGGATTTATGATCCTTTTCCCAACGTGACCTGATACTGGACTGTTCAGAACAGCGAAGTTGTATGGCATGCCACGTGTCACTGGTTCATCTTCAGAGTCTGACCTTCGGACCACAGAAATTTTAGTCTGTTCCCTTTTTGGAACATCTTCAGAAATTGAATTTGGACCTCTGTAGCCCAATATATTGCATATTTCCCGAGGTGTCCTGTTTATGGATGATTTCTGGAAGAGGATGGAACCCTAACTTGGAGAGATCATATCTCCCAGAATATAGAGAATGAGAGGCTGAAATTTGGATACAGTGGTTATCAGGATCTTATATTAGGACCCTACAATTTTCAGCTTCTGAGACTGCTCCAATCTTGACATATAGCTACTGTACCAAAACTTAGCACTTTTAGTATTTAGGGTTTCTCCTAGCTTAGGGTCAAACTAGGGTTTGACTTTCCTGGAGTTTCACCCAACCAAATTTATTGATCCAGGTCTCTAAAATTTGGTTTTGATAAGGAGAAAAATCCTATTCTGGTCTCACTCAAAAATTCCTCTTCTGTAGAAAGCCCTAATTTCCGCATCGAAACTGAAAATGCTTGAAATTGGATTTCGCATCGACAGAGAGATGCACCCTTCAATGGAGAGTCATCCTAGCATACTTTTGCTGAAAATATGTGGAGGAAGATCCAAAAAATAGGAAGCCCTAGTTCCTGCAGCTGCACAATGTCTTCTTCTCAAGTTAGCTCTGATACCATGTTAGTTTTTCAACATTTAAGCTAGCATTATGTTAAGATCTTTTCACTGAGAGAATAACAAGCACAGCAATAACATAAGCACATCACATGAGACAAGAGACACAAAGAGTTTTGGGAGGGGAAACCATAAATGGAGAAAACCCCTCAACTTCCTCTAAGATAGAATCACCACAAGATGTGAAACCCAAAACATTAAGATGACCTCCCAACACAGCAGCCTTCTGTCTTCTGTCAAGCCAAAGTATTTCCTTCTCCAAAGGTGCACCACACTTGAGAGAGAAAGTGATGTAATTCATAAGTGATAAATAGAGAGACTCTCACTCTCTATTTATATTCTTCTGTTGACTTGAAGTGCACTCAACCATGTAGGCTTAACCTAATAATTACTACTCGAGCCTACACCTTAATTAGTGTATAATAACTCAAGTGCCCTGAAACTGTGGGGACTTACCTAATGACTTGATATGACTTGTTTACATTAATAATCCTCCCAATCGGAACATCGGGGTAAGACAACATGACTCAAATGCATAATAGAAACATCACGGAATAAACATCGGGTTACAATACATAAGATACATAGAAGAATACATTCTGAAGTTACATATACATTAACACTTTCTACAGAAGATGAATTTTTGAGTGAGACCAGCATAGGATTGTTCTCCTCATCAAAAAAAAAATTTAGTGACCTCGATCAAGAAATTTGGTTGTGTGAAACTCTCGGAAAGTCAAACCCTAGCTAGAAAAACCCTAAGTACTAAAACGGCTACGTTTTGGTACATTCTCTATATCCTGAGATTGGTGAATTATCAGGGGCTGAGAATTGCAGGGGCTGAATATCAAATCCTGATGTACACTGTGTCCAAATTTCAGCCTTCGATTCGCTATATTCTGGGAGATATTATCCCTCCAAGTTAGGGTTCTAGCCTCTTCAAGAATTCATCCCTAAACATGACACCTGGGGAGAACTATAATATCTTGGGCTACAGAAGTCCAAATGGAATTCATGAAGATGTCTTGGAAAGGTCACAGATGGTAATTTTAGTGGTCCAAATATCAGAACCAGAAGATGAACCAGTGACACGTGGCATGCCGTACAACTTCGCTATTCTGAAAAGTCCTGTAACAGGTCACCTTGGGAAAAGAATCATAAATCCCAAATGGTAAAACAAATTATGATTAAACCTATGGTTTTGGATCAAGGACATGCGATATTATCTCTGTGCGAAATTTTAGACACATAGGATCAGTAATTTCTAAGATATGACAGAAACTGTAATAGGCATTTCTGAAGAAGAAATTGGAAATCTAGGGCTTCCTGTTCCGGGAGCTTCCCTCCACTATTTTCAGAAAAGGAGTACAATGGACAGCTCCATTTGAAGAGATCTATCTGTCTATTCAATCAGATCTGAAATATTCCATTTTTTGAAAATTAGGGTTTATGTGACAAACCCTAGTTCAGCGAGCTTCGGAACCAAGACGGACACCTCAAATTGGTAAGATCTAATCCTTTGCTATTTTCATTTCAGGTTCTCATTTCAAAGTGATCTATCACATCAGCTTGATGATAAGCTTGGTGAAGTTGAAAAATTCCAAGCCTAGAAGTATATGATCTCTCTAAAGAAAATGGTTTGGACACCTACATGAGTATAGAGGTTCCAGTTCCAGAGGGAGATGAGGCTAGAAGCCTTACACAAGAAGAACTTGGTCAAGGCCAAGAAGATCATTGTTGATTCAGTCATGAATCAACTTGTACCACAAGTGTCTCCCCGAAGACACCAAAGATGTTTGATTCCTTGACAAAGCTATTTGAAGATAAGAACTTAAATCAGAAGATGGCTTTGAGAAAACAGTTGAAGAATGTGAAGATGCAGAATGCAGAACAACTTGAAGCGGTAGAAGAAGAAGTGGAGAATGCAGAAGTGGTGATAGCCACCTTGAATGGCCTCCCAGGATCATGGGATTTATTCATGCAAAGAATGTGTGCCAGAAGGAAGTAATTACTTTCAACATACTTTGGGAAGAAGAAGAAGCTCGTCTCATAAGAAGAGAAGAAGAAAGATGGAAGCAATTGAAGATCAAGCTCTCACCATTCAAAGAAGATCCCTCAAGCGATGAGGAATATGAAGAACTCAATTCTTAAAGAACCTCTTATCCATCTTATCATCTGGATAAGAAATGATGATTTCATAAATGAAGAAGATGATGAAGCAGAATGATCAAGAAGGAGTCTACCCATGAAACAAACAAAACATAAGTATTCAATTGTCATTTAATGATATTGTTTTGTTATGCATTTGATTATATTCAGTTGATGTGTTATGCATGATAGATTGTTTGCATTATTGACTGTATAATACTAATATGCATGTGATGGGTAAGTAGCTCATGGTGCTATACAACTCTCCATTGCTACTTATCAAACCTCTTTGCTGACATATTGGATTAGTGCACAATCTCAATAATGTCATGGTGGAGATGGAAGGCATCTAGAAAGTTTATGTGAGATATGGATGAATGTTGTATTGACTAAATAGTTGCATGATGCATAAGAATTTTTCGTTATGCATATGTTTTATGAAATAGTTCTAACCATGCAACTGGTGCATTTGAATTGTAGGAAAGCTCATGTACAACCTCCTACAAGAAAAGAAGGATGATACTTGTTCCAAAGAACAAGTGATGACAATTCAAGATTCACTCCAATAAACATGAATCTAAAGCTCCCAGGGTCAGAGACACCATGACAGAAGAAAGAGCTTCAGAGAGTGGTAGATCCACCTTGAAGGATGAAGACCACCATGGGTACAAGAGATAACTCAAGATGAAGAAAAGAATGCTATGAAAGAAGCTATGATCAAAGAATAACAATTGATCATGGGGAATGATGTATAAAATATGATGGAACAAGTGTACAAAGAAAGGTTCATGATTCTCCCCAGAAAGAATAGACTATGACATGACATACTCTATTGACCAGTATATATCAAGCATAGAACCACCTGTATAGAATGAAGAGGGAAGATGATACTCCACTTCAGGGGGAGTGACTATAGAAAATTATATCTGAGTTCGACATGGTATGACATGATGGATAGCTTTGTGATGGATCGAGACTTTACCAAGAGTAAAGTGGGTTCCAACCTTAAAGGTTGAATGCAGAAGAGTAGGATATGTTGATGACCTAAGAAGACAAACTCATAGAAGATGTTATGATACTAGAATGATGTTTGGGATATAGTACTCAAACCAGAAAGAAAGAATGTGGTATCTTCCAAATGGTTTTGCAAGATAAGATATGTTGTTGATAGAAGTAAGGTAAGAGTTGTGGCTAGAGGTTTCTATCAAAAAGAGGGAATTAATTCTGAAGAGACAATTACTCCAGGAAGCAAGGTACACTTCCTTCAAAACTATCATGGTAGTTTCTTCCATGATGAAGTAAAGACAAGCCTTCCTTAATGGTATGATTGAGGAAGAGTTTTACATCGAATAGTCACGAGGATTTGAAGTTGAAGATAGATGGAATCAAGTATACAAGTTGAAGAAGGCCCTCTATGGCCTGAAGCAAGCTCCCAGAGCTTGGTATGGAAGAATAGATAGTTTCCTAATGAGCATGGGCTTTGCCAAGAGTAAAGTTGATCCTAACCTTTCCTACAAGGTTGTAGAATATGTACCTATCATTCTATTACTATATGTGGATGACTTATTCTTGACAGGGAATGAGAAACAGATCATGGAAAGCAAGAAGAAACTAGTAGAAGAATTTGAGATGAAAGGCCTTGGGTTAATGCATTATTTCCTAGGTCTGGAAGTATGGAAAAATTCAGAAGGAATCTTTCTCAACTAGGGAAAGTATGTGGTACATATATTGAAGAGATTCAATATGTTGGAATGCAAAGTCATGGCCACACCCATGGACTCCAACTTGAAGCTATTAGCTGATGACTCATTAGAGTTAGTGGATGTGACTCACTACAGACAGATCATTGAGTCATTGATGTACTTAAAAAATACCAAACCAGACATTTGTTTTGCTGTGAACACCTTAAGTCAATATCTTGTTCAACCAAGACGAGTTCACCTAGTAGTTGCAAAACATGTGATGAGATATATGAAAGGGACTATAGACTTTGGTATATACTATGATGGTAGCCATGAGTATAGATTGTATGGCTACACAGATGCAGATTGGGCTGGAATTATTTCAGACAGGAAAAGCACATCAGGTAGATGCTTTTGTTTGAGGCCTGCTATGAGTTCATGGTTTAGCAGGAAACAGTCCAATGTTTCTCTTAGCACGATTGAAGCAAAATGCATAGCAGATTGCTCTACTAAGTTGTGAAGCCATATGGCTTCAGAAGCTGATATCAGGTCTCTTTGACCTGAAGATGGACACTACAATGATTATATGTGATAAAAATAGTTCTGATGACAAAGAACCCTGTGTTCCGACGTAACACGTAGAAATTCGGTATTTCTACATACAAGATAAGATGCAGATGATGATACTGTAGATGCAGATGATCGTGATTTAGTATTTCTATACTGAATATAGTGATGATGATGTTTCAGTATTCCCATACTGAATATATAGATGATATTTCAGTATTTACATACTGTAGATACAGATGATGGTGATTTAGTATTTCTATATTGAAGATATAGATGATGATGCTTTTAGTATTCACATACTAAAGATACAGATGGTGATAGTTCAGTATTCACATACTGAAGATGTAGATGATGATGGTTTGGATGATTATGTACTGACGAAGCCTATGCCTCGAGTAGAGTTTGAAAACTTTCGAGACAAGCTTGGTGTGGTTCGAAAAGATCTTCCCCAAAAGGGGGAATAGTGATGTTGCAGTGGGATTGTATCATCCCTAGGAACTTGCCCTAAAGTGATCCGGATACCTCGGTCTTCAAGAATGAAGAGGGAATGTATCATCCTAGGACATCTGTCCACAATGGATCCGGTGACCTTGGTCCTTGAGAATGTGGTGGGATTGTATCATCCCTGGGAACTTGCCCTAAAGTGATCTGGAGACCTCGGTCTTTGAGAATGAAGAGGGATTGTATCATCCCAGGACATCTGTCCATAATAGATCCGGTGACCTCGGTCCTCGAGAATGTGGTAGGATTGCATCATCCTTGGACATCGTCCTAAAGTGATAGGGACTGATTCTCCCGTAATTAATCTGGTGGCTTTGGTCCTCGAGAATGTGGTAGGATTGCATCATCCTTGGACATAGTCCTAAAGTGATAGGGACTGATCCTCCCATAATCAATCCGGTGGCTTCGGTCCTCGAGAATGTGGTAGGATTGCATCATCCTTGGACATAGTCCTAAAGTGATAGGGACTGATTCTCCCATAATCAATCCAGTGGCTTCGGTCCTCGAGAATGTGGTAGGATTGCATCATCCTTGGAAATAATCCTAAAGTGGTAGGGACTGATTCTCCTGTAATCAATCCAGTGGCTTTGGTCCTCGAGAATGTGGTAGGATTGCATCGTCCTTGGACTTAGTCCTAAAGTGATAGGGACTGATTCTCCCGTAATCAATCTGGTAACTTCAGTTGTTGAGAATGTGGTGGGATTGTATCATCCCTGGACTTTAAGTCCAAAAGTGATCCAAAGACTTTTTGTCTTTGATTTGTGGATTGCAGGTTGTTGTTGATGATGATGATGTCGTACTGATCGAAAGATCAGAGTATGATGATGATGACATACTGATCGAAAGATCAAAGTATGATGATGATGACGTACTGATCTAAAAGATCAGAGTATGATGATGACGCACTATGATTTTGATGTTTCTGATCGAAAGATTAGACTATGATGATGATGTTTCTGATCGAAAGATTAGAGTATGTTGATGATGTTTCTGATCGAAAGATCAGAGTATGATGATGATGTTTCTATGTTGATGATGTTTCTGATCGAAAGATCAAAGTATGATGATGATGTTTCTGATTGAAATATCAGAATGTGATGATGATTATGATCGACAGATCAGAATATGATGATGATGAAGTTGCTGCTGATCGAAAGGGCAAAGTGTTGATGATGATATTGTTGATCGAAAGGTCAAGGTGCTGAAGATGTTGTTGCTGATCGAAAGGTCCAAGT
Source organism: Pseudotsuga menziesii (assembly GCA_001517045.1). NCBI lineage: Eukaryota > Viridiplantae > Streptophyta > Pinopsida > Pinales > Pinaceae > Pseudotsuga > Pseudotsuga menziesii. The sequence goes on from LPNX011035356.1 coordinate 422,401, forward strand.
GCTAAAGATGTCATTGCTAATTGAAATATCAAAATATTGTAGATGTTGCGGATCAAAGACTGAAGATGTTGCTGATGATGAAGACTGAAGAATGAAGATGAAGACTACATGATGTTGAAAATCTTCCAATGATTTATAGATGTGTTACCTTGTTGATGTTGATGATGTCCCCTATCTCTACTCTTGTTGTTGTTGATGTTGCTATAGAATACCCTTCTTGTTAAGGGGGAGTGTTGAAATATTGTAACTTCGAAGAATATTCTATATGTATCTTTTTGTGGCCCCCAATGGTCCTACTGGGAGAACCACTTGTACTAAATTGTACCCCGATGCTCCTAATTGGAAGAACTAATAAGAGTCATGAGGTAGTCCCCTCTAATTGTAAAGGTGGGTCATCAGCACCCCACTGTGGTTACTTGAGCCTACATGTGTAACTCGAGCCTACATGTCAAATGAGTTAACTTAAGTAAACTGATGAATATAAATAGAGGTGTAGTGCTCCTCATTTGAGACACACACACTCTCACTTGTGTAGCGCATTAGTGGAGAAGAGAAGTAGCTGGAGAAGGAGGAGGATCAGGCTTTGATCTCCTTGCTGGTTTTATCTTTTATCTTTTTGGGGCATCTATATTGAGGAAGCTTTTGCTGGGTTTTTCCCTTTAGGGTTTTCCCAGGATAAATCTTTGTGTTCCTCTTGTATGGTTGTGCTTGTCTATCTTTCAGTGATCCTGTTTATATGCTTTTGTTATGAAAATGAAATGAAATACCAATGTCTTAGCTAAGCATATGAAAATTTAACAGAATGGCCGACAGGTATACCATGAGGCTACCATGGTTGAGATAGAAAGTAAGGTTTCCAACACTTCTATTTCATTATTGATTGACCCTAGTTCTTGTCCAAGCTATGTATCTCCTAAAACTGTTGATATATGTAAACCAGTTAAATTTAAACATGGAAAGCCATGACTGGTGCAATTAGCCATAGGTACAAAATGAAAGGTTTCTAAAGTAGTTAAAGAATGTGAGGTAAACGTAAATGGTTTTCCTACTAAAATAAACCTAAACATCCTAACCTTAGGATCGTATGATATCCTTATCGGCATGGGCTGGTTGGAACAACACCATGTCATCCTCGATTGCTTACATAAGTCAATATTACATATAAATAGCCAAGGTAATCAAGTAAAGATTCAAGGCATACCTAAGAAATTTTTTGTAAGGCAGATATGTGCTTTACAAGAAAAGAAGTGCATTAGGAGAGGCTGAAAACTATTTACAGTAAACATCCAAGACATAAAAGCTGAAATAGAAGAGAACATAGAGGACTTTCCAGTTCTTGTATACTATAAGGACGTATTTCCTGAGTAAATCCTAGGATTACCACCGAAACGAGAATTATATTTTTCCATAGAACTGACACCAGGATCAGTTCTATCTTCAAAAATCCCCTTATCATATGAGCGCACCAGATTTGGTGGAACTCAAACTACAGTTGTAGGAGTTGATTGAGAATAGATATATCCGACTAAGTGTGTCCCCTTAGGGAGCACTAATACTTTTTGTAAATAAGAAGGATGGTATGATGCGGATGTGCATCGATTACCGTCAACTTAACAAGATGACCATCAAGAACATATACCCACTCCCTAGGATCAATGACTTTTTCGATTAAGTGGGAGGATCCAAGATCTTTTCAAATATCAACCTGTGATTTTGATACCATCAAGTACGGATTTGTGATGAGGATATTCACAAAACCACCTTTCATATGAGGTACGACCATTACGAGTTTTTAGTGATACCATTCGGGTTGACCAATCCACCATCAAACTTTATGTGTATGATAAATAATGTATTCACTAGATACCTGGATAAATTTGTTTTGGTATTTATAGACTACATCCTAGTTTACTCTAAGACTAAAGAGGAGCACATGGAGTACCTCCGCATAGTGCTATAGGTGTTAAAGGAACACCAACTCTATGCCAAGTTTAGCAAATGCGATTTTTACAAACCAAAGATAGAGTACTTGGGTCACATCATCTCCTAGAAAGGGATATCTATAGACCCAAAAAAGATTAAATCCATAGAGTATTGGCCAACCCCTACTAGTCTCACCGACATTAGATCCTTTTTGGGATTAGCTAGCTACTACTAGAAGTTCACTGAGAAATTTTTGAGGATATCTTATCACATGATTGCGTTGCAAAAGAAGGAAAACAAGTTCTTATGGATGACCAAGTGCAAGGAAAATTTTCAAAAGCTTAAACATCTTTTGACGACTGCACTGATACTACAAATTGTGGATCTCGATGGGGATTTCATTGTTTGCACAGATGCGTTCAAGGAAGGGCTTGGAGGAGTCCTCTTGCAGAATGATTACGCGATCTGCTATGAATTATGGAAGTTAAAAGAACACAAACAAAACTACCCCACCCATGATCTTGAGTTAGTGACCATCGTCCACGCCTTGAATATGTGGAGGACCTACCTCATGGGAAAGAAATTCCTTCTGAAAACAGACAATATGAGTATGAAGTATTTATTTGAACAATTAGATATAAATGTTGAGAAAGATAGATTGTTGGCTTTCCTCAATGAGTACCATTTCGAGCTAAAGCATATAAAGGGCAAGGAGAACAAAATTGCTAATGCTTTGAGTTGATGATCTCATATGATATATGAGGTGAATTTAAGTCAAATTGATTCTTATTTACACGATAAGATTAGAATGACCAATAGAGATGACCCTTTCTATGTTGAAATCCTCAAGAAGGTCCAAGAGGACAGGTTGTTTCAGTAACAAAAAGAGTACAAGGTAGATGAATCGGGATTGCTATGGTCCAAAGAGGGATTGTATGTTCGAGAAGGAGGGGACATTAGGTCTAGCATTCTCACAAAATTTCATCGGACACCCTACTTGGGGAATCCAGAATATCCATAGTAAAGAAGCACTTTTTTTGGCCTAAGTTAAAGACCAACATAGCGTTGTTTATCGCAAAATGTCAAGAATGTCAGCTGGTCAAAGCTGAGCACCAGCATCCCTCAGGGTTGGTGCAGCCACTATCCATTCTGGAATGAAAGTGGGAGGTCATTAGTATGGATTTCATCACGGTTCTACCTAAGATTAAGAAGTAAAATGATTCTATCTTTGTAGTAGTTGGCAAATTGTCAAAAGTAACACACGTCATTTCAGTGAAGTTGACCTACAAGTAAGTACACATTGCCAACATCTTCTTAAATGAGATATTTAGATTGTACGAGATACCAAAGGAAATCATCTCGGATCGAGATACTAAGTTTACCAAGAACTTTTGGAGATCCTTATTCTCTGGTTTATAGACAGAGCTAAACTTTAGTATTGCTTACCACCTGCAAACAGATGGGCAAAAAGAACATGTAAACAAGATTGTAGAGGACATGCTTAGGATGTATGTCATGAACAACCCCACCAAGTGGGAATATTACCTACATCTTGCATAGTTTGCATATATCAACGGATACCATACTTATGCTAAGATGAGTCCCTTTGAGGTACTCTATGGACGAAAGTATAGAAAACCAATTACTTGGGATATCCTAGTGGATCGGCTCATGTTAGGGCCCAACTTACTAAAGTAATTTGAACAATTGGTTACCAAGGTCCAACTAAACCTTAAATAAGCACAAGACCAGCATAAAATTTATGTGGATAAGAAAAGAAAAGATAAATATTATCAGATAGGTGACCATGTTTACTTGAAAGTAAAAGCAAAACGAAGCTCGTTGAGCTTGGGGAAGTGTGGTAAATTAGCACCTAGATTTTGTAGACCATTTGAGATACTGGACAAGAGAGGGCTAGTGGCATATGAACTAGATTTACCCTCTCACATAAGAGTCCATAATTTTTTCCATGCATCTTTATTAAAGAAATATTTTTATGGTACTAAACATGTGATTGATTGGTCCTTATTACAAGTGGAACCTGAAGGGGGGTTTGCACCTGAGCCCCTTCATATATTGGACAGGAGAGAGGTGCAGCTCAGGAAGTGCACTATAGTCTAGTTGAAAGTGCAATGGAAGAACTTTGAGACCGATGAGGCTACTTGGAAGAGTGAAGCCACCATGAGAATGGCTTACCCCTTCTTGTTTCATAATTTCATTTCGAGTCCCTAGAACAAGAGGGACGGTGTTGTTCTAAGAGGTGAGGGATGCAATATCACATATTTTGACCTAACACTTATGGGCATAAACCCCATTTCTTATGATGTTACTATGATGTTTTATTTGGTATATTGGGCTTAAGACCCCACTACACATGAACATGATGATTTTTTTGATATATTGGGCATAAACCAATTTCATATGTTTTACATATATATGATTTTATGTGTTGGGTGTAGAATCTGAAGCACATAATTGATGAGATGTTTTGTGGGTATTTAATGTTTGTGTTGAGCAAGAAGATTTGGAACAAATGAGTTATGAAACATTTGTATTGAGCATGAAGCTCTATAGCACATGAAAAGATAAAATTGGAAGTGTTGGGAATAAGCCCTAGAGCCTTCCAAGTTGATGTTGAGCATAAGCTCTTGAACATCAGATCCTTGGCCATTGTATCCCTAGGTGTATCCTACAAATACATCCTAGCATTGGTGTTGAGCGAGGAGCTGTGGAATTGCACTAAGTTTGTAACTTCCTGTTTTTAGCATTGAGTATGGGCTCTGGATAAGCGCTAGAAGTTACTAAAAAAATTAATATGTTGAGTGAAAACGACTCTCATAAAACATTAATCTCATCTCACTTATTTTTAAGTGATTAAATGAAATTTTAAATTTCTGTATCTCATCAAGTATTGAGGAACTACCATGTTATACGAGAGAATCCAACATGCAAGGAGATTTAGAGTTTCCTAACCTAATTGATGTAACCCCTACATTAAGGCCTTATTAAAGAAAGTGACTAAGTTAAAAGCAAAGTTTCATATGTTTTGGGATCATACTATATGATACCTAAGGTTAAAATGTTAACAAATGGTCTATATATAAATATATAATTTATACATGATATGTATAAAGAGTAAGCATATTAATAATACTAGTAGCTATAAGTAATAAAGAAAGGATCCACATGTTATTATTATTGCTAATAATAATTAAATATTAAAATACCTACAAGAGTCAAAGTAGGAACTAGTCAAAAGTTCCTAAGTTAAATTTATTAAAATTACATAAATTAAATAAAAATGGTTATTTTAAGAAATCAAATGATTCTTTATTTAACTCCCCATTATCATGAAAAGTATGTCTATAAAAACACAAGTCAAAGAGAACCTCCGGGATCCCATTCTATCTATCTATCTATCTTTGGATGATACCAAAATTCTTCCTATTTTACTCTCAAGAGAGTTCTTGGAGAACATTTTTCCTAAAGAGGAAAAAGGAAAATTGGTTCACAACTTGATACCCTAGATAGAGAAGCCATACCTTAGGAGCTCTAAGCTACTTGTATGTTGGAACCAGCTCGGGGGATTGAGATTGAAACCAGGAACGGTTTCTGGTCATGGTTGGGTGGAACATGGTAGTTCCCAAGTTATCTAGTTATTTGAACAGAGGTCAGATTTGTCTATGAATTTGTTAATGCTGGGTATTTGAGTGAGCGGGATTTTCAACAATTGAAACAACTTTATCTTACAAGTATGAGGTTCTTGATTTTTCCCTTGCAAGCTACACAGGTTTTCTTATTAAAATAGGAGATTAAATTTTGAATGGTTACTTACTATCTTCCTGCTATAAGCTAGGTTATATTTTTGCATTATTCCTTTTAAGAGAGGTTAGGTTATTTTATCTAATTAAACATGATATTCTAGTTAGGAAAATATATCTTATTCATAATGATGGGCTAGCACCTTTAGTTTTATCTATAGGAGGGTTTGGTTTCTGTTATTTTCTGCATTTTATTTCATTCATTTAAAGGTTAAGTTCAGTCTTCTCTAAGAGAAGTATTTTTGTAAACCGTAGTCTAGATTTTTAAAAGTAAAGTTATATTTCATGTTCATTATTTTCAAGTTCAAAACATAGAAATAATATGAGAGATTTTGTACCCACATCTTTTTAACCCTAACTCACGAAACTTTATCAACCTAGAACTATTTAAAACGAAACCTATATCTTATCTATCCCCTCTCGCATATTTCATATTTCTAGTAAGATTGTATTATTTATAATCAACCAAACTACTATCTATAGCCTTAGCATAAATTCTATGCATAAAATTTTAACCTAAATATAATTGTTGAAACTTTAAATAAACAATAACACAATATTAAACAAAATTTAACCTATGTGTAAAACCTACTAAATACCATAAACAAACTACAAACCAGCCATTTCCAATTTATAAACCCACCGCATCGAATGTTAGCCATCAAGACCTATAAAGGTTTGAAGGCACTAACGGTGACCCAAAATCATATTATATACCATTACACTAAGAATCAAACATAACCTAATATAAAATCCATTATTAATATCGTATCCATTTAAAGGTCTCACGGTTGAATCGTGTTGGCACCTATGCCAAAACAAAATCCACACACACAACTTTAAAACATAAACCCACGCAGGGGAAGATCGAATCTCGCAGCCTCTTGTCATCAAAGAAGAGCTTAATTCAAACCACGATAGGCATCAAATCTTGTAGGATTCAAATGGAAAACTTAACTATGCTGCAAAACTTTACAAATGTCCACATAAATATAAAAAAACTACGATAACGAAACTAAGTAATGTATAGGAATAAACATCAAAATTTTCCACAGGCTACGCTTTCACATAAGGGTCGAAATCGCAGCTCAGCAAGCTCGAACCCATAACCCATTTCAAGCCATAAACAAATCGTTGATCTGTGAGAGTTTCACATTTTTAAACCAAACCAAATAAAATATACACACTACATTTCTTCATTAAGGCTCACAACTGAGAAATAACAAATATCCATTAACATAATCCATGTAAAAATAATCATTTTCTATTCTACCATAGCTACAACATCCATTTAGCCAGGTTACACCAAAGCTAATGGCCATCCCCAAATTAAATCACAGATAAGTAAATAATACCATAAATCACCATTAAATAACAATTTCCATACGAAAATACACAGTAGTGAATTGGCAAGAGTGCCAATGGCACGACTATAAACTAAACTAAACCATTTAAAAACGATATGCCATTTAAATACCGAGGAGTTAAGTATAGACAATGAATTACATAGGGTCACATCATTGCAAAGCTAGCGGCCGTATCAATAAACCCGAGCTGTGATTACATACAATTATAGCCACTATAATTTACAAGTAAAAAAACTACACATAAACAATTTAAAAAGACATGTCATCCAAACAATCATTTAACCATCAAAGCCATACATATAAGCTATCAACCCAAAATACATTACAGAGCTGAGACTTCAAGTCATGGCCCTAATGCACCATACACCAAGCATCTTAAACCACATACTTTCATACACATCTCTGGATGCCTTTAAATAGAGATGCCTTTAAATACAAACAGAACCTTACACACATGAAACCTTTAACCAAAACATCTATTTCATTCACCATTACAACATCTACCTCAAAGCTCTGTTAAAACACATCTATACACAGAGGTAACAAATTCAAACTTGTTAGTACAAGGCTTACGCTTGAAGGGTATTTCGTTCACACCCTTGTAGTCACCACCTGAGCAATGGAAGCTCTGTCACCTGCAACCAAAGGAATGGAGGGCATTAAAAGTATGCCAATCCTCTATCTGAAAACAACAAAGTAATCAATGTTGCATACCCACGTGGAGAGCATACCTTCCTAATGCATAGATGGGAACCAGACCTCCATGGATTAACAAAACTCTAACCTAATAGACATAACCAACAATAGTGATAATGAATCGTCCATCCACAATAGACCAAGCTTAGGGTTGAGATTACCCAAGTTTAGGGTTGAGATTACCCCATCCCCAGGAGCATTTACTCGGCCACCTTGTCCACCACCAACTACTTGATTTTTCCCTCATGCCTATAGTCCGAAAACCCCAAACACAACTTGGTATTGGAAATGCCTTGTGCCTTGAAACCGCCATCATTAGCATCGTTGACTTAGGATAATCCAAGGTTCATGGCATATGGAATATGCCATGAATGGCTCAATATACATATATATTATATGGTAGGTAAACTTTAAATACATCATGGCTAAGTCTTATGACTTAACCTTTTCACATACATGCATAAAAACATTCAAACCATATAAATACTAAGTATAGGAATAAATTTTATGAGGTCTTAGAACCACAATAATAATGTTAACCAGTTAGATGTAGGTCTAAATAAACCAATAAATGGAGCCATGCCAACAATAGTAATATGGATTGTTAGGATAGAACTTTGGTCATTTTATCTTCAATAGCAATGGAGTAGTTTAGCATAAGTAGCATGCCAAGTTGAGGTTGCATTAGTTCAATATGAACTAAGTAAACCCTTCAAGTAAAACCAACTACCTCTTCAAGTGATCTTATAAGGAATACAAGTCCGATCACTCCACCCCACCTTGACAATTACAAGCTATGTAAGCTATAACTCAACACACACACAATGAACAATGGACAATCATTATCAACAATAAACAATCATTATAGCTAGTAAATAAGTTATAACTTAACACACATAGGCACATGCATCATAAGAAATAAGCAATAAATAGTGTAACCATCTAAATCACATCAAGTAACATAAACACATTATAGAATTACATTAGTAATCACATAAAGATTTAACAAACAAAGATCAACACATTCTGCACAAGATAAGTTAATATACAGTCCACTTAGGAATTAAGTAACCTAATATTTTTTTTTTTCAAATTTTGGTGCCATTAGAAATACTAAACATGTAATAATATGGTATCAAAACAATAAGAATCATACAAATATAAGAATCAACCATACAAAGATAATTGGTGAAACGTCACGACGATTTCGTGATTAACTGTCAACCCTTTCTACACAATTCTATGGATTTCGACTGTCTACCATTCATTGTATTGATCGATTAATGAATTAGGTTACCATTTCTATCAGATGAACCCGGTTATTGAGATGAATATAGAAAGGAATTGCAATATCATGAATGCATTGAAAATTATATGCTGAGTTTTAAAATTAATGAAGTCCATTCACAGCTGGGGAAGCAATTTCAAATCACAAATGTGACAAGAATTTATTTTGACAGTTTGAAAAGTATAAATAACAATGTCTTTCCCTGTAGATTTAAATGCAATAGTGCGTAATATTTCAATTACAATATATGCTTACGAAAAACAACCACAAATAGATAGATAATAACAGGTTTCCACTATTCAGTTGCGAAGAGGACAAATCTGATTGAACCCATCTACTTTAGTGAAGCTCAATTTCTCAGTCACTGTCATTTAATGTACCAGTTGAATGACATTACTTCTCATGAATAACATTGCATGTAGCGACAAAATGCCAACCAGAATTCTGCCCGCTGAAGGAAACCATGCCCTGACGCTCACGGCGCCACCATTAGTAGTGCAGCATTAGCAGTGGAGGATAACTTAGTCGAACTTTCTTTAATAAATGTTCTATAACTTAGTCGAACTTTCTTTAATAAGTGTTCTTGGGGTTTGCTGCTGCGCTACAGTATAACTATGATCAACGTAACTGGGGGCAGTTCCGTTGGCAATCATAGGATCTGGGAGCGCTTGTAATGGCAGTAACTGCTGAAAATTTTCAGTAATCAGCTTTCACTATTTATCCTACAGATTGTGTTTAGAAAATCCAATGCGAGAAAATTAACATGAATCAGCATTCTACTAATTACCGCTTGAGACTGGTGATCAGCATTTGGTTCGTCATAAGCGCAAAGAGAATTAATGGAGCCGAGCTTCATTGAAAGAACCTGCAGAATACAACTTTCCAAATCTGAATATCATCAAACCTAAGAAATAGAATCTTATTCCGAACTTCAATATTTTATTGCAGGCCATTTTAACAGAAGTACTTCATACCTCTACTTGGCTCTGCAAGTACTGCACGTACTTGATGATTTCCTCTAACACAAGTGCCTTGCTTGTAATCTAATCTCTCACACACATCACAATAATAATATCTAATTCAATGATCGAAACCATATTAATCATTAATTCAACACTAAACTAATTCACACCGTCATATCAAAACCCTAGCTAGCTGATTGATCAATCATTGAATTAAATAAATCTGATATAAACCATCAAATCAACAAACAAGAAAGAGAGAATATCTTTGTTATGTACTCAGGAGACATTGCAGGATCTATGGAGGAACAATATAAGAAATTACAAGAAGGCTTCTCTGTCCATACTTACTTACTTTCTTTCAAAGGTTTGAAAGAAACCAAGTAAAAAGATAAAGAATATAATACCTTGGAACAACCAGGAATAAGGCTTTGTAAAACATTCATGCGGTCGGTGATCTTCTGTCGTCTGACCTGCATTTGATAGAAATTTAATGGTGAGAAACTACTATGAGTGGGACAAATATTAAATCATCAGTATAATATGGATATATATATATATATATATATATATATACCCTTTCTGCTAAGCTATGACTGTCGGTAGCCTGTCCTCTTCTTGCTCTCACGTGGATGTAATCCTTTTCAGACTCGGCCTTTTCTTCATTCTTAACAGTTTTGCACAGCAATTCAGCAGGGTCACGTCTTATAACATCTAATTTACTGTTCAAATTCTTCTCGTAATCTTTGGAAGCACTTGAATTTGGGGAAGATTTGCACCTAGCCCTCTTGGGTTTCTGAAACCACATGTCAAATAAAGCTGGAATCAAATCATAAAACAGTGAAGTGAAGGTACTGTAATTCAAATTAGGAACACATATTAGACCTTGACATGCAGCACATTTGTCTCAAGAACACTCCCGCTAAGTTCATTAGGATAAGTTTTTCTTTTGTTCACCTTCCAACAAGCTGTATTATTTTTAGCAATGGCTACATCCATAGCAGAACCTGGAGACGAATTGCAATTCAAAGCATTAGAAGGTTTATAATTCCTACTCTTTCAGTAATTATCAAGACACTACGTTTTATGTGAAACAATTCTCACCATCTTCGTGAGTATCAAAAGTTAGGTCCTTTATTTCTTCTCTGCCCGTAGGATACAGCGCCTGATCACCAGTACCAACACCAACAGATGGTCCATAGAATGCTGTTGCTGCTACCTGCTCGTCGCTGATCATAGTGTGATTAATAATCTCCTGATCATCATATCCCAAAGAACCTATGGTCGACTCATATAAATAGATTAGGGCCTTCTCAGCAAAATGAGCAATGGAAACGGGCGGTAGGTTAACAGCCTGTGCAGTGATTGCTTCACAGGAATCGTACCGGGTCAGTCCATCCACTGGAGAAAATTCAATATATCGCCGATCAGCAGGATGATTAGTAACATCGGATTTCGAATCCGAGATCGGGCCGCTAATTCCTACGGATTCTAGAAAAGCCTGATAGTTATCTGAAAAGGCTGTCATTGATCTTGAATTCTATTATCAAATGATGAAATACGATAATTACATTAACTTCTCGTCTCGTTCAACAAAAATAAATAAAAATCTGTATCAGAATGCAGATTTTCGAGGCCAGGCCTGGATAACTCTGAGATCTAGCAGGTAGCTGTAGCCTGTATTCTGTCATGTTCTATATAAAAGCAGAATCCACCTAAGGCTGGCAAAATTTGCAGTGTTGTACAACGAATTGTTTCTATCACTGTACGTTTGGACTTATCAAGAAACTGCAATATTACATGTCATCTTCTGGTGTACAGATCTTAGATACCTATTCTCGCTCAGTAAAGCTTAGTACGGGCCATATTCTTGCCTTGTCAGTCCGCCCAGCGCGCCCTCGTACAATGCAGTAGGAGCCTTTCATTTTCATATTCTATTATCTAATTTAATACAAAACGAAGCATCAAAGAAAACGACCGTTGACCATATATATAATCCCAATTATAGTGCAAGAAGGGGGCTCGGAAACAATTAGGATAGATTCATTTTATTAATTACGAATAGATTCATGTTTATTAATTTTGGATTTAGCAGAGATTCATTGTCTCCAGAGGCCCTCTCTACAGTTAAAAGGTTAGATATGTCCAGTCTGTCGGTAAATAAAAATAAAACTAATAAAAATAAAAAATAAATTTTTTTATAAGATGTTGTCTTATAATTAACAAATAAAAAATATTATACTCATATAAATATACAATATGCAATACTCACACAATCTTATGAGTATTAAAATTCAATTGACTTGAGTAGTAAAAAGGAAAATTATAAAACCAAAAACAAGTAAAACTTAATTTAAATTATCTAAAGTGTAAAACACATTTATGTAATTATATATAAAATTTCAATTTAAAATTTTGTTGACTTGAAACCTAAACATAACTTTATGAATAAAATATGTGATAGAAAATAAATTACAAAATGATAGCCATTACAATACCAACACTAGATTTACCTTATCCTAGGAATATTACAACCATATTTATAAGGTTCTTTAAGTGCAAATACAAGTAGCAAGAAACCACATGCCACTAAAACCATGTGCCTTAAACCACTTACATCATTTCTCATTCCCAAGTAAATGTTTATTTTTAGTTGGCTAATCTCTAGACCATTTGCACCTTTTGAGCCAAGTTTGGCAGGAATCTAGCAATAAGATTTGTTGCTGAAAATGAGATTTTGAGTGTTAAAATTGCAATTTTTATTGTAGAAATGGATTAAGGACTCTCAATTGCCCTTAGGACACCCATATTATGCAATTCCAATCACTAAAAACTACCCTTTGAACAATTTAGGCCAGATTTTAGCCGAAAACAGCTAGATTTTAGGTGCAAATGGTCTAGAGATTAGCCAACTTTGAGTAAAACAAGTCATTTCTCATAAACATTTGGATAAATGTTTAAAATCTTCATTTAATTGTAAAATGTTTTTCAAATTGCAATTTAGAATTTAGATTTTAAAACTTTCTAGGGATTATTTTACTCATTAAATACTCTTAATATTCATTATTAGTTAACCAAGTTGGCCATTTCTCTCCAAGTAGGAATACTTATTAGACATTTTTGTAAATTAAAAAGGGTTTGCATCTCAAGAGAACTTGGTCTTTGGTAGGATCATAGTTTAGATGAATTTATACTAATCTTATTAATTTTAAATATATATACTTTTAGTGTTAAAGTTTATATATATATATATATATATATATATAATATTTTAAAATTGAGATTAAGTGGACATTTTACAATTTTATTTAATAAATATTTTATTAAAATGATATAGGTCAATTAACTTTTTTTTGTTTATTTTATTTATATAACTTAATTTTAAAACTAACATATATCAATTTCAAAACATGATTGAATTAATAAATTCAATAAATTTGATTTATCAATCATGGAGTGATATCAAATTTATGTATAATTATTTTAAAATATGTAAAAATTCAAAATAAAAAAATTTGCATAATAAAACTAAATTTTATATAGTATTATTCTACAATTAAAAAATTAAATCATGTTTTAGTGTCTATATGTTTATTTTTTATTACCCATCTATTTTAATATTTTGAACTTTTGAAATGATGACATGGATATAAAATACTTAGATATTTTAAAACGGTAAATTATAATTTTGAAATGTAATTAGATATATTCAAATTTATTTTGGATTTGATAAAAAAAATTCATCTATTTTATAAATATAGAATAATTAAAATAAAATATTAAAAATAAGTTGTACTTTTCATCCCTATAGGGATACATGGACATGGTTAAAGACCTTTCCACCTTGAAATTTTTTATTTTTATTTTTCTTAATGCTAATAGTAATTAGAGTAATGAAAACTTTCTTATAAAACTCTATTTGTAATTTTTTTTAACAAAAATATTATATTAATTTTTTTTTTAAGTTGGGATCCATATGGGTTTCAAAATAGTGATAGGAGTATCTTAAGAGTACACTCATATACATTATTCACCTTGGATTCTTCACCCCATAAATTACAAAAACATTATATTAATATACAATTAAAAAATTATTTATTAGTTAATTTTTATTATCATAATATTAACATTATCAATATTAATAATAAATTTATAATATTTATAAGGTAACTAAGAACATTTTAAACCCAAAAAAAATATCATCATATAATCACCTTTATCATTTTTCTTCCTTCAAAATTATATATATATATATATATATATATATATATATAACAATTTTCCTATAATTTATTTCGTATTCATTAAAAAGTTATATTTAAAAATTGCACCTTTATTGATCGAAAATAGGTATAACTACCCCAAAACTCAGTTCTTCTAAGATTGGTATGTTATATTTTCTCTAAAACATAATGCATATGTTAGCTTTTGTCCACCTCCTTCATATGCAAATTGTCAAATTTTGTGAAAAAAAATACGTAGAGTCATAAGTAACACGAAGATCTTGTGCAAGCCTATTTTTCCAAAATTTTAAAATTTAATTATATATATATATATATATATATATATTTAAATTAAGGAAGTTAGTGAAGCACTAAAATAGCATGTTGGAGAGTTGCTCCACCCTATCATGGTCTTAACATAATCAATCAATTTTTTTAAATTGTAGGTATTTTGTATTCTTGCGCATGTTCTTTTTTGTTTTCGAAATAGGTGAGTTTGTCAAAAGTTGTAGCCAAAATAAATGACATATGCTTTATACAATTTTTACACAATTGCAATTAAAAATTAAATTAAAAATAAAACACAATAACAAATTTATTCAAAATATATATAGCTAGAATTTGCCCACATAGCTTGATAAGTGTGTGCAATTTCATGAGTAGTGAACATGCGCAACGTATGCAAAATGAAGGGTGAAAAACATGAAGTTACAAAATTGGGTGTGTTTTTCTATAACTGAGTCCAAACCTGCAAGCGCGACAAAAAAAACAAATTTAATGGCCTGTAAACGTACTAGTGTGCATGTTCTCTTTTAATCCCTCTCTTCTCTGTCTCTGCTTCTACCTAAAGCCCCCCTCCCTCTCTATAACCCCACCCCCCTGTAGCTTCCTATATTCCAAATCCCCCCTCTCTCTTCCTCTCCACCCAATCCCTCCTCTCTCCCTCACCCACTCTCTCCTTAACCACAAGGGTTTGGATTTTTAGGCATATAGTTCCATTATTAACACCTAAATCAATGATATAAGATATCTCAAGGCTATCCCTAATTCCAAGTATGAATATGGGTGTGGACATTCTAAGGTATTGGATTCTAGGTATGAGTGTTTGGGAGCTATACATGGTAGAGGGATGAAACTAGGGATTTATTCCCTAAAATAAGAATGTCATAATTGAAGTTCAAGGATGAAACTTTAGTCGAGTACACACGACCTCTAGCATATCCTTTGCTATGAGTATATACTAATGATATTAGGAATGTATGATCACTAGGTATAGGTCTAAGGATCTTTTAGAGACATGGTTGAGGGAGAAAATCCAACCCTTATTCCCTAATCAAGTTGATAGAAATATAGGCTCAATATTGACGCCTCAAACAAAAAAAATGATCTCCTAAGGGGATATGGGCACCATTATGATTTTTTGAGTAGAAGGTATGAGTCCATGGGCTGTCAATAAGGTTATGGGACGAAACCTATGCATTGGTCCCTAAAGGATAATTCTTCTCATCGAGATCCAAAACCATTGTCGTGAACCAACACATATGACATCCCAAGAGAATCCTTCACCTTTGAGTTAGTATATTAGCACCATTAGTATCTTTGGTAGACTAGGTAATGATCTCAACCTTTGGATTAAGGTTAAGCAATGAAACTTAAGCATCATGGCTAAAAGGTAGCCCCTAGGGCTCAAAATCTATCAAGAATGCCTCAAAACCACCACATGTGACTTATTTATGGAGTATGTCTTTTAGTGGAAATATGGTCACCATTAGAAGTTTTTTTGCACCAACGATGGGTCGTGGCACCAAGGAAATTGTTAAGGGAGGAAACCCAACCCTTATGACTTAAAATAAGCTTTTAGGCATCCAACTTGAAGAATAATTCCTTAGACAACCAACAATGGTTTATGAGAGTATCATCTACCTCTAACTTGCGATACAAGAACCATAAGGAGGTTTTGAGAACTTGGTATCGATGATGGTTCCTTTACCATGGATATTGGATGAAACTTAGGCCTTATGCACTAAAAAAGGATTCCAAGTCTCAAGGGACATGGGAAACACCTTAAAGAACGAAACAAGACTTTTATATGGGAACTATGGCCCCTGAGAGGAGATATGGGCTCCATTAAAAGTTTTTTAGTACTAGGATTGGGTCACAGAAACATAGACATGGAAGGGGGTAGAAACCTAGCCCTTAGGCCCTAAAAAAATATTTTAGGCCTCTAGGTATAAGAGTGTCATGTCAAACCACCACACATCATCTCTTGAGTGTATCCTTTAATTTTGTAGGTGGATATGGGTACCATTAACTGTTTTTTAGCAAGAGGTATGGGTATGAGGGTGTTGACCATGGTTGGTAATGAAAGCTTAAGCATTAATCTCTTATAAAAACCATTATGGGGCTAAAATTCCTAGAATTATGCTTTGATCTATAATAGATGACTTCTTGAGGGGATTTATCACCTTCAAATGGGGATATGAGCAGCATTCAATAATTTTGGGCACTATGTATACATGGTATTAGGGTTTTAAACAATGTTAAAAGAGAAAAATTGGTTCTTAGGTCTTGAAGGAAGAATCAAAGAATCTAAATCCATGAACAACACATTGAACTTCCAAAGAGGACCTTTCCAAGGTATCCATGGACTGAAAGTCAGTATATTGGTGCCACTAGGATTTTCTCAATATAAAGTATGGGTGTTCAAGCCTTCGAGAGGATCTATGGCCTCCAAGAGGGGATATAGGATCCATTCGGAGGACAATAGTTGTGCCAAAGCTGTGGAACCTTTGTTGGAGTTCATAATTACAACTAAAAATGTAGCTGGTGTAGGAACTCCTACTACGTTGTTAGTTTTTAACAATAAGAATGGATTTAGAGACAAAATATTGATTCTCTATGCAACTTGGGATAGTCTACCAAAATGAACAAAAATGAATGTGGTTATATTGGATAAAAGGTACAAAATATGAGTGTTTTAGATTCTCCATTCTTGAAATCATATAGACATCGACCTTTTTCTAAATTAGATATTAGTGCAAATGTATAACCCTCTGACTTTATGTATTCTTTTGAATGGAAAATTATTGTTTTGATTTCACGTATTAGATATAAAAGTGTTTTCCTAGTCACAAGTTAGTCTTGCATTTACAACAATGGATATAGGATAAGATTCAATGAAATCCCTCCCTCTGATGTTAAGATTGGATATATTATTCCTAAATGGATAGAAGATAGACCATGCACAACACAACTTGTAGAAATTTATGGATGTAAGCTTCCCAATACTGCTATAAATCTACCCCTACATCCTGAGAAGGTTGAACTTGTAAAGCAATAGCTCTCTATTATGAATCCTAAAGTTCTTTCATTTATGTCTAAGTTAAATAAGCTCTGAGTTAGTGAGATGGAACATATGTATCTTAATAGGATTTATACTAATTTTTTTTGTGAGAAACCCACCTTAGAAATTCTTAGATATATGTTAGTGAATCCTTCATTCTGCATCTGTTAGCAAAAGAAGATCAATTTTCGATGAAACAATCATAGTTATTATATGTGGAGGAAAATGTTGCCTATGTTAAATAAGTGTAGGGTTGAGTAGAGGAAATATGTTAGAAAATGGGTTACCACATCAACTTTTCCATTAGTCAAATGACTTATAGGATGAAATATGGCAGTTGTAGGATTTTATGATTTCCTTCCCACATAAATGGTAACTGGATTTCCTTTTATAATACATGAAAATTTGTATTGGTTTCATTAAAAGAAAGTATCATTTTCAATAACAAGTGAAACCAAGGAATCCTTCAATGTGTTCCATTATATTTTTCTTCATCATTTCATAATCTAATAAGTTGTAATGTGCCTCTATCATCAAAACATTGGTTCTTTATATGCCTTCCTTTAGACCCGATTAAAAGTTGAGGAATTTCTTTTATGCGACACTAGATTTGGGGATAAACATTCATGTAAACTGACAAAAGATCTGACAATAGTCTTGTATTTTAAATGCATTATGGAGAAAGCATGAGGACAAGGTAAAGAGAGCGACCAAAATCATATTTTTTCTCATGATGTACACATAGTCCATCCTTACCACCTTGTGTGGGAGGTTTGATGTATTTGGTTAATGCTTTGTATTCATTATTTCAACGAAACCCTGATCTAGTAGATATTTCAGAGCTATTTCCTCCAAATGCCAATCTTCCTATTGTTTCCCATGCTTTGACAAAAGAAAATGCATTTCCTCTGCTACACTTGATCCAATATTTGAAAAAAAATGGATGTTGTTGGATGCTTTCATGCACAGTATGATGGAAGAGGGTAGAAACCTAGGCCTTAGGCTCAAGAATAATATTCTAGACCTCTAGGTATAATAATTCCACCTTGAACCACCATACATAATCTCTTTTGTGTATCCTTGACCTTTGAGGGTGGATATGGGTACCATTAATAATTTATGAACACTAGGTATGGGTGTGAGGGTGTCAACCATGGTTGGTCAAGGAATATTGAGAATTAGGCTCTTATAAATACCACTATAGGTCTCAAGGTCCTAGAATGATTCCTTGAACCACCATAGATATTGGTGCATCTAGGAGGTTTCAATGATGCAACTAGGACATGTCTAAAAAAATGAATGATGCATCATCACACAAGAATTTATAAGGGAACCTTGGCCTCTAAGAAAATATGGAAGTTCCTTTATGAGGTTTGATCATTAAGTATGGGTCTCAGGGGCTCTACATATTCAACGGAGGAGACCCAAGACATAGCCACTAAAGGAATCTTATTGGCATCCTAGGCCAAACCCGACACCTCAAACCACCACACATGACCTCTCGATTGTATTATTGGCATATGTGTGGGGATAATGGGTATAGGTAAATATTAGACACTAGGTAGAGCTCTCAAGACCCTTAACTTCTAATCTCTTAATTCCTAACACATAATTCCCAGTTAACCCCAAACACCTAAACCCCCTAACCCATAATCCCAAAACTCCTAAGCACATAAGAACCTAAAAACTTATTATGGTGTAATTAATGGATTAAAGACCTTTAGCAGGAGGGGCTTTAGTAACTAACCTACAAATAGGATTTTATTGAGCAATAAATGTGGAAAACATTATCCACCAATAAAGCACTGTTTAGCACATGCACATACGTGTTAGTAGTTGTTAAGAACCCGTGTTAACCCTCCTCTTTATTTTGTTAGTATATGTTATTGGACGCATATGCTTTGTAAGTCATCCCGTTAGTATGTTGTATTATCCCACATTCATGGGGATTAATAGTTGATGTTAAGTTGTCCAGTTAGTATGTTGTATTATCCCACATTCATGGGGAGTAATAGTTGTTTAGATTAGAGTTAGTATATAACTAAGTGTTGAGGCCAATGAAATCATCAAAGAGTTATTTTGTATTGAGCTCAAGCTCAAAGGAGGTTGCCCCCTCGAAGTGGCCTGTGATTAATAAAATCTCTTATGTGATCCATAATTTTTGTTATATCGTGCATTCTTATTGTTTATTGCAGGAGGTTCTCCACATCTGGTATGAGAGCACTTTCCTTGGAACAAGTTGGATTTTTTTTCTCTTTCCTAAGAAAAAAAGAGGGCAAAATTGGGTGAAAACTTTTAGATCAATTTCTAAAAATTTATACACAAAATCAAAAGATACAGGTTGCATATCTAAATTTGTCTCGCAAAAATACGCATTTAAAAACAAAACCATCTCATTTCGAGTTTCGAAAGCGGAGATATTGTGGATTTAAAATCAGCAATTTTTCAAAATTTCGGTGACGTTCGCAGAAATTGTAGAGCAAAAATCTTTTGACCAGCTACCTATATTTCTATTCCGATTGTTTGGTTAGAAGAAGAGTGGTTTTTCTAGTTCCAGAAACAAGTTATAATAGTGATTCTAAGAAATATAGATCAGGTTATGCTAATTTTAAAATTTAATCTCAAAACCCTAACTCTAATTACGTGTTTTTTGGGGCATCGGGTGGAATTTCTGCCACATTTTTTTCTAGCACTGTGATTATTGCAGTAGCTCTTCTTCTTGCAGCTGTACTATCCATTCGGATCAGGGAATAAACCCTATCCGCTTAACTGTGGGAAGTACTTGGGCATAGCCCTAAAACTCATTGTCAAGAGTACCACAAGAACCCTGAAGTACCTGGCCATTGAGAGGACTTGCCAAGTGAAAAGGGCAACGACCCCCACCAAATTGACTAGATTCCCATCCATCAGGAAAACCAAAGAGCTGTCAATTTTGGCCAAGTAGTTAGTAGTTTTACCTGCACCGTGAAGTGAGGGGTACTGCCCCAATACTCAATCCTGAGATTGCCTTGGTGGCCGAGTGACTAACTTTGAACCATTAGGAAGCCGAATATGCCTAGGGTCCAGATCTATTTACAGTTGATAATGCACAGAATTCTAAAATTGTCACATATCATTTACTCCATTTCAAGTTGATAAAGCACATCTTTCTTTCACCACCACAGATCATTTCTTCAAAAAAAAAAGAAAAAAAATTCTTACTGTCGTCACCTACACAGGAGAAAATAGACAAATGGAAAAAGAAATTGTCACCCTCAAGACCAAAATCAAAGATCTGGATCAAATATTTATTAACCTCCATCTTCAGCATTCATCCATGAGCAACCAACAATAGCTTGAGTCTTCTACAGACACGGAGTTCTCTTCTTTCAGCAACTTTCGTGGGTTGAAGATTTATTTCCCTCACTTCAATGGTGATGATCCAACTAGATGGATACATAAGACAGAACAATACTTTAATATGCATAACACTTTTGATGTCACCAAAGTCCCACTTGCATCATTTCATTTGGAATGTGAACCCCTTCAACGGTTTTGTTGGTACATCAAGGATCATCAAGAGCCCCAATGGATAGATTTTCGCCAACTCCTTTTCCACCGATTTGGCCCTAGTGTTTTTGATCAATTCACAAGAGCACTCACCAAACTTTGCTAGACTGGCACTGTGAGAGAGTATCAGACAAAATTTGAGAAATTAGTCAAGCACATAGAATGATTTTCTGATGCATTCTACGGGATTTTTTTTATCAGTGGTCTTAAGGATACAATTCGATCTGAGGTTAACATGTTTTGTCCCAACACAATGATGGAAATCCTAGGGTTGGCTAAGTTGGCGAAGGACAAGATCAGGGCTCAGGAACGCCCCAAATCCACTTTTGTTACATTCAGAAATATGGTTTCCTAAAGACGTCTAATCCCTCCAACTCCTAGACCCACTCATATTAAGCATTTGCTTGAAGCCAAGATGTGGGCATGTAGGAAAAAAGGACTTTGTTATAATTGTGATGGGAAATTCATCTGGGACATCAATGCACTGAACAAAAGCTCTATCTCTTGGATGTGGTTTCTCTACCCGCACTTGGAATTTTTGAAGCTTCTCAGGATCTAGTAGACGATCGGGTCAACATTTAGCAGCCGCTTGTTGACCCTAATTCTCATGATGAACACCCAGAGATATCTCTCCATGCATTAGCCGAAATCGCCGCCGCACAAACCATGCAGGTCAAGGGTTTCTTCGAGAAGATTCCTTTTACAATACTCATTGATTCTAGTAGCACCCATTACTTCATTGACCCTTAGATTGCCAAACAAGCTGATAGTTTTGTCCATCCTTGCTCCATCTTTAAAGTCATGGTTGCCAATGGGAGCACCTCACCTTGCAAAGAAAAGTGTCGCAATGTGTGTATCTCTATTGGATATTATAACTTGTTCTCTAACATGTTTTCCATGCCTCTAGGATGATGTGATGTGATTTTGGGAACTCAATGGTTACGCATACTTGGACCCATCTTATGGGATTTTGGTTAACTATGGATGCAATTTTCAGTAAATGGGGACAAACACACATTCAATGGATTACAACCAGGTTCTCTCATCATCATCATTTCCCATCACATGGAAAATCTCCTTAAGACAAATTCACATGGTGTCATCGCTTAGCTCCATTTCATTCAGATGCAACCTTCAATACTCTCAACTAATCCCTTGGATCTTTCATTATGATGCACCTTTTCGATGCCTGATTCTTCCAATATCTTCACTCTTGAGAGTGATGCTTACGACAATGGACTTGGGGTTGTCTTCTTTCAATATGAACATCCCATTTCATTCACCTACAAATCCCTTTCTAGAAAGAATTTATCCACCTCCACATATGAGAAGGAAATTATGACTATTTTGCACACGGTATAGAAGTGGTGGCCATCCCTCTTACAGAATCCTTTCGGCATCAAGACTGATCACTAGAGTTTGAAGTATTTCTTGGAACAACGAGTCTCATCCCCAACACAACAGAAATGGGTTAGCAAACTCAGGGATTATGACTATAAGAAGGCTCAGAACAATATTGTGGTGGATGCTCTTTTACACACATTTGATTCCCATATTTATCTTTCAGTTATTTCTATACCTATTCCAACTTGGTTACAATCTATTCAGCAAGGCTATGTCAATAACTCCTCATTATCTGAAATCATCCAACAGTTCAACAGTAACCCTTCTGTGGTACTGTATTCATCTTGGGATGAATTTTCGCTGAGATACACGGGTCGTCTGGTGCTTCCCCGGAGCATAGACCTTAAACATGTGGTATTTTATGAACTCCATGCTTCTTCATCGACAGGGCATGTTGGGTTCATCCGAACATATGAGCTAGCGTGACGTAACTTTTTTTTAAAAGGAGTGCAACGAGAAATTCAACATATAGTTGCCGAATGTGCTCCTTGTTAGCACCACAAGGGTGAAATTACACTCCTTTCTAGATTGCTTGAACCTTTTCCCACCTCTACAAGGATTTGGACAAATATTTCATTGGATTTCATTCAAGGGATCCCTAAATAAGGAGGGAAAATCGTAACCTTGGTTGTGGTGGATCGACTCTCCAAATATAGTCATTTTTGTGCTCTCAACCATCCATATGCCACCTCTTCAAACACACAAATTCTCATGGACCAGATATTCTTTCTTCATGGAATCCTTTCTTCCATTGTCTCAGACTGCAACACAACTTTCACAAGCCATTTTCACCTCGCTAACACCAAACTACATATGAGTTCAGTTTATCACGCACCAATAGATGGTCCGAATATAATCATCAACAAATATTGGGAAACTTATCTTCGTTGTTTCACCTTTGAAGAACAACATCAGTGGGAAAAGTGGCTCCCTCTTGCTGAATGGTGGTACAATAATTCCTACCATACTGCATCTAAAATGACTCCATATAAAGCAGTTTATGGTCATGCACCTCTAGTACTCCTTCCATCCACCCCTAGCAGTTCACCAGTTCAAGAAGTTGACATGGTTCTTTGAAACCGACATCAGATTATTCACCTTCTATAGGACAATCTTCACATAGCAAGAGCTTGCATGAAACAACATGCTGATCAACATCGTTCTGAGCGCACTTTTCAAGTTGGTGATATGGTTTTTCTTCATCTACAATCTTACAAGAAATCCTCCTTGAAAGAAAAAGGGAATCAAATGCTCACTCCAAAGATCTCCGGCCCATATACAGTTCCTCAAAATATTGGGTATGTTGCTTATAAATTGGCACTTCCTCCTTCTCGCATTCATTAAGTGATTAGCACCAACATTAGCGCACAAATTGTTTTACTAGAATGGGATAATGAAGGAACCATCATTTCAAATTTGGAGGCCATCCTCAATAAGCACACTTGTAATCTTCTCTCTCGGTCCATCACAAAGGTATTCAATTCAGTGGAATAGTATGCAACCAAAGGATGCTACATGGGAACCACTCCTTCAGATTTGGCAACAGTTTCCACATCTTAAGCCTTTGAGGACAAAGCTTTTCTAAGAGGGAGGGGATGTTAAGAACCTGTGTTAACCCTCCTCTTTATTTTGTTAGTTTATTATATTAGATGCATATTCTTTGTAAGTCGTCCCGTTAGTATGTTGTATTATCCCACATTCATGGGGATTAATAGTTGATGTTAAGTCGTCCATTTAGTATGTTGTATTATCCCATGTTCATGGGGAGTAATAGTTGTTTAGATTAGACTTAGTATATAACTAAGTGTTGAGGCCAATGAAATCATCGAAGAGTTATTTTGTATTGCGCTTTCTCAAAGGAGGTTTCCCCCTCCAAGTGGCTTGTGATTAATAAAAACATCTTCTATGATCCATAATTTCTGTTATATCATGCATTCTTATTGTTTATTACAGGAGGTTCTCCACAGTAGTGCATACACGCCAGTGGCATCTACTCACTACAAACATGTACACATCGCTAACGAATATTATAATTCTAAATTTTCCCATCTCTTCTTGCGCATTTTTTTTACTCATACCACGTGATCTTTATTTGTAACAAACACAACTAGATAGCCTTTTTCAATTTCAACTGACTTTACACACCTCTTGGAGTTGATTTGGTAGTTTGGTTTGAATACACACACCTATTGGTATCTAATAATCTCTTTGGATTGAATTCTAATGCTTCTTGGACACACTTGAACTCTTCTTACACCTAGTGAAAACATAGAAAGATTATTCTACATTGCAATCAATGAAAAATCCAAGAGGTATGGTGACATGTTTTTCTCATGAAATGTATTTTAATCTTCATTCACTCATTTTGGATTATTTGAATTGTATATTTTCCTGATGGATTGAATGAATTTTATTTTATTCTTATTAATATTCATCATAGAAAACAAAAATCGTATTACAAAGAAGAAAAAAAACAACATGCACCAAACAATGCTTTCAACCTTTTATAAAGATAACCATGAAAACTTACTTACATCATCACCAATAACGTTGTAGATATATATAACTGCATCCATTATACAAACATTTTCTTAATTCCTCATGATGTCACTACAAAAAATCAAACAAATACTAAAAGAATCCAATTCTTAATCTTTACGGAGGGATTTTCCCTCACCGTGGAGACCTAATCTATAATGCTAATCTTTCCCTAGATACCTAGTCTATCCCTATAGACCTAATGAAATCATATAGAACCCTAATGTATCCATGGATACCTCATCCATCCATGTATACCTAATATAACTCTTAGACCCTAATCTAGCCCTTGAATGAAACAAAACCAATCTAGCCCTGAAACTCCTAATGTAGACATGGAACCCTAGAGACTTGATCTAGAATCCTATTATTTCCCTAAAGACGTAGTATATCCCCAAATACATTATCTAGTCTTATAGATCCCTAATGTATCCCTACATACCTAATCTATCCCTAGAAAGCCTAATGTGGAACTAGAACCCTAGAGACATGATCTAGAATCCTAGTCTAATATAGAAACATAATCTAGCACTAGAGACTTATTCTATCCCTAGATACCTAATCTATTCATATAGAACCTAATCTTCCGTATAGACCTGAATAGATCCCTACAATAAAAACATAACCAATTTATTCATGGAACCCTAGAGACATGGTCTAGAATCATAGTCTAATCTATAAACATAATCTATCATCAGATACATAACCTATTGTTAGTTTTTCATCACATTAAGCTAGCATTATGATCTTAGGATCTTTTCACTGAGAGAATAACAAGCACAGCAATAAAACATAAGCACATCACAAGAGACAAGAGACACAAAGAGTTTTCCTCGGGGAAACCATAAAGGAGAAAACCCCTCAACTTCCTTAGAGATAGAATCAACACCAAAACAGTAAGAGATCTCCCAACAGCAGTGGTCTTCTAGTCCGAGTATATTTCCTCCTCCACAAGTGCGCCTCACTTAAGAGAGTGAATGATGTGTGTCACAAGTGATAAATAGAGAGTCTCTCACTCTCTATTTATATTCTTTCATTGACTTGAAGTGCACTCAATAATTTTGGCCCAACTAACAATTACTTACTCGAGCCTACACCTTAATTAGTGTATAATAACTCAAGTGCCTCGAAACTGTGGAGACTTACCTAATGACTTGATATAACTTGATTACATTATTAATCCTCCCAATCGGAACATCGGGGCATGATCACATGACTCAAATACATAATAGAAACATCCCGGAATAAACATCGGGTTACAATACATAAGATACATAGAAGAATACATTCTGAAGTTACATATACATCAACACCTATCCCCATAGACCTAATCTAGTGATAAATAATAAGCTTCTAGTCCATGGATATGATAATGAGTTATTACTAACCTAGATGGTGCGTTATAAAGTACAACCCACAATAGCGATAGCCACTTCTTCTTGCATATTAGGCATATATATGTACCTTGGAAAGTTATCCACATTCTTCCCAACACCTAAATGTTGATGTAATTGTAACTTCGGAATGTATTCACTTGTATATCTTATGTATTCTACCCCGATGTTTATTCCAGGAAGGGTTTGTAATGTATTTGAGTCATGTCATGCCCCGATGTTTCTATCGAGAGATTCAATAATGTAAACAAGTCATGTAAATTCATTATGGGTAACCCTCCTACTGATCAAGGGTTAAAGTCCCCACAGTTGTGCGGTACTAGGGTTATTAGACTCTCCTAGAGAATTAGGCCCCAGGTGAGTTAATGTAAG
The DNA here is from genome assembly GCA_001517045.1 of Pseudotsuga menziesii. Taxonomy (NCBI): domain Eukaryota; kingdom Viridiplantae; phylum Streptophyta; class Pinopsida; order Pinales; family Pinaceae; genus Pseudotsuga; species Pseudotsuga menziesii. The sequence goes on from LPNX011035356.1 coordinate 449,281, forward strand.
TCGGGTCATTAGTACCCCAATTGTGGTTACTCGAGGCTACATAAGTGAGTTAGGGTTACTCAAGCCTACATAGCAGAGTTAAAGGTTAGGTGAATGAAAGAATATAAATAGAGAGTGAGACTCTCTATTTATCACACACACTCACTCAGTGGGGTGCATGAGTGAGGGAGAAGAAACTGGGATCAGAGAAAGAGACTACTGCTGTTGAGAGATCACCTTACTATTTTTGGGTTTTAATTTTGGTGCTGATTCTATCTCTGAGAAAATTGCATGGTTTTCTCCTTTATGGTTTCCCCGAGGAAAATATTTGTGTCTATTGTCTCTTGTGTCTAACTGTTGTGCTTATTATTCTCTTAGTTAAATATCCTAAGATAATGCTAGCTTGAATGATAAAATTCTAACATGGTATCAGAGCTAACCTGAGAAGAAGACATTATGCAAATGTAGAATCTAGCGATTATTAATTTTTGGGTCTCTCTCCATAATCCATCAGCAGAAGTATGCTAGGATGACTCTCCATTGAAGGGCACATCTTTTTGTCGAAGCAGAATTTGATTCTGGGCATTTTCAGTTTTCGGTGGGGGAAATTAGGGAATTTTTACAGAAGAATAATTTTTTAGTGAGATCAGCATAGGTTTGATCTACTCATCGAAATCAAAGTTTAGAGACCTGGGTTGATATTTTTGGTTGGGTATAACTCCGGGAAAGTCAAACCCTAGTTTGACCTCGGGCTAAAAAAAACCCTAAATACTAAAACTGATAGGTTTTGGTACATTCACTGTATCTCAATATTTCAGAAGTATCAGGGGCAAAACCTTTCACATGTCGAAGATAAAATCTTTATGTACACTGTGTCCCATTTGCAGCCTCATATTCACTATATTCTAGGAGATATGATTCCTCCAAGTTAGGGTTCCGGCCTCTTCCAGGATTCATCCCTAAACAGGACACCTGGGGAGAATTTCTATATCTCAGGCTACAAATGTCCAAACGAAATTTTTTAATATTTTCCATAAAATACATGGAATTTAATTTCTGTGGTAAAATTTTCATACCCTGAAGATAAAACAGTGACATGCGGAATTCTGTACAACTTTGCTATTCTGAACATTCCTGAAACAAGTCACCTTGGGAAAATTCTCATAAATCCCAATTGGTGAAACCAATTCTAATGAAACCTGTGGTGTTTGAATAGGGATAGGTGAGGCTACCTCATTGCGAAGTTTCAAACATAGAGGATAAGTAATGGTGGAGATACTATAGAAATAGTATCAGGAATTTTTGCAGAAGAAATTGGTAAACTAGGGCTTCTTGTTTTGGGAGCTCCCCTCCACTGTTTTCAGAAAATGAGTACATTGGAAATCTCACCTTGTAGAGGTATATCTTTCTATCAAATCAGATCTAAAATATTCCAATTTTTGAAAATTATGGTTTCTCTGACAAACCCTAGATCAGCAAGCTCTAGAACCAGGATGGACACTTCAAATCAGTAAGATCTAATGGTTTGCTATTTACAGTTGAGGTTCTCATTTTAAGATGACTAATCACGCCAGATTGATGACAAGCTTGGTGAGGCTCACAACTTCCAAGCATGTAATTATAGGATCGCACTAGTTCTTGAAGGAAATGAATTGGACACCTACAAAAGTAGAGAGGTTCCAGTTCTAGAGGAAGATGAGGCTAAAAGCCTTACACAAGAAGAACTTGGTTAAGGCCTAGAACATCATTGCTAATTCAATCACAGATCAACTTGTACCACAAGTGTCTTCCCTAAAGACACTGAAAGAGATGTTTGATTCCTTGATCAAGATATTTGAAGGGAACAACATAAACAAAAAGATGACTTCGAGAAACCAGTTGAAGAATGTGAAGATCCAGAATGCTGATACCATACAGTCATACTTTACAAGGGTCTCTCAAATCAAAGAACAACCTGAAGCAGTAGAAGAAGAAGTGGAGAATGCAGAAGTTGTTATAACTACCTTGAATGGCCTCCCAGGATCATGGGATTCATTCATTTAAGGAACGTGTGCTAGAAGGAAGTGATTAATTTTAGTAGACTGTTGGAAGAAGAAGAAGCTCGACTCATAATAAGAGAAGAGAAGATGGGAGCAACTAAAGATCAAGCTCTTACCATCCAAAGAAGATCCCTTAAGCAATGAGGAATATGAATAACTCAACTCTTGAAAAACCTCTTATCCATCTTAGCATTTGGATAAGAAATGATGCTAGTTCGAATGAAGAAGATGATGAAGCTGAAGGCCAAAGAATGAGTCTACCCATGAAACAAATAAAAATAAGTATTCAATTGTCATTTCATGATATTGTTTTGTTATGCATTTGTTTCTATTCAGTTGATGTATTATGCATGGTATAATGTTTGCATTAATGACAGCATACTACTAATATGCATGTGATGGGAAAGTAGCTCATGGTGCTATACAACTATCCATTGCTACTTATCTAGAATAAAACCTCCTTGCTAACATATTGGATTAGTGCAAAATCTCAATGTTGTCCTAGTAGAACTGGAAGGCATCTAGAAAGTTTCCATGAGATATGGATGATTGTTGTATTGGATAAAATAGTTTCATGACCATATATTTATGCATAAGAACTTACCATTATGAATATGCATTATGAAATGTTTCTAATCATACAACTGGTGAATTTTACTTGTAGGAAAGGTCGGGTACAATTTCCTACAAGAAAAGAAGGATGAGACTTGTTCCAAAGAACAAGTGACAATAGTTAAATATTCACTCTAATAATCCAAAATGAAGTATGATGTCTAGGATGCAGTATCGAGACCTGAAGGGAAGTTCGTAGTTACATCATGCAGTAGATGGAAACATCGTGGGATACAAGGAAGGATTTGTAGCATGAAGCTTCTCACTAAAAGAAGGCATACACTACGAAGAGACATTTGCAGCCACCAGAAGTTAAGACACATGACAGGAAGAAGAATGTGTGCAAATGAAAGAAGACTTTGTATGAGTTTAGAAGGCACATCTATGAGGATATTGAATATCACCTAGAGTGATGAATATCTTAACCTTTTCTACAAGGTTGAAGATGAAAGCCTATAGAAGATGACAAGCTCATAGATGGGTGCAACAGGAACTTTTGAAAAGGTTCAAGATGGAGGATCTTGATATCCAGTGACCCTAGATGGATACATAGAATATTAGTAGCAAAGGAAGCTACTTGTCACTCTAGTACATAACGTTTTAGTGCATAGAGTACAAAAGAGAGAGGGAGAATTATGCTTCACTTCAGAGGGAGTGACTATAGAATATCCTGAGGTTCGACATGGTACGACGGGATGGATAGATTACTGATGACTCTAGGATTTACTGAGAGTAAAATGGATTCCCACTTTTGCTTCAAGGTTGAAGGTGAAATACTAGTGATGCTTCTATTATATGTCGATGAATTGTTCCTGACAGAAAAGAGGAACTCACTAAAGTTGCAAGAAGGAGACTTGTTGCCAAGTTCGAGATGAAGGATGATGCACTACTTTCTAGCCATGGAGGTGTGGCAGAATATCCTTGGGACAAGGGAAGTGTGTAGTAGAGATCCTGAAGAAGGTCAGGATGACAGACTGCAAGACCATGACCACACCTATGGAATCAAACCTGAAGCTATTGAGTGATGCTTCATCAGAGACCATTGATGCTACGATGTATCGTTAGATGATTGGTTCATTGAGCTACCTGATGGATACGAGACCAGGTACTTGCTTTGCTGTGAACACATTGAGACATGCAAAGCATATTCTGAGGTACCTAAAGGGTACAGTTGAGTATGGGATCAAATATGAGGTGAATCAGAAGATTAACCTAGAGGGTTATGTGGATTCGAATTGGGAAGTGCCATTGATAGGAAGAGCACTTTAGGGTGTTGCTTCAGTATGGGATTAGGTGTGATCTCTTGGTTTAGCAGGAAGTAATCCTGTGTGGAATTGAGTACAGCTAAATCATAGTATGTCGCAGGTTGTTGAGCTAGTTGTGAGGTAGTACAGCTGAGGAAGCTACTTTCTAATTTATTTGATCTGCAGTTGGATGCTACTTGTATATATTGTGACAACCAGAGTTGTGTGAAGTTGTCTGAGAACCCAGTGTTCCATGAAAGGTCGAGGCATATCAATATCAAATATCACTATATGAAGGATATGGTCTAGATGGGAGCAGTGAAGCTCCAGTATGTTGCGACAAATGAATAGATAGATGATGTGTTGACTAAGCCATTGGCCAGAGTGAAGTTTGAATACTTCAGGGAGAAACTTGGTTTTCTCTAGATCGAGGTTTCCTCCAAGGGGAAGTGACGAGTCTATGATCCATTCTGACATGGTGAGAGGATTGGCTCCTTCCATGGTATATGTGAGTGCTAAGCCATTCTGAGGTGACTGTGGGATGTATTCCCACATGATAAGATATAAGTGTTGAATTCCATTCTCTGGGATAATGGAGGTACCTAGTCAGTTACCAAGAATACTCATTCTGGGACTGAGATCCATTCTGGCGCAATGTGTTTACACATGGTCATATGTAAGTATAGAGCCATTCTGGCACGATGTGTTTACACATGGTCAGATGTAAGTGCAGAGCAATTCTAGTGCGATGTGTTTACAGATGGTCAGATGTAAGTGCTGATCCTTTCTTACATGGTTGCTATGGTGTGTTCCTCCCATGGTAATATATAAGTGTTATTCCTTTATTACATGGTTGATAGGATGTGTTCCTCCCATGGTAAGATGTAAGTGCTGAGCCTTTCTTACATGGTTGATACGATGTGTTCCTCCCATGGTAAGATATAAGTGCTATGACTTTCTTACATGGTTGATAGGATGTGTTCCTCCCATGGTAAGATGTAAGTGTTGAGCCTTTCTTACATGGTTGATAGGATGTGTTCTTCCCATGGTAAGATATAAGTGATGTGACTGTTATCTCCTAAAATAACCCAGTCAAATTTTCATTATTTTAGGTGATAGGATCGAGTCAAAAAATTTTCTTCTAAATTTTTTAGAGTCCATTAAGAGGTCTTGTTTTGAAGTATATAGTTGAAAATTTCATTCATCCAAGTTTTAATCTTCAAAATTCAAAATCTCAGCTTTCGGGAGCTAAGCTTATATGTGAAAGGTTAGTTAACCACCGAAACAGGTCATTTTCGGTAGCTAAAGCACGAAACAGATAGAAGGCTTAACTGCCGAAAATTTGTTTTTCCAGATAAAAACTGCCTTTGGTAAAAATCGTTTTTCTCGGCCGTGGAATGTCTGTTTGGCACATTCAAATGGTCGATTGACATCTAAAAATCATAAGCTATCCATTGGTGCAATAATATTTGGTTTTAGAGATCAGAAAGGTAGTTGAAATATCCCCGCAATATCACGTGTCAGAAAATGCTTACAAAACCTGTTACAGGGCAGCAAGCTAATGTTTTTGCCCAGATCGGGATTTTTTGAATCCAAATGGCTTGAGCTCGATTCTAATGGATAAATGGTGAATTATAGAGTCATATTTGAATGCTATTTGTGTGAGATAAGATCAAAAGAGGTTATTCAAATAAATTTGGTGTCTTTTTCAAAGTAAAAAAATATAGGATTTTTGGTCAATTCAGCAAATTCGAATTCTATCTTTTGGAAGAGTCATCAACAGCCTTGGGAGGCTTATCTGCACTACATCAGGACTTGATCTTCTCCTATTTTGATTTGATTTTCCATTTTTAGAATTCTAGATCCATTTTTATAGGATCTCATCCTACACTTGTCGATTTGACTATTTTTGGCAAATCTGATCTATTTTTCATGGATCTAGATTTGATCTTGTAAGGCTATAAAGCCAAAGACATTTGGAGAACAGAAGGGGTTCGATTTTGGATAGAGTAATATGCTATTGTACTCAGTCTTCTTTATGCTAATACAGATCACAGGTTTCTTTCAGTTTTGATGTCAGCTTTCCATATTCCTTTTCACTATTATCTGTGTTGTCTAGCTTTGAATGGTTGCTTTTCCATTGTTTAGCTTATAGCCTGATATTAGTTTCTTGGATGTCTCTTGAACCCTACTCTGTATTGGTTTAGTTACATTCTTTTCTTCATCCATCTTTAAAGTTATATGCTGATTAATCAACTCTTGAGAGCACTATTTTATTTGTTTACCATTCTGAATGTCTGAATGCCATACTCAGATTGAGTTGTCCCATTGATCCACCTTTACAAAAACACAAAAACATAATTTCTTAAGTTACCAGGCATACCTAGCTTATAACCCTAGGTAGTTTCCTCGAGTGATAACAAATTAGCGCCGTTGCCGGGGAACGGATAGTGAAGCAAACTTCCCTGGGAGACGACATAGTTTCAGTTTTTGATGATAGACAAAGGCTGAACATTATATTGGTTGTAAGCATCTATCTGGCGAATCCACATTCAAAGACTCCACTGGGGAGGATCCTGTTGATAAAATATGAAGAAGCTCAAATCAAAGTCCAGGTATCAGTTCATTAGTTTGCTTCATGAACTGTTGTTGTTCTTTATTACCTCTTTCATTCTTTTCCCTTCGCGTGTAAAGAGAATTATTTTCTGTTTTATATATTCAGAAAATCATCATCCTTGTTGTATATATTCATCTTTAGAAGAGGAAATCCTGCAGCCCTGCATTGTAGATGTAGATTCGATAGCTTTACCTCAGCCCATTCACAAAGATGACCACTGTATTTCGTTGCCTTCAGAATCTGATCAACCATGTGACCTTGAAAGTATAGAAATTGTTTCAGACCCTGTACAGATCTCAACCCCTCTTGTTATAATTTCTGTACCTTGTCATGAACCCGTTAACTCTCATGGTCAGCTCACAGCCTTTCAAGTTAAGATCCGGATGAAGATGTTCAAGCCTTTAAAGCTGCCCCTTCTTCTTCATCCTTATCCCGATGATTGTTATAAATATCTCCCTTGGTTTTCTGGAGAGAATCAAACTTTAGCTGAGGAACACGTGGAATCCTTTTTGGATTTTGTTGATCGTTTTCAACTTACCCATGAAGATGTGGTCATGAGATATTTCTCCAAGTCTTTGATCAAAGAT
>LPNX011035356.1:460966-494972 GCA_001517045.1 Pseudotsuga menziesii
AGAGGAAATTTCAACTCAAAATGGGCCTCATAAAGAAAATAATAAAATAATATTTATTAATTTTGGAGGAAGAAAGGAAAAAAACTACTTTTTTGTTTGTATTTTCGACATATCTCCTTGTGTTTTTACTCAAATTTAGATTGGGAGAGCTCGTTGTATGTGAAATTAAATTCTACATCCAACGAGTACCTAAAATGAATACTTTTGATGGACCCCGCTACCCCAAAAACAAGAAATAATTGAAAAAACATGATGATGACATCATCATCATGTTTTTTCAGGTATTTCTTGTTTTTGGGGTAGTAGGGTCCATCAAAAGTATGTAGAGTGGGTACTCATTGGATGCGAAATTTATCATCATCATGTTTTTTAGGTATTTCTTGTTTTTGGGGTAGCGAGGTCCATCAAAAGTATGCAGTGTGGGTACTCATTGGATGTAGAATTTAATTCTACATTTAGAGAGCTCTCCCGCTCGAAATTTGAGTAAAAACACATGGATACATGTCGAAAATACGAACAAAAAAAGTAGTTTTTTTATGATACATATCCCCAAATTTATATAAAAATTTGTTTAAGACCTATACGGTATTTCCAATTTAAATCAAATTTATTGGCTAACACATGATGACATGGAATTTGAATTAGGGTTGAAAGGCACATTTTGAGTTGAAATTTCCTCTAATGGGCACCATAGGGCCATTCTTGGAAACATTGCAAATTTTCTACGGGTGCACAGAACCAAAACCAAGAAGCTTAACCAGGTTTCGTGAGCTCCCATGCATGCATATGGCCATTGTGGACTTGTTCATGCTAGCCGTGGTGACTTGGGAACATTCCATTGAAAATTGACTTCATTGTGAAAAATTGGCACAACCTTCACTGAGAAAAACCGTAGTTCCAAAGATGGTGCAATAGTCTTAAGCCCTAATTATTGGGCACATTTCCTATAGAGAGGTGCATTACCCCCTATATTTTTGTGTATTACATATTATTGATGTTATCTTGGGTTTATTAGTGGGTTTATTAGTTGTTATTGGGCACATTTGTCTTCTATATATAGGAATGATATAGTTTAACTTTAGTCATCATCATATATTGTCTTGTCTTATGTAGTAGGTACATTGTGTAAGGAGGTTCCTCCCTTGAAGAGGATTTTTATTTATCTCTTGTCTTCATTATTAAGGCATGGATTAATCTCTTCTTGTCTATTTCTATTAAAAGGTCATATCCTTGGAATCTGATATCCAAACTAAGTGATACCTATTGCATCAGAAAGAATATAGACCAAGGTATCTATGGTAGGATTTTCAGCTAGAGAAACATAATATTGGACGTGTGGCATACTGTACAAGTTCTCTCTTTTAGATAGTCCAAAATAAGAAGTGTCGGGAATTTTGTAATAAATTTTTATTGAAGAATAAAAATTAGGTCAAACCCATGACATCAGAAATATGACACATCAAGCTACCACAGTTCAAAGTTTCAGACCTAGAGGATACAAAGCTTTCATTTTACCTCATTTCCAACTCATCCATAAAAAACTTTCGAATTTCGGTTTTAAAAAATATGCATCATTTTGAATTCGGATAACTTTGAGTAGAAGTATATATTTGTGGTGAAACATAGGGTATGATATATATTTTAAATGTTCAAAATTATACCAAAAGGAAGTGGAAAACATCACACTCCACTCAAACAACCAGAGGATTGATCCCTGGCATAGGATGAAATTGAAGACATTTCTTTTCGGGTGTCCAAGGTTTAAGACATGATTAAAGAGAACGTGAAAATGGATGACTTAGTTAAATTAGAAAATAAGATGGCTAGTAAAGAATATCTTCAAGAATTGATGAATTCAGGACGTTGAGAGGAAGGTGGATTCTAGGGTTAGGTGTACATTCCAAGCGGAAGGCGGCTAGGCCGCGTGGGTCTGCATGCAGGAAGCTATTCAAGAGGGTCTTCGGGCCCCCTAAGGAATTTCATTGTTATTCCTAAATCCTGTCACCATAATGTGATGAGATCCTTAACTCATGTGTTTTCCCTTAATCCCAAAACTTGGAGTGGAAACTTGCTTTGTTTGTCAATTCTACTTGAAAAAACCTAGCACCGCGCTTACCCTTTAGCTGATGAGCAGTACCTTCTTCAGCACCACCTATATATTGTTACAGAGAAGCGGTGCCACTGCCTATAGTCTTAGTTATTAAATATTTTCTCACCTAAACTGCTCTGTCACAAGGGAACAAAAGCGGTACCCTGGAAAAAATGGGAAAAAGAGAAGTTTCTCGAGGCTTCTAGATCATGAGCCTCGTGTCCTCCCTTATCCCTATCAATATGGGTTAGTTTTAGCTCAAGATCCCCCTTGGTAGGATCTTGGAGCCACCTCACCCAAATTTCTCTCAACTATCCCTATCCATTGAGCCTTATAAATACAATCTCATATCCATAAATGAGAACTAAATAGGTATTGTTATGCTGTTGAATTGACTACCTAGTCCAAACCATTGCAGAGCATAGAGAGCAAGTTGGAGCTTATGGGGATGAAGTGTTTGTCTCGTGGAGGATATTTTCAACACTAAGGAAATGGCTGTAAGCTTCTTCATTCATTCTTAATGCAAAGTTGATTTCCGTCCCACATATCTATTGTTTTGATTTCATATGTATATGTTACTAGATTCCTTAGTCACTAGTATGGCTATGTAGATGATTTTATTGTAGCTTTGATGTGCTTCTATGTTTGACATGTTTTCAAGTACATAGGTTCATGATCAAAGCAGTATTCCAAGTGTCTACAACATTGAAGGAAGGTCTTCATCCTTTGTCGTTCACTCATTTGTTTTGGATCTGAACCATTCCTACCAGAGGAACAACTTCTATCCACAGAAGGTGCAATATTCCTGATAACATCATGGAGACCATAGGGCCTCGAGGTCTCAACTCAATGGAGGAGGAACCTGGAAAAGGAAGCGAGCGATAGGATGGTGGTGGAGACAGTGGTGGGAGGTAGGTAGGTGTCAGGTCAGGAAAGAAGTATAGCTTGGGGGGCTACTTTTTGAAAGTCTCTACTATACTGGCGATCCAAATCAGATCGGAGACGGTTAGAGGTAAGATTGAACTTTGGAAGGATAAGGCCCTCATCTGGAAATTTGTGGGGATATGGCCAAAGGAGAAAGATATGGTTAAATGGATAAATAGTGTGTGGAACCCTAAAGGCCATTATGATCTGTAACTGGGTTTTAAGGGTTTCTTCACTATCATCTTTTTCAACTAGGAAGACAAAGATAGAATCATGGAGGGAGGTCCATATTTTTTTCTTTTTAGCTGGATTATACCTACATCCATGGAAAGAACATTTTATCTCAGAAATGGAAGACATGATGATTGCCCCGGTTTGGATTTTCCTTTTCTCACTTCTAGGTGAATACTAGGATCTGGACACGCTAAACGACATAGGGAACACCCTTGGGGATTTCATCAAAGTAGAAAAACAAACTAAGGTCCAGTGATACACCTCTTTTTCCCAAATCTGTGTCTATATGGACCTTTCTAAGGAACTCCCAGAAGTGATCAGTTTGAAATGGGAAGATGAGGAATGGTATCAACCCACTGACTATGAGCAACTTCCCTTTCATTGTAGGAACTGCCACAAATATGGTCATCTGGGGAGGAACTTCCTTAAAGTAATCCCTGAGGTTGGTTCCTCTAACCATAGTTAGGAAAAGGAGGCAGAAAAGGATGGGTTCACATAAGTAAAAAATAGACGAAGAAGTAGGGGTGGCGGGGCATCCAATGCAAAGAAGGATCAGGTGACAAAGATGTAGCGATCCAAAAAATCCTTTGAGGTGCTAGGGAGGGAGACGGAGGAAGGAAATATATCTAAGGAAAGAACTGTAGTAGTGCAGTAGGAAGTACTAGCTAAGGCCCTAGAGGTGGAGGAAGTGCAGCATATTGACATGACTGTGGAGGAAGAGGGCGACGAAATGGAACTGGGTGAAATAGATCTAGACGTGATTGAGGAATAATGTGGGAAGAAGGGACACGGGTATGTGTCCCAATGCCAGATCGAACTTCTTCAGGAAGCATTCGTTAGAACTAGTTCCCATGAGATCCTAGGGATTGACCCAGATCCACAAAAAGGTAGCAAGCAGAAATCTTTGGAAGAGGAGTTACGAAGGGGACGAAAGACGAATAAACAACGTATTGCAGTGGTAGGTGTTAAACTCATTGAGTCAGGTCAATATCCAACGATCAAGGAGGCCTTATATGAAGTTAACAAGGTTTTTCAATGAAGCTCATATCTTGGAATATAAGGGGGTGCGGAAACCCCAGGAAGTGGAAAACCATAAAGAGGAAAATCGGCAGGAAAACCCGAATATCCTTTTCCTCCAAGAAACTAAGTGTAGTCTTGAGGGCTTCGAAAAAATTAGAGACAAAATATGGAAAGGTAGTCATCTAATGGCCCTAGATGCTGTGGGGCATGTAGGTGGAGTTGCAATTCTATAGCAACCAAGGGTCATGGAACTCTATGAATGGCGAGCAAATAAGTTTGCTCTTATGGCAAATTTCCACATACTGGACTCAGTAGTGAAAGTTTTGCTGGGGAATTTCTATGGCTCCAGTAGCTTCCCTGAGAAACAGGCCTTCATTGATTTCCTCAACTGGCTCAAGGGCCAAACTGAGGTTGTAAATTAGGTGATATGAGGGGACTTCAATCTTATTTCCAACCTAGGGGAGAACAAGGGTGGAAGAAGAACCCTGGACAAATACCAAGAAGCATTTTGTGAGTTTCTGGCTCAAAGTCACTTAGTGGATCTAGAGACGAGTACTAGTTGGTATACTTGGAACAATAAGAGAGGTGGGGAACACCTAATGGCCTCTCACCTTGATTGTTTCTTGGTTTTGGAGAACATTATTCATAGCACAAGGGAAATTATGGCTGATGTTATCCCTGCAACAGGCTCTGATCATTGGCCCATTTTCCTTTCCTAGGATTGGCCAAGCTCCTCTATGGGCAAGCCATTCAGATTTGAGCAGTTTTGGATGGAACACAAGGACTTCAAGGACCTTGTCAATTAGTGGTGGTAGGATCTGTTCCCCCCTCCAGGAACAGTTATGTACTGCTTTCAGTAAAAACTTAAGACTCTGAAAGCTAAAATTCACACGTGGAACAGGGAAGAATTTGGGAATATATTTGAGGATAAAAAAAGGTTGTTAAGTGAGTTGGACCTCATCAATAGAAAAGGCATGGAAGAAGGTTGGGACGAGGACATGAAGGTAAAAGAGAAAGACCTTCTAAGTCAAATAGAGGAAAGGGAAAGGAAGGAAGGGATATTCTGGAAAAAAAAAGCTAGGGTTAAATGGTTGCAGGAGGGAGAAAGAAACACCAAGTTTTTCCATAACTCAGTGATTTAGAATAGAAGCAACTCTAGAATCCAAAAGATCAAGAAAAGGGATGGAATTCAAGTGGAAACTAGAAGGGAGATAGAGGCAGAGCTCACTCAACACTTATGAGATCCTTAGCAAGGATGGAGGGGATAGAGGTAGGGACATAAAAAAAAGAACTCACCTAGTCCCAAGGGTAGTCATGAGAGAAAAAAGAAAGATGTTGACCAAACTGGTGACCATGCAGGAGGTAGAGGAAGTAGTCAATCAAATGGCCCTCAGGAAATCTCTGGGCCCGTATGGTTTCACCTCCAATTTTTTCCACTACTTCTGGGATCTTGTCAAAGAGGAGGCTATTGAGATTGTTGAAGAATCCAAAAATAAGAGGGGATTCATCAAATCTTTCAATGCAACCTTCTTGACCTCAATCCTCAAGGAAGTAGGGGCTGATAGTCTGGAAAAATTTCAGCCAATAGCCTTATGAAATGTGATCTATAAGATCATCTCCAAGGTAATAGTTAATTGTCTAAAACATCTCCTTCCCAAGCTCATAATCCCTAAACAGTCAGGGTTTGTGGAAGGAAGGAAGAATATGGAGGGTATCATTCTTGTCCATGAGGTCCTACACTCGCTAAAAAACACGAGGCAACTAGGTATGATGATTAAGCTAGACATAGAAAAGGCTTATGATAAATTTAGTTGGTAGTTTATGGATAAAATGTTGGAGGCCTATGGAATTTTCTAGGCCCAGGTGGAATGTGTTATGATTTTTCTCACAACTTCGTTCTTCAACATCCTCCTTAATGTGTCACCAACTAGTGTCTTCCAGTCATCTCGGGGTAGCAGACAAGGTGATCCTTTGTCCCCTTTCCTCTTCATTATTATGGCTGAAGGTTTGAGTCACCTTATCCTTACTTAGGTAGGGAGAGGAGAGTTAAGGGGGATAAGAGTCCATGATGGAATGACCCCTCAGACCCACCAGTAATTTGTAGATGATACCATGCTCATGGGGCACCCTTCAGTCCAAGAAGCACAAAGCTTCAAAAAAAGCATGAACCTTTTTGCTAAGGCTTCTGGCTTGGCTGTCAATCTGAATAAATCACATGTCTTTTTATGAACATTGCCCCAGTGACTCAGAGAAACATCATTCGGATTCTGGGTTTCTCGAAAGGATCTATGTCGTCTAAGTATTTGGAAATACCCCTTGGGGTGGGGAAGTTGAAGAAAATGTGCTGACAAAAACTCTTAGATAAAATGAACCAGAAGATCTCAAGATAGAATCTTCAACCCTTAAACTTTCCTAGCAGGATGATCCTGGTTAAAAATTTCATGTAGGTTATGCCCATCTACCTTTTCTCAGTTCTCTCTGTGCCTAAGTCTATCCTCAAGGAAATCTGAAGTTTGCAGTAGAACGTTTTGTGGGGTGTCACAGATGTGAAAGCCAAATTTTCCTTGGTTATTTGAGAGGATATTTATTGTATTAAGGAGTAGGGAGGACTAGGGCTCAGGGATCCTGAAATTATGGCCGAGATCCAAGGGGGGAAATTCTTGTGGCGATGGGAAAATCATACGTTTGAGCCTTGGGCCAAGTTGTGGCACATTAAACATGCTCGTGATAGGCCCATCCATCAATTGGTTATATTCAATGAGGTACTAAGCGATTCCCCCATATGGATGAAAGCGATGATTGGAATAAATATTGTACAAAACCATAGCTTGTGGGAGATCATGGATGGTAGTAATGTGAAATTTTGGGATGATTCATGGAATCATCTACCCATCCTAGGGAGAGACTCAATATGGTTACATATTAAGGAGAAGGCCCTTGAGGAGGGCAAGGTTTAGGTGAGCCAATTTTGGATGATCAAAAAATTAGAAAATCGGCGACAGTGGGATTTTTAGGAAAAACCAGAGCTTACAAGTGATGAGGATTGGGGTCTTTCCAGGAAGAAAATTCTCATGCGCTTCGTTAGGGTTAAGGAACGCCCAGATATATTGAGATGGGGATATACGGATAGGGGATCCTTTAGAATAAAGGAAGCTTACGATATCAAGCTGGGCAACCAGATGGAGGTTGATAAAACTTGGAAGAATATATGGACATTGAACCTGTGGCCCAAGGTGGCGCTTTTTGTATGGCTGGTGGTTAGAGAAAGAATCCTAACCAGTGAAAACCTAAGAAGGAGCAATATTCAGGGACCCTCTCAATGCTGTCTATGTTATCAAGAGGACGAATCCATGGGTCACCTCCTGGATAAATGTCCCTTCGTAGCCTTCATATGGGACAAAGGAGCGATGGGTTTCAGAAGAAGAGATAGGAGGAGAGGTTTTCTGGCCCAAACCTTGAAAGAGTGGCACCCAAAATCCTTTAAGAACCCAATCATCCAAACAATGTGGGATGCCTTCCAAGGCATGGCAATGTGGTGTATTTGGAGCGAGTGGAATGATAGAATATTCAGGGATCAACGTAGTGATGCGGAGACGGTCTTGAATACAGTGAAGGCTATCCTACTCTCCTCCATTTGGAGCATGCAGTGGCATGATCAGGATAAGTTGATCCCTGTAGAGGAAACTCACATTGCTGCCAGTTGGGGACTCGATAGATTCTAGATGGAAAGCCTACAGAGATGTGATAAGATATGCAATCCTTCCATCCCGACCTTCTGGTCCTCCCTGCCTCCTCAGGTTTTCAAGATTAACTTCAATGGAGCATCCAGGGGAAATCCTGGGCCTGCGAGCTATGGTGGTCTATGTCGAGATCATAAAGGATGGATCATGAATGTTTTCTTGGGAGCAATTGGAAATGACACCAATAACTCAAATGAATTAGAAGGTATCATCCATGGTTTTGAAGTTCTGATCAGAGGTGGTTGCTTCCCTACGATCATCGAAGGAGACATGAGCATTCTCATTCAGATGGACAAATGAATGGTGAGTGGACAGGCCTGCAAAAAGGTCTGATCTAGCTGGGGCCTAGCCAGTAGATTAGACTACCTTCACACCCTTCTCCTTGTTCACATGGCGGTTTCATTCAGCCATGTCAGATGTGATTCCAACAATGTAGCTAACTTGCTAGCCAACTCCAGCATGGAATGTGAAATGGGTTTTCCTTGTGGCACCTTGGAGGTATTTAGGGTGGAAGTGTGGGCCCAGAAATGTAGAGAATTGGTATCTAGGGACTTGAACAGTAGTCCACAGGTGGCTCATCCGGATGATGGCATCAAAGATGGGGACAGGAGGCATGAGCATGCCCAAGACAACTCTTCCTAAATGCCCCATGGGACCTGCAGGTTAACTACCCAAAAAAATGGTGGTTTTCCTGTGCCATCATTATGGTTTATGCCTTAGAGACTGACGAGACGGGCGAAATGAGGCAAGATCGATGGAAGGATTGGGTTTTTAATTCTCATAGGTTGTACGTAGCAAGTGAAGGTATGAGGCATCTTGTTATTATGATCAGTATGACGTGAGCAATGTACGGGGTTGGGAGGGCATTCACGCATCCCCCCTTTTTTTTATTTTGGGTCGGCTTGGCCAACCTCCACCCGTCGTCGTTGTGAATTTTTTGTGGTTTAGAGCTATGTCTTCTTTCTAGTTTCCCCCTGGGTGTCTATTATTCAAGGTGAGTCTTTGTTCCTCATCCTGTATTAGCTCTATCCCTAACCTTCACCTTATGGCTCCCAAATGCTCGATTATAATGGAATGGGGCTTTGGGGAATCTTTTACTAGCCTGGATCAAAAGGGTAAGGGTATCTTACGTCGTACTTGTCAAGCAACAAGGGCTCAACTTCAGGCCCAGGAAGAAGCATAGTTTTTCAAGGAGCATGTCCTGTTAGGAATCCATCTGGAAGTTGGGAAGGTGGTAGGGAATCTTTGGGAGGAGGTGAAGCTCATACCGATGAAGACCCTGCACACGGAGGTTGCAGAATGGGTACTTGACCTAGGCACTATGGCAGGAAGGGCCTTGGCCTACGAATTCTTGCTGATGATATACTAGGTGACCATGCGATCGGTGGGAAAATCCTCAGTTGCAAGAGAAGCCAAGTGCGAAGGGGATGAGGAACCGGTGAAGGTCTGGAAAGAACATAATAATGAATGCCACATTATGCACCAGAATATTGATGTTATCATGGCCAAGCTGGGTGTTCCCTTCTATCTACCTGGGAGGGGACTTATGGAGTACGCTCTACCACGAGCAAAGGGTAGCTGCTATGGAAAATCACTTGGTGGAGAACGCGTAGTAAATCAAAGTGGAGCAGTCCCCCAGAATGTCACTATGGTTCCAACCTTAGCTGTATGTCCCAGTTTGGGTGATTCTCTCTCAGGTTGGGTTTGATGTTTTTCTGTCTTTGCTTCTAGTAATGTCTACTCCATAAATTATAGGGGGTTTCTTTAGTCAAATAGTAGTAGATGGTATGATGTGCAGGCAGTTTATAAGGGGCATTGGTTACTTAAAGCTATCTAAAGTCTCTGTAATTTTGTGGGAAGGGAATCTATGTAATCTGGTAGTTGTAATGGGGGTGGGTAGAAGGCTTGGGGAATCTCTGTAATTTTTTGGGAAGGAAGAACAGTTCTGGAACTGGAAGGGGTCAAGGACACTCTAGCTTTTTGACAGACAGAGATGATTTCTGATATGTAATGTTGTTTTTGTAAAGTAATACAATGTTTTATTTACAAAAAAAAAGATCTTCAAGAATTGAAGGAAATCATGAAAGATATACAAAATATCTTTATTCCCATTCATATACTACTCAAGAAAAGGATAAGGAGGAAAAATGGGTCTTATTCTAGTCATGTATTGAGAAAATTGAAAAATAATTGGAGAGTGAGAATTTTGAGTCCTCATAAGTGGATGATTCACTACAACATGATGGTTTCAACTCAGGTCCAAGGAGCTACTCTATTCCCAAATTTGAAATGAGAAACTTTTATTGAAATGATCTAATAACTTCGATATTCCATATGGAGCAATTATTTAATCTACATGAGGTGCCAACTTTGCAAAAGGTAGGTATTGCATCCTTACACTTATAGCATGATCAATTTGTATGCTATAAATGGATTTGTCACCATAAAAAAGACTCTATTATATCTTGTTTATTATTCATAGAAGAATTGATTACACATTATGAGAATATAAATAGAAACACCTTCTTTATCCAATTGATAAATATGAAGCAAAAAGGTTGAGTTACAAAGAAAATAAAGTAGTTTCAGAACATAAGTCTCAAAGTGAAGAATATTTCATAATTTAATTAGTTGGATCTCTTTATTGGAACCTTGAAGGATAACATTCAACATGAGGTGTGTCTCTTCAAAACACCATCCTTGGAGAAGGATTTCATGATGGAAAGGAAGGTTGAAAGTGAAATATGGAGGTGGACACTAGAAATACCACTTTCAACACATGCATAGATAATGATGACCCTTCTGATAACCAAGTTCAAAGGATAACACCACAACAACTATAGGAAAGAAGAGAGAACGGTATATGATTTAATTGCGACATCAAGTACATTAAGGGACATAAGTGTTGAAAGAATAAACTATTTTACATAGATAGTGAAGAAAAAGAACAAAAGGAACATGAATCACTGCAACAAGACAAACTAGAAGTGATTACTCTCACCATGTATTGTCATGCTTTGGATGGAATGATCACTCCTCAAAATATCAATATTGAAGGTTATGTCAAAAATAAAAAGGTAAAAATGTTGATTGATCCTAGTAGTACCCATAATTTTATTCATTGTAAAGTAGTCAAAGATCTCAATTTATTTGTATATCCGACACCAAAATTGCTTTAGAAAATTGACAAAAAATCATACTTTTCTTAATCACTTAGTTAAACATAGATTTCAGACTTAAAACTTGTCATTAATAAAAATACTTTTCATGCGTTTAAATCAAAAACCCAATAAGATGAAACACTTAAACTAAGTCTATAGCAGTGGAAAACACAAATAAAAAAAACAAACTGATCAACCCATTAAACACATAAATTTTGTTCAAGATGACCCTGGAAAAACCCCCTGGGGAAAACCAGTCCAAGAGAATTTTACTGGATCATTTTCAGGCAAAACATGTCAATTTAAAACAACATTTAAATAGACCTTTAATGACTATACAACTGCCTTGATTTTTGTCCAGAACCTCAATTTTTGTTCCCAACTGATAGTACATCATGTACGAACTCCACAATAACAACCCACATCGAAAATTTTGCCCATATCCTCAAAAATGTTCCTAGTCAATTTGTCACAGTACGACTCCTTGAAATTCATGCCTAGCAGTTTGTATAATGTACGACCTTCTTGAAAATTGTTCCTAGCAAGTACAATACATACTGTATGGTACAATATGTCCCAGCTGAAGGAAAATGCCTTGTTATGCATTCCCATATGCTTGGTATTTCTACCCACTTGAGAAAAAACAATTCTCCTTGGGATTTGTGCCCACTTGAGAAAAATGCAACTCCCTCTCTCTCTCAAAATTAACCCAGCCAAAATGCTCACTCTTGGAAATGCTTTCCATTCCTTAACACTACCATAGGATCTCTCTTGTAACTTGAGAGTGGCTTTTCACCTTCCCCAATCCCTAAATCAAAAGGCCAAGATTAAATCTTTCCTTTTCAAGATCAATGGTTAAGAAAATTTCCCTCCAAAAGAAGTTACATTTAATTTTAATAAAGTCACCATTTACTTTATGAAATAACTGCACCTTATCTTATATAGTCACTTTATAAAATTAAAATAAGGGTGTACTTCATATAAAGTCCCATTACATAAGAGTCACTTTAAAAATTTATAAAACACCATTACAAAGTAAACTAACCTATCTAGTGCATGGTCAATTCTGCATACAAGATGAAAACGTGCAGATTTCCTCCAGAGCTAAATCACTAACACTCCCTCTTGGCAAGGGAGGTACTCATTTCCATCATCATCAGGTCTCGTCCTCAAATACATCACACTATTCATTGTAGGAGCTCCCTCTAAACCTAGAACCAATGCTACTACCTACACTGAACTCAAATCTGAACATAACCTCCTTGAAGCCACCTAGAACCCTAAGCTCCTAGGAGAATCCACTCTCCCATCTTGAACATTGTTCTACTCATACTAGTTGAGCCTCCTTCTAGTACTCAGAAGAGACTCACTCCCTTCCATCGAAACTCAATACTGTACCATTGACACCACTGTAGCCTGAGGAGCCTCATGATCCTCATATGATTCATCAACCATGCATTGTGCACTAAACTTGTACAACTCACTGAAATGGTCACCAATCAACTATGGATCAATTAGTCATTCTCTCTCTGAATATATATAAACATGTCCCAAATCATCTCTATATGGAAATATGTACCCATTTTCCCTTCGGAACAATGTCGAATACCCTGCATCGTCCAAGGCTGAGATCAAGAGAAAGTTAACCCTCATACCTGGAACAAATAGAACCCCATCCTACTCGATGTATATTCCATGACTAAGTTGGAATCTGAAATTTCCAACTCCTCACACTGCACATGCTTTCCCCCCTTCTGATTGAACAAACAGGTTAGGACCAGTCTCATAAATGATACATAATATATTCCATATTCCAGTCATGTGACAAAAGTATCCATTGTCAATGTACCAAGTACCATTCTGAACAACTACATTTCCACTGACATCACAAATAAGGGAGAACAACAAGAATTCCTTCTAAAAACTTCTCACAAAGACCTACTCTTTTGTTGTAGCTATAACAATCATATCCTCCTCCTCCTCCTCCTCCTCCTCCTTCTTCTTATTCACTGGACACTAAGAAGCAAAGTGGCGATATTGACTGCAAGCAAAACATTGAATTTTGCTCAAATATTTTTTGGACTTCTACTTTCTCTTAGCAAAAAGAGGAAAATTCTCTTCATTAGATTCATTTTGTTGACCTGTGGAAGTGGAGCTAGATCTCATCTCCTTTTGAGTGAAGTCATCCCAAAGACTATCCCAAGAAGGAAAATTCTCTTTGGCCACAACATCATGCACAAATTCATACCATGGTTGAGAGAAACCATTTAAGGAGACTCTCACCAACTCTGCATCTTCCACCTTCTCACTATTAATATCCAACTCATCACAAACCTAATAAATCTAAGTCAAGTGAGAACAAGCATTATCTGTCTTGGTCATTTTCATGTCCCTTATTTTTTCCTTAGAACCATCTTCTAGTTCTCATTTGAAATCTCATATAAGCTTTTCAATGTTGGAATGTATTAAACCCACTCAATACTTAGGATAAAATAATTAATCATTATTTGATTAATTATCTACCCACTAGCTTAATTAGTTGGCACCCACTTCCACCTTAAAGTCAACACATGCCATCTATACCCTAGGAATGCTTTATTTATGATTATGGGTTCATCTTGACCACTTTATGGCCATCCATAATTAGTTAATAGCACTTTACAATAGATTTTGCTTTATTCCTCATTATCCAACTTTTTTGTGGATAAGGTAAAGCTAGTTAACTAGGAAACTGGGTTCCTTTGTTTCCAATCCTTCATGACTTTCTCTCTATTTTTCAGTATTAGCATGTTTTTCCATCTCCCTTGACAACTAACTCATTCTTTTGCTAATTTGTGAGTTCCTTGATATATTTGGGAAGTGCTTTAGCCACCTATGGGGGTTTAGTATATTTTGGTAAGCCAGCTGTTTTGAGCATTATGAGTTGTCTCCCTACAACTCTATTTTCCTTTATAAGGATATATTACCATTGTAATAATATCAATTATCATTATTGGTAATTCATTAACGTGTGTTCATTAATTCCTCTTCTTCTCTCCTTATGCTAATTCTTTGCAATTCCCAGTGAATTTAATAGTGTTCTTAGAATCTTAGCTTGTTTATGGAATTTATGTTTCCATCAAGGATTTAGAATTATGACATGGTATCAGAGCTTTGGTAGCTCATCAATTAATTCTCCTTTCAGATTTGTAGGTTTATTTGCAGTTGCAATAACTTCGATATGGATTCAAAAGTTCCTCTACTATCTCCTTCGAGCTATGTTGATTGGAAGCGATAGATGAGTGCATAATTGAAGAGGAAATGTCTCTTTGATGTCTCCATTGGTTCTTTGAGTGAACCTAAGTCTTATGAAGAGAATATTAACTGGGTGAATAATTGCGATAGAGCTTATGGAATCATGTGCTTTGCAATGTCTCCAAATATACATCATCTCATAGATTCTATTGAATATCCATTTGAGCTTTGGAAAATTTTGGAAAAAGTTGTTGGTGTGCAGGAAGTAGAATATGAAGCATGGAGCATACCCATCATCTCCTCTTGTTCTCTCTCTCAATATTTCTTGGCCTCTACATTGTATGATAAAGTTATTTATGATGAAGAAGTTTCTCATACAGTTCATGTTGTTGCTACCCTCTTTGATTCGAATGCTCCCTCCTTCAATGAAGAAGCTAATATTGAAGATCAATATTTTTCTGTGTCTCTTGAAGATAGTGATGATGAAAAATAAGTGAAAAATAGATCTTCTAATGTTATTTATGATTATTCATTCACACATTCTTTGTTCTCTATGTCTTCTATATTAAATTCTGAGTTCTATGTGCCAGATCCTTTACACTTTGTGCACACCTCTCTCATTGATGGTGTGCAACCCAGTGAATTTTAGGACATTTTCTTAGCCATATCAAGCCCTATTAGTGTCCTTCCACTTTCCATACTTTATCTTATGTGCTTTTAAATCTCCTCTTGTGTTCTTGGAATCAATTCCCAGAGCCTCCTTGAAGATTTTGAACATCTCCTTCCTTCCTTGTTTCATACTTCTACTATAGAGGATTCTTTACCAGTATATTCCCATGAGTCTACTGCCATGCATATATCTGTTCTCTTGAATTATTCAGAAGCTATATCAGTCCATGGAGACCATGCATTGGCACTCTATGATCCTATGTGTTCTCTCTATTCCTACATCACCACTTGCAACTATCCTCTCTATGTAAATGAAGTGTGAGGCATTATGCATTTGATTGGATAGTTATTTCACCTATATCAAGCTAGTTTCATCTCTATTGGTTTGAAGTTCAAGTCATCATATCATATTGGAGCTTATTACAACTCTCAAGAGCTTTCACATCATTGGATCTTAGTTGTTCTACATGGTCCACGTTTCCATCCTGCATCTGTCTTTGATTTAGGTGGGCATATTTCCCTTCTTCCCAAGAAGAATATTCTTGCAGACATCAGCATTTACTTTGGAGCAGCATCAAAAACATTTTTCGTTTGCCTTTCATGTCCTATATTGAGGGAGGATTTTCCCCATGTGGTTTTTCCTCTTCCCTCTGCTTTTTTGGAGATAGTAATTGTTAAAGGGTGACCATAGCCATGTTGTTGGACCCTATATGAATCCATATGCATATATATTCTTTTGACATACCATCATAAAGTCAAACTTATAGGCGGGTGTTGGAATATATTAAACCCACTCAATACTTAGGATAAAATAATTAATCATTATTTGATTAATTATCTACCCACTAACTTAATTACTTGGAATCCACTTGCACCTTAAAGTCAATACATGCCATATATACCCCATGAATGCTTTATTTCTGATTCTGGGTTGATCTTGACCACTTTATGGCCATCCAGAATTAGTTAACAACACTTTACAATAGATTCTTCTTTACTTTTCTTTGGATAAGGTAAATCTAGTTAACTAGGAAACTGGGTTCCTTTGTTTCCAACTTGTCCTTCATGACTTTCTCTCCATTTTACAGGATAAACATGTTTTTCCATCTCCCTTGACAACTAACTCATGATTTTGCTAATTCGTGAGGTCCTTGATATATTTGGGAAGTGATTTAGCCACCTATGGGGGTTTTCTATATTTTGGTAAGTCATCCTTTTTGAGCTTTATTAGTTGTCTCCCTACAACTATATTTTCCATTATAAGGATATATTACCATAATAATAATATCAATTATCATTATTGATCATTCATTAATGTGTGTTAATTAATTCCTATTCTTCTCTCCTTATGCTAATTCTTTGCAATTCCTAGTGAGGTTAATTGTGTGCTTAGATTCTTAGCCTGTTTATGGAATTCATGTTGCCATCAAAGCTTTAGAATTCTAATAGTCAAATCATCCAACATCTTAAATGCACAATCCTTACCAGAGAGGCATGTAATAACATGGTCCTTTACTACATGAAGGATTATCCACCTAGCCTTGATGTACTTTTTATTAAATGCTTATAATGCTTGTGCATCAATGGAAGAAAGAACTACAATATGATTCTCATGTTTGTTATGCACCACTTTATCCCACAATTCATTCTCCTCCAACCAAGGACAATCCTATCCTTCTAGGGAACAAAAATCCCAACTCCATCCAATCTATCCTCCATTCTCAAACTGGTATTCATCTTAGAGAGTTAAAAAACAACCACCAAAACAACAAGTGTCTCACTCTTCTCATGACCTACAAGTCACATGGAGATAAGGTTTTCCAATACACAAGTTGTTTAAAAAAAACAATAACCCTTGCCCAAGAACTCAACAACATTGTTGCACCCACAATCAGTTGGTATCATAGATCCTCATCTCTGATACCATGCAGAAAACTGGGATAAAATCAAACTTTTGTGAATCACTCAACTAAACCCAGATTTATACTTAAAACTTGTCATTAACAAAAATACTTCTCATGCATTTAAACCAACAACCCAAAAATATGAAACACTGAAACTAAGTGTGAAGTAGTAGAAAAAAAACCATAAAAAACAACATACTGATCAACCCATAAAACAATATAAATTTGGTCAATATGACCCTGGAAAACCCCCTAGTGAAAACTAGTCCAAGAGAATTTTATCGAAGTATTTTTAGGTAAAAGATGTAATTTACAACAGTATTTAAATAAGCATTTAATGACTATAAAAATGCCTTGATTTATGTGCAGCACCTCAATTTTTCTTCCCAGTTGATAGTATCTCCTGTACGGTCTCCATAGTAGAAACTAACCTCGAAACTCATGCCCTTATCCTCGAAAAGCATGCCCATTTAATTTGTCATTTTACGACCCCTAAAAATTTGTGCACAACAGTCCGTACACTATACGACCCCCTTAAAAATTATGTCCAACAAGTACAATATGGACTATATGGTAAAATATGGATGAGATTAAGGAAAATGTCTTGGGATGCATTCCGAGCTCCTTAGGATTCGTTCACACTTGAGAAAAAATTATCCTTGGGATTTGTGCCCACTTGAGAAAAATAAATCTCCCTCTCTCTCTAAAACTTAACCCAGCTAAAATGATCAATATTGGAAATTCTTTCCTTGTCTTGCACACTACCCTAGGCTCTCTCTCTCTCTCTTTTTCAATGTGGTTTAGAAACCCCCTACAGGGCTTCTACGTCCACAAGAGGATATCACGAGTGGCCCACTCGAAGGGGCCTCACCCCTCGCTCTAATTATAGAGCTAACCCAATGGTTACATCAAGTGAGGCCCTTAAATATCAATGTATAGCCACCTGGGGATTTGACCCTCATACCTTTTGCTCACAACTTACAACACTCAACAAATTGAGCTAGCCCACTGGGCTTACCCTAAGCTCTCTCTTATAACTTAAGACTAAATTTTCACCTTCCTCAATCCCTAACTCCAAAGGTCAATATTAAATATTTATTTTTCAAGATCAATGGTTGAGAAACTTTCCCTGCAAAAGGGATTAAATTTAATTTTAATAAAGTCACCATTTACTTTATGAAATAAGTGCACTTTATCTCATAAAGTCACTTCATAAAATTAAAACAAGGGAATACTTTATAAAAAGTCCCATTACATAAGGGCCACTTTAAAACTTTATAAAACACCATTACAAAGTAAAGTAGCCTAGCTAGTGCATGGCCACTTCCGCAAACAAGACAAAAACATGGGGAGCGCCTCCATCGCTAAATCACTAACAATTTCAAGTAATGATTGTAGATGGAGGAGCCATCAATTATTCAGGGAAATGCCATAATATTAATGTTACTACGGGGGAATATGTATTAAATATTCACATGGTTTCTATCATAATGGGTGGTGTTGATGTTTTATCAGGGATTCAATTGTTAATCATTGGGGACAATGGATTTTAATTTTCAAAATATTTTCATGAAATTTTCTTGGAAGGAAAATAATTTGTGTTAAATGGTATCATAGGGAAACCACGCAAGGTGATCAACTCTAATGGTATGAAAAAAATGTTAAAGAAATGATGCCAATTTGTAATTACATAGTTATCCTCACTAGATGTTCAAACGTATAAGGCTCCCATTTCCCCATATTTCCAAAGGGTCCTTAAAAATACTTCCAAGGTATTTGAAGATATTCCAATATGTCTTCCACCTATTTGAGATATGGACCATGTTATTCACTTAATTATAGGAAGTGTTCCTTCTAACATACGACCTTAAAGATACCTCTATGTCTAGAATAATGAAATGGATCATATGGGTGAAGCAATGGCAGGAAAATACGCAGTTCAAGCAGCGGTAGATCACATAAAGCACTAGCAAGTAGATCTCTAAATCCAAAAGATGTCAAAAACATGATGACACGATAAGTAGTTAAATATCATCATCAACGGATTTTTGAAGAAGGGAAAATTGCACAGGAAACTAAACAAATAATTAAAACAAGAAACAAAAATCTATGAAATCAAGCTATTACTAAGTATCTCATAAAGTGGAAGACTTTACCAGTTGCAGATTCGAAATGGGAATTTGATTCCTTCATACAAATGTATCCACAACTACCCAAGAGTTGAGGACAACACTTGTATGCAGGGGAGGGGCATGTCAATCCCTTAATATTGGGCACATTCCCCCCAATAGAGTGGAAAAATACCCCCTATATTTTGGTGTATTACATATTATTGATGTCATTTGGGTCTATCCATTGGAATTGGAGACTTGGTAACTAGATTCATTGTTTTTGTTCTACGACCCATTTTTTCTTTCATCCCAGGCCATTCAGAGACACTTTGAGAATTTACTATGGGTGTACAGATCTCAAACCGACAAGAATAGCTGAGTTCCATCAACTCTCACATATGTGTAAATTGTAAACTTGTTCACGTCAGCCATAGTCGCTCGGGAGTGTTTCATTGAAAATTGACCCCGTTGTGCAAAATTGACATGACCTTCATTGAGAAAAAGCCTAGTTATGAATCTAGTGAATTAGGATCATTTTTGGGAAATTGAGGCACAATAGGGGGAGGGAAGATAAAACCAAACATCTTGAATCCATCAAAATTGATGTCTTGGTGATCAGAGTCATCATTTTGGTTATATGGCCCATTTTTCTGGAACCGTGGGGCTATCCAGGGAAACTTTGAGAATTCACTATAGGTGCACGAAACCCAAAATGGTTAGTGTAGCTGGGTTCCTTCAAATACCACACATATGGCCATTCTAAACGTTTTTAGACTAGAAACAATCACTCAATATATTTCGATTTAAAATTGAACCTCTTATACACAATTAGTATGGCATTCACCGAGCAAAACCCTAGTTTGAGAGAGGGTGTAGTACAACCATTTTCAAGAAATTGAGGCACTGTAGAGGAGATCCCATAGATAAAAATTGGCATCCCAAATACATTAGAATCAACAACTTGGTGACCTAAGTCACGATTTTTCTTGTATGGCCCATTTTTCTTGGCACTTTGGGGCCATTTAGGGAAACTTTGAGAATTTGTTACAGGTGCATGGAACCCAAATTTGGTAGTGTATCTAGGTTTTTCCAGATCCAATGCATGGATATGTCCATTGTGGACTTGTTCACAGTAAGCACAATTTCCTGAGAGCGTTTGATTGAAATTGACCCCTTTTTGCAAAATGTGCATGACCTTTACTGACCCAAACCCTATTTTTAGAGATGCTACAATAATCCCGCTTATAGGAAATTAAGGCATGGTATGGGGAGACAACTGAAACCTATAATTTTGAATACATCGAAATCGATGTCCTAGTGAATGAATTCACGGTTTTGGCTCTATAGCCCATTTTGACTAGCACCACAGGACTATTCAAAGACACTTTGAGAATTTGATATGAGTGCAAAAAACAAAAACTGGGTAGCATAGTTAGGTTCTGTCAGCTCCTGCACATGCATATATAAATTGTGGAATTGTTCACACTTTCCATAGTCTCCCAAGAGAGTTTGAACGAATGTAGACCCCCTTGTGCAAAATTGGCACGACCTTTACTCAACAAAACCCTAGTTTTGTAGATGGTGCAATAATACCATTTATCAGCAATTGGGGCATAATAAACAGGGGCACATTAAACCCAACATCTTGAATCCATCAAAATCATCTACTTGGTGATTAGACTAATGGTTTTTGTTTTACGGCTGGCTTTGACTCGAACCCTGGGGCAATTCAGGACACTTTGAGAATTTTCTACGACTGAACGAAACACAAATCAAATAGAATAACTAGTTACTGCCATCTCTAATGCATATGGAAATTGTAAACTTGTTCACACTGGACACATTCACCAAGGAGCATTCGATTGAAAATATTACCCTTGTGTAAAATTGGCACAACCTCCATAGAGTAAAACCCTAGTTCTAGAGATGGTGCAATAGGACTGTTTTCGAGAAATTGATCCATGGTAGGGGGGATCCCCCAGGTAAAACCTAGAATTAAAAATCCATTAGAATCGACAGCTTGCTAACTAGATTAATGCATTTTGTTCTATGGATCATTTTGGATGGATCCCTAGGGCCATTTAAGAAAATTTGAGAATTTTCTATGGGTGCATGGAACCCAAATCATGCAATGTGCCTAGGTTCTTCCACCTCCCACACATGCATATGGCCATTTTGGAATTGTTCATGCTGGCCACGACCTCCCAAGAGTGTTTGATTGAAAATTGACACCCTTGTGCAAAATTGACACGACCTTCAATGAGAAAAAACCTAGTTCTGAAGATGGTGTAATAAGTCTGTTTTCGGGAAATTGAGGCATGGTAGGGGGAGGGGGAAGCTGAAACATGACATCATGAATCCATTGGGTTCAATGGATTATTGACCATATTCACAGTTATGTTTCTAAGGCTCGGTATGACTTGCACCCTAGGTCCATTCAAAGACACTTCAAGAATTTGATAAGGGTGCACAAAACCCAAATCAGGAAGCATAGATAGGTTCTTTCATCCCCCACACATGCATATAACCACTGTGTAATTTTTCATGTTGTACATATTCAACAAGGAGTGTTCAATCAAAAGTTCCCTCGCTTGTGCAAAATTGGCATTTCCTTCAATAAACAAAACACTATTTCTAGAGAAGGTGCAATAGGACGATTTCCATGAAATTGAGGTATGATAGGGGTGGTCCCTTAGATGAAAAATGAAATTCAAAATCCATCAAAATTAATATATTTGTGACTGCAGTCATATTTTTCATTTTATTTCCCATTTTGATTGGTGATCCAGGGTCATTCACGGACACTTTGAGAACTTGCTATGGGAAAACAAAACCTAAATTGGGAAGAGTTGTCAAGTTTTTTCAACTTTGATGCATGTATATAGCCATTATTTAATTTTTCACACTGGCCATGGTTTCCAAAAACCCTTTTATTGATAAATGACCCCCTTTTGAAAACCTGGCATGGCCTTCACTAAGAAAATCCCTAGTTTAGGAGATGGTGCAATAGGATGATTTTTGGGAAATTGAGACATGGTAGAGGGGTCACCTATATGAAATATAACATCATCAATTGATAAAAATTGACAGCTTGGTAGTTGGATCCATTTTTTGTTCTATGGCCTATTTTAACTATCACCTTGTGGTTATTCAGGGACACTTTGAGAATTTGACACGAGTACACGAAACCCAAAATGGGTAGCATAGATAGGTTCTATCATCTCCCATGCATGCATCTAGCCATTATGGACTTGCTCACACCATCCACAATATCCCAAAAGAATTCAATTGCAAATTGAACCCCTTGTGCACTTCATTAAGAAAAAACCTAGTTCCATAGATGGTGAAATATGACTGTTTTCGTGAAATTGAATCATGGTAAGGGGGTCCCACAGCTAAAACCAAGCATCCTAAATCCATCAAAATCAATTCCTATATCATTAAACATCCTATATTTACAATGTAGTCTCAGCTTCATCTCCTATATCATTAAACTTGGACATATTCCATTCCAAGTCACTGTAAAAAATGGAAACAAATATCCCTTCTAAACCCCAAAATTGAGGTTTCTAAAGTGAAAAATTTCATTCCAAAAGTGTCAATTCTAGGTTCCAAAAGTGTACTACATTTGATATTTCGACTTTTCAAATGAGTTTTTTCACTTTTCCATTATAACACATATGTTAATGGCACTTTCATAACCTATTTTTCACTTTAGAAAGTATTTTTTTGACAGATATAGTATTTAAGTTCGCAAATTTGAAAACTGATTTTGGCATTTTGAAGTCATGATTTTGTAATTTTGAAAACCAGAATCAACACTTTAAAAGTATTTTAATGATGTAATTGAATATACAAAAACCTATCAGGTTTATTTTTGGCAACCAAAATTCACCTGTACTACTCAACAAACAAGTTCCATAAATTTTACAATTGGAATCACATCACTCACACCAATTTGGGAAACAAGAAATGCCATCATCAATATAATAATAATGTTCCATCGACATTGTGACAAGTATAATGATTTGTTATAATAGAAATCAGTTCATCATTATAACCATATTTTTCCTTTGATCTATCTATAATAATTGTAGTCCTTTCCTTGTAACCATGGGTCAAAAAGACCCGAAATGTTTTTAATAGTTTGACCATTGATGTTTGAATAAACCAAGTTTGTGATCATTTTTCAATTCAAGATACTAATTTTATTTCAATTGATAAAGGGTAAGCATCATAAACATAATTTACCTGTAGTACATTAAATATTTGAAGGTTACTATAATAATTTATATATAATGTTTACAGCTATAAACTAGATTCTATCTTTTGGTTGTTTTCATGAAAATGTTAATGTGAATGATCAATAAAGAATGCAAAATATCTTATTTCTAAAACAATTTTGATCAACAACATATCAGCTAGGACTATCCATAAACGATCAAATGTACAATTTATATAGACCTTTGAGAAGGAATAGACAGACCCTTCGTATGTTCAATATTGTTTATATTTCTATCATATTGGAAGGGTTATCTAACTATTCTTGTTATCACAATCCTTGAAATATATGACATACACAAAGGGTCATCACCCTTCCTAGGTTTAATATATTTTATAATTAAATCCTAAAGGAAGGTTGGTAGACTCTTCTCGTTCTCAATAT
This sequence comes from Pseudotsuga menziesii, assembly GCA_001517045.1. Lineage (NCBI taxonomy): Eukaryota > Viridiplantae > Streptophyta > Pinopsida > Pinales > Pinaceae > Pseudotsuga > Pseudotsuga menziesii. Next base: position 484,719 of record LPNX011035356.1, read on the forward strand.
TCTTGATATTTTTATAATACAGAAAGTGATAACCATTATTTCTTGTCTTCACTAATCTCAATATACCAACAATACTAGAAGAGCTATCCATTCCATGTTCTATCAAAGTGATACCAGAATAGTGATCAAAGAAAGGGTAGTTGATCCTTATTGTTCTCTATACACTTGATATTTGTAGGAAGGGTTAGTCCTTCCTTATTGTGTTCACCATTCTCAATATATCTACAATAGTAGAAGGGGTAACCAACCCTTCTTGTGCTCAATGATATTGATATTTCTATAATAGAGGATAAGTAACATCGACCATGTCCCATTATATGATCAATGTCATGGGGATCACTGAGAGATAGAAAAGTCGTTGAAGCATAGTCATTGATATCAACATGGAAAATAGGACATGGAAGTGAGATGATGTGGCAGAACTAATACTAAAAAGCTAATGAAGTAGAGATTATGTAGAAATGAGGAATACTATTTTGTGTGTAAATAAAAAATGTAAGGGATAGTGATAAAAATATCAAAAATTATCTGGTCCATCCACACAAGATGGTATTCCTTCCTTTTTGTGATAGTATAATTTATTCGAGTGATATGACAAGGGTGATCATTCATGCAAAACTGAAAACGCCCAAAATCAGCTGGTGTGTCAATCTCAAAAAAATATGAAAGTTTATCTTTACAACACATTTACAGTCGAGTCATCCCATGAATTTGACACCTCGTAAAACATTATTCCCAATATTGCATGTATATCCCATCATTTTATGACTATTCCATGATGTGCATATGTCCATCTCACTATCATTCTAGCTCTATATATGGACAAGATCCCATATTGGCCATCCATAGTTTCATAAACTTATGCATCGCACTGATCATTGTCTCAACATTTCCTTTTGGAGGTGATGTAGATAGTCTTGATAGCCCCTATGTTTTTTCCATTGATGTTGTATGGTATGTTATCCCCTTTATGACTAGTTTTGTTAGTTCTATGCAAAACAACTCATCGACAGTTTCGAACCATGACAAGGTTTAGATATTGGAAGGATATTCAAATATTCCCAAGAAATTTATCCTTACTCGAAGAAATTTATGGATGGTAGCTTACCAATACTGTTATAGTTTTACCCCTAGTAACATCCAGGAGAGAAGGTTGCAACTATAAATAAAGAACTCTCTAGTACTCATCCTGAAGTTCTTTAAATTTGTTTGTGTTATATAAATAATGTCTCAATTCGTGAGATTGAAGATATGGATCTTAACGGGATTTATACAACCTATGTTTTATAAGAAATTGACCTTAGAAATTATCATAGAAATGACAATGAGTACTTATTTTTGCATTTGTTCATAGAATAAGATCAATTTTAAATCAATCCTTTGTATCTAGGGCCTTTCTTTCTATGCCAAAATGGTGCGTGAGATGCGAATCCAATTGTAAAAGTTATGGAACTAGTTTGTTAAAAAACATAGTTGATTTTTTTTTTGTTAGAACTAAACTCATTGTGTTTTTGTATATTCAACAATGTGACTACAATACTTGTAAAGTGTTGATTTTTGTTTTCAAAAGTGAAAAACTAGAACTTGAAGATGCCAAAATTAGTTTTCAAAATCACAATATTACATATTGGGCGTGTCAAAAGATGCATCCTTTCCAAAGTGAAAAACAGGTTCCAAAAGTACCATTATCATATATATCATATTGGAAAAGTGAGAAATGAAATAGAAATGAAAATAGTATCAAACACGCCACTTTACAAGTATTATAATCACACATTTATTGAACATAGTACAAATAAACTTTCAAATGTATTATTTAACAAACTGTTCATTTTTTTTACAACCATCCTCACATCACTCACACCCTTCATGTGAAACAAGAAAGGACATAGCTGATATAACAAGAATGTGTCATTGACATTTTGACAGGTGTATGTTTTTGTCATAATGCAGTTCCCTTCATTGTTACAAACATGTTTTTCTTTCGAGTCATCTACAATCACTGTATTTGTCGCATCGTAACCATGGATCAAAATGTTCCAAAATTTGGTCAAAGGTTTGAGAAATACATTAGTATTCCCACCACCATGATAACCCTCTCTATCTATGCAAGAAAAATAATATTGTGTTAATATTACTCTAAAGTGTTCCCTTTCAAATAATGTTGGAAAAAAGTCATCCATGTTTTATTTTTGCATGGATGTCCATACACCCACTTTAGAAATACTAAAGATTTTTTCGAAAAAAATTCTCAATCCTAGTCATGTAAAATAATACTTTGTTCGTGATTCGATATATGGAATTTGGGGCAATCATTGGTTTACTAGTAACTAAATTTATTCTAGTAATATCTGTAAATAAAAAACAACACACATAAGGAAATCAATAAAATATTGTGTTTCAATTTTTCTAAGAATATTGCTTGAAACATATGCAATTTTTGGAATACAACACCTGATACATGCTATGATGTCCATAAATAATATTATAACTGTCCAAGACACATATAGAAAATAATTTTACATTAATTTGTCCAAGCTGTCAAATTATACAAAATTTCACTAAATGAATTGTTCTGTATAATCCAACGGTCATCTGAAGTTGAATGTTTTTAAACCAACACTCCTTTTTTTTAATGACGCCCTAAATGATTGAATAAATAACACACTGGGTTTTTTATATTTATTTATCTCTCTTATGAATTGTCAAATGTCCATGTCGTTGGCATTTTCAGGAACTTTTCCTTGCTATTGTTGTCTACATGAGATTGTACTTCATATATAAACTATATGTTCGATTATATATATATATCCCCATATTGGATAAGTACATCCTTGAATGACTTTTTGTATATGTGCAATACCTCACCAACATTATAATAATCAAACATTGAGGAATTATAAATCATACTATGTTTACATTGATCTCAACCCCAAATAAATATAAAGTCCTCATTCTTCAACCATTCAAATCTATAAGGATTTTTTTTAATTTCCATGTTTCCGAGTGACGAAAACCATAGAGGAATGTTAAAATGTTCCCTTCCAACATTTATAATATCAAGGATGAACATCCATGCATAATAATGATAAAACGTATGGACAAAATGAGGTTTTTTGGAAAATTCTTCTTTGTTGTATAACATCCTAAATCCAAAGAGAAGTCCATTTACTCTGAGGACTAACATTTTATTTTGTAGCGATATCTAGACTACAAAAAAAAACCATGACTATATATTTAACTAGAACAAGAATACTTCATTCATCAAGTTAATGATCACAAGTTACATGCAACTATAAATGGATATTTTAAAATCCAAATATTAATACAAACATCACCCAAAATTTCTCGTATTCAAATGATTTAATAAAAGAAACACAAGTACAAACTAACATTAAGTTAGAGTCAAATGAAAATACCAACATCGTAAAAAAAAACAAAAAAAAATCACATTAAATAATTTAAAATATCCATAGGTTACATCTACTGTTTCCCTCTCTTGAAAGAGGAAATGTTAGGTTACATTTAATGGATTTCGTTCTTAAAGGAGGCAATGAAGGTTCTGATTTCAGTTGATTCATGTATTTTACTAAAACCCTTCTAGAATTGACTTACCAATTAACTATATGTTATTGTGGATGATCTAGTAAAGGGCTTACTAAAAATACAATTTTTAGATGGATGTGCTTTCAGATTATCATCCTCCAAAAAATAATTATTGTATTGCTTTTCAAATATTTCATTGGGAACTGCTCATAAAATTTATCCATATTCTTTTGTATATTTCCTTCTTTGTCTATGGTACATGTGGCTAGAAACAAAAGAAACAAAAACAAGTCCCCAATTTTTTTTCTTTTTTCTTTTTTATTACCTACACACCAAAATTTTCCAAACAATGATTTCCCCTCTTTGACATCACATTTAGATGACCAAATCCCAACATCGAATTTTATAAGACATAGATACAAAAATCGTATCACATTTGTTTGGGATTCATATGAAGTTTATTTGTGCATAAATTGAAATTCTTGAAAAATAGTTTCATTCCCCTTTTTTGTTTTTGTTTTGTCTCCATCGGTACTTTTTTTTACTCCCCTTTTTTTCTTTTTTTTGAGGCATTTTGTGTGTCTTTATTGCGAAATAGAAAACCTTCCATTTCTAACATTAATAATATTTTTATATGAGAATCTACACATATATATTTCTTGTCATAATATATTATGGAATTTGTTTTTCACCAAATTAGGTACAAAATAACCTATCTCTTACCTGTCAATGACTAGCCAACATTTGGGTGTTGAGTAATAGTGGTAGATCTACCATGTTTTTCTACCAAGAATTCCTCCCTAGTTCATTATTATTCAAGGTTCCCTGATCCAATGTTTTTGGTAGTCTAATTTCCATTAACATTGTTGATTCCTAGTCTTGTTGTTGATGATCCACATGTTCAAAAACAATCCAATCGTCTTGACCTAGCAATTTAAACGGCATTGTATGAAATTTTTTATAACCCTTTGCAAGTATTCAAGGTCACTATCCTCGTTCACAGTTTAGATAATTTAATGAAGATATTTGATCAATGAACCAAGAACTCTACCTCCTTCATACAATGAAAAACATATACTTCAAGAAGAGACCAATATGGAAACCATGTGATTCCAGAAATATCGTGTCCTCTATTTTGCAAAAAACATGGCTTCTAGAAATATCTGTAAGAAACTTGGACAAAAGTAAATCAATCATTGGTAGCTTCTCCTCCTTCCAATCCATGTCCATCTAAAAATTACATAAACTATCCTCATCTAATCCAATTCTCCAACACTATATAATAGAGAATCCTATAAATAAGCATTTGAGAAATCTCTATAAGCTCCCATCATAAGATTCCGGTTAACCACTTTTTTAGATCTCTTGCAAAAATAAATGAATTCTTTAGAAACCATACAATATTTTTCTGTGGAAATTGAACCCAGTGATAGATTAATTTTACTCACAACAATTATCAATTGAACATGTAAAATCACTCACAAAAGAGACTGAATAATGAGCTGAACACTAAATTGTATTGAATAAGTGTACAATATCCAAACCTGTAACATAATAGGTTACATCATTAAATAATTACATAATGGATTCGAATGCATGAGGAGAAATTAGAATCTAGCATAAAGCAGGCTTACTGAAAATAAGCAAATCCCCCATAGGTGCAAAAAGATGATCCCAAATCAGTCATGGAGCTCATGAATTAGCAAAATTGATTAGGCAAGCTAAAGAGTGATGGAATGGCAACTAATACATGCTTTTACAAGGAGAAAAGAGAGGAGGATGTGTAGGACAAAAAACTAGTCAACCTCACCTAGTCAAGCTTTTCCATTTGCCTTAAAACACTGAAAAAGCAGGGAATAAAGCAGAAAAAGCAGAAGGGCGCTTGGGAGGCCAGGAATAAAGTAGATTTGATTCCTTGAGGTTTCCCAAGCACTACATGAGTCAAATAAGGCAATTTTGACCACTATGGATAGGTAAATGACAACTTGCACAAGGTGGGACACATGAACTAGGCAAATAAGACAAAAATAATCAAATTAATGTCTAAGGTAGGTAACTATGGGTTGATTATTCTAACACCCCCCCTTAAGCCTGAATTATGAGTAATATATCAGAAAATTATAGGGCCTAGCAACAAGGCTTAGTCACCCTTTACATACTGCATGTCCATACAACCAAGGAAAGAGGCAAAAACCACATGGGAAAATCCTCCCTTAAACATGGACTGTAAAACAAAATTTGGAAATATTGTCTTCACTCATGCTTCACAGCATGATCAGCAATCCCCAATAGTGATTTGAGATTGCTGAAGGTATTCTCACAAAATGCTTTGGTGAATATATCAGCTACTTGTTCTGAAGATGAACATAAGAGTAGGTGAATGGTGCCATCATGCACAAGCTCTCTGATTTAGTGCATATGGATCTCAATGTGTTTGGTTCTCTGCTTCTGAACTGGATCTTTGCATATTCGAATGGTACTCTGGTTATCAAAGTAGACGGTATTTGAGTACTCTGATTCGAAGCCACACTCTCCAAGTAATCCCTGCAACCATAAACATTGAGTTGCTGCATTAACAACTCATCTGTACTCTGCTTCTGTAGATGAGAGTGCAATGGCACTCTGTTTCTTGCTTGACCAACTAATTGGTCCTTCTGCAAGCATGAACACATATCCTGATGTGGAATTTCTATCTATGCTATCACCTGCCCAATCACTGTCAGTAAATCCAGTCAAATCAAGATCAGATTTTGCTTTATAGAAGATCCCATGTGTCCTTGTTCCCTGAACAAAGTTAAGGATCCTTTTGGCTTCTTTCCAATGGATATCATGAGATTGATCCATGTATATAGAAGCCACACTTACTGCATAATAAATATCAGGTCTAGTATGTTTCAGATACAACAAACATCCAGTCAATTGCCTATACAGTGTATTGTTTACCATAGGTGAAGAATCAGCTTCTTCCATCTTCACTCCTGAAAGGAAAGGAGTTTTGATTGCTTTGCAATCCTTCATTTTGAATTTGTTCAAAAAATACAAGGCATACTTGGACTGGTCAACTTTATTCCAGATTTTCTTTGAGCAATCTCAAGCCCCAAAAATTGACTTAAGAGCCCCAAATCTGTCATGGAGAAGGCTTGGTTCATTGCACCCTTTAAGGAAGCAATCTCATCCTTTGAGCTTCCTAGAATGAGGAGGTCATAAAAATATAACACAATGATCATTAATTAACTTCAAATAGACATTTGGATCTAATTTGCACCGAACAAAATTCAGTGATAGCAAGAAGCTATCGATCTTGGCATACCAAGCCCTGGGGGCTTGCTTTAGCCCATACAATGACTTTCTCAACCTGCACACAAGAGAAGGGTTAGTAGAAAAACCTTGATGCTGCTGCATATATATCTATTCAGTGATATATCCATTCAAGAAGTCACATTTTACATCCATGTGATGTACCTCCCATTGCTTTGAGGCTTCAATGGCTAGGGCTAGCCTAATGGAATCCTTCTTTGCCACTGGGGAAAAGGTCTCATTGTAATCTATCCCATGAACCTGTGAGTAGCCCTTGGATACTACCAATATGGCCTCGTACTTCAGTGGTGAACCTTCAGCAGCAAATTTGGTCTTGTAGACCCACTTACACTGAACTAACTTCCTCCCTGGGGAAAGATCCACTAGCTCCCATGTGTTGCTCTTCTGGAGTGAGCTGAACTCTTCCTTCATGGCTGCTTGCCATCTTGGATATCCTACTGCTTCTTCATATGTTTGAGGATCATAATCCACCATCAAATAGCATTTTTCAGCAAACATAGGATCCTTCATGCATAGACCACTCACAAATTGAGATCTAGTCCTCCTTGGATCATTGGGATCCCCAGCTAGCTCTCCTACTGCATGTAGTGTATTGGCTGTCCATTTTGGACTTGTAGGGCTGTTAGGGTCTGCAATAAAATCATCTCCATCAGAAAAATCAGAATCATCATGTTCAACAAACTCTTTACTTACTTCCTGAGGTTCAGGCGGAGAAGAGGCTTCTCCAACTTCCACTGTTGCAAGGGGTTCTTCTTGGACCTGAACACACCTTTCGATGAAGGATTTATTTGTGCTCAAATTTATCAGTTTTTACCCTTTTGAATCTTCAGAGTATCCAACAAATAGACACTCTTGGAAATGGGGCTACAAAGCCTTTCTCTTTTCTGTTGGAATTCTAGCCCAAGCCCTTGAGCCAAAAATCCTGAAATGGGTCACATCTGGCTTGTGCCCACTCCATGCTTCAAAAGGAGTCATACCATCAAGATGTTTGTGAGACACCCTATTATGTATATATAATGCATAGTTCATAGCTTCGGCCCAATACTTTGGTGGCAAAGTTTTGGCCTCCATCATGCATGTTGCCATCTCCTTCAGTGATCTGTTCTTCCTCTTAGCAACACCATTTTGCTGTGGTGTGTAAGGGATAGAATGCTGCATCTGAATACCTGCATCTGCACAATAATTAATAAAATCAGACTTGACATACTCACCACCATTGTAAGATCTGAGGACCTTTATTTTCCTCCCAGACTGGTTTCCAACCAAAGCCTTAAAGACTTTGAAGAGGCCAAAAACTTCAGACTTGTGTTTCAGGAAGTAAACCCAGCAATACCTGGAAAAGTCATCTATGAAATTCAATGCATATTTGGCCTGACTCATGGACATATGAGGGAATGGGCCAGAAAAATCACCGTGGATCAGCTCGAGGGGTGCAGAGGTTCTCTCATGACTATCTCTCTCAAATTTATGCTCTGGGTGTTTTCCTAGGATACAACCTTGGCAGACTCCTTTGGAAAATTTTATCTTGGGCAACCCTATGACCATATCCTTTTCACTAAGATCAGAAAGATACTTGTAATTTAGGTGGCCAAATATTTCATGCCAAAGCTTGCTTGCTTCATTAGCATGAATGAGAAGAGCAGAGGAGTTTGAGTAGGGTAGGAAGTGTGAGAACATGTATACCTTTTGAGCATGATTTGCAACTCCTTTTCCAATGACTTTACCACTTGAGATCTCTATGATATCAACTTTATCAGGGGAGAATATGACCTTATTAGGAGACCCAGTGTGAGTCATCTGGTACACTGATAAGAGGTTGGAGGCAAGACCAGGAACATACAACACATTGCTGAACTGACCATGATCAAGATCAATCCTCCCTTTGCCCAAAATTTTAGTGAGAGAGTCATCTCCCAGTACTATAGGTGGTCCTTTCGACATGTCAAGTGAGGATAAGGCCTCCTTGGTTGAAACCATGTGTCTTGAAGCTCCAGAATCAATGATAAAATTGGGTGAGCTTGATGTGCTAGCAACCAATGCATGAACTCTCTCTCTGTCATCTGAACTTGATCCTCCTTCTCTCTTCTTTGAGCTGTCTGGAAGGGAGATGCCATTGTTCTCCAGGAGTTGGGTCAGCATGTCTATTTGCTTCTTCATACAAGAGCTTTCAGTGTGATTTCCCTTATTGCAGTATGCACACTTGCTCATTTCTCCTTTGTTTTTCTTCTTCTGGTAGTTCTTCTTGGAACCTTGTGGCTCCTCCGGAGATTGTTTCTTCTCTCTCTTTTGCTCAGGTGGATTTTTAGCTTTCTTTTTTCTTTTTGAATCCACCCTTGAATCTCCAGAAATCAGAGCTTGATATTTGGATGGTTTGATGGTGCCCATCATCACCAGCTTGTCCCATTCTTGTGTGAGAGATTCCATGAAATATGCAAGGCTAGGCATCTTCCAGGTTCGAGCTGTCAGTTTTGTGGCATAGAAGGTCGAAACAAACATTGAATAGTTAGGGCCTAGCTTCGAGAGAATGGCCAAAATGAGTTGATCATCCTTCTTTTCGATCCCACACTGTTTCAGCTGCAAAACAAGTGCTTTGAACTTGGAGAAATATAGCTGCAGGGATTCAAAGCTATTTGGACTCAGAGAAATCAGCTCATTTTCAATTTGATGTCCCCTCATCTCATCTGTCTTTCCAAAAAGATCAGAAAGATTCTCCCATACTTCATTCGGTGATGTCAATCCATCAATATGGAAAAGGAGGTCTCTGGAAATACTCAGACACAAGAGACCATAGGCCTCATCCCTCCTGTTGTGCCATTTTATCTTCTCTGCAGCTGTATTGGGCTCTGCTTCTATTTCCATAGTCACCCTGTAGAGGCCTTTCACTCTGAACAGTATCTCCATCTCTGCTTTCCATTCAAATAAATTGAAGGGAGTCAAGATAGTTTTCTGTGATTGATCCATAGCTTAGAAAATCGGTCCCGACTGTCAGTAGAAGGCTCCCAGTCATTGATGTCAAAACTGTAAAACGATTTTGAAGGAGAGAAACTGATCTACAATAGCTCTGATACCATGTGGAAATTGAACCCAGTGATAGATTAATTTTACTCACAACAATTATCAATTGAACATGCAAAATCACTCACAAAAGAGACTGAATAATGAGCTAAACACTAAACTGTACTGAATAAGTGTACAATATCCAACCCTGTAACATAATAGGTTGCATCATTAAATAATTACATAAGGGATTTGAATGCATGAGGATCAATTCGAATCTAGCATAAAGCAGGCTGAGGGTGATTCCATGAAGATGGGTAACACTTTTTGGCCAAATTTGGCGATGAAAACCTGATTTTTTACTCATGTGCTAGATAGAAGCCCTCAAAACGC
>LPNX011035356.1:503777-595800 GCA_001517045.1 Pseudotsuga menziesii
AATAGAGTTTTTTTATATTTGTTTTATGATATTGTTTTTAAATTATTTAAAATTTATGTCGAATAAGTGTTTTACAAAATGTTAAGTCAATTTAAATCTATAAAGTGACTTTATAAAAGATGGTCAATTAAGGTAGAAGAAAGTTAGCACAAGAGATAATAAATATATCATTAAGACTTAGCTTTTTGTTAACGAATTGTTTCGATTTTTTTAAACATGTTTAAAATTTTCTTAATACATTTTCCCCATGAATAAATACTATCTATTTTTTGTAATTTATTATTATAAAAAATCAAGTTTTTCTTAATATCTTGTCTCAATAAATAAAATACAATGAAATGTTGGGAAGTCCATCCAAGAAAGGGATTCAATTTTTCATTTTTATGGATTTTAATTTATTAAGCTTATAGAAAAAATGATCTCTCTATGGATATACTTGTATTTACATGATATAAAATTGGTAGAGTGACATGTTATGGTGTGAAACATCTGCCATTCTCATATTTTCTAAGCATTTCAATAACTATTGGACTATTGTTATTTCACAATCTTCGTTAAATTGATCCCTTGAATGAGTTGTATTTTATGCATTTTTCCTTCACCATTTCTATCTCTCTTGGTCTTCCACTAACAATTGCTACAAATTGATTAGTCACCCCTACAATCTGATGGGATCATTACTAATATTATACTATTATTGTATTTAACATATTGTTTTCTTATAATAAGATGTGTTAGGTATATGTTAGAATAATCAACCCATATTTACCTACCTTATACATTAATTAAATCATTTTTGTCTTATTAGCTAGTCTCCTAGATTCCACTCTATGCTAGTTGCCTTCTACATGTCTTAGACGTCAGCACTTGCTAAAACTGAGTCATGGAGCACTTGGGAAACCTCCTAGAAACCATATTTATCATGTCTAATTTATTCTATATCCTCCAAAGCACATATCTACTTTTTCTGAAAAGATGTCTGTTTTATTGAGAATTCAGGAAAAAGGAAAAGCTAGACTAGGTGTAGTTGACTTGTTTTTTTACCACATCATCCTCCCTAATTTTCTCCTAATAAAAGCATGTATGAGTTGTATTTCCCTTCCTCATTAGCTTTGATAATTTACTTAGCCAATTCATGAGCATCTTGGTGGATTTGGAAATTGCTTTATGCACCTATGGGGGATTTGACTAGATTTAGCAAGCCTACGTTTTGACCTTTTCGAATGGAATACATATGCATTAGAATATCTCATGTAATTATATATTTTATCAGCCTATTAGTTCATAATTTTGTCTATTGTACACTTATTCAATACAGATTAGTGTTATGCTCCAATTTCAATCTCCTTTGATGTTAATTTTGCATGTTTGATTAGCAATTTTGTGAGTGTAATTGTTCTATCTCTTGGGTTAAATTTGCACATGGTATTAGAGCCTTTGTAGATCGATTTATCACCTTCCATATTGATATTATAGGTTCAACATCTTGACTAGGATCATATTCTGCTGACTGAAAGGCACAATTTTTGAGCTATGGACCAATCTCAAAAGATCATCTTGAATCCATTCAATTTATTTGAGGGGAAAGCTGAGATGGAGATATTGTTGATAGATAAAGGTCTCTATAGGGTGACTATAGAAACTTAGGAAGATCCCAATGCAGCTACAGAGAAAATCAAATGGCAGAACAAGAGGGATGAGGCCTATGGTCTTTTGTTTCAAAGCATTTCAAAAGAAATCCTCTTCCATCTTGATGGATTGACATCATCAAATGAAGTGTGGGAGAATATTGTAGATATTTTTAGTAAGACAGATGAGATGAGAGGACATCAAATAGAAAATGAGCCTATCTCCTTGAGTCCCAGTAGCTTTGAATCCTTGCAACTCTATTTTTCCATGTTTAAAGCCCTAGTTTGCAGCTAAAACTATGTGGGATCGAAAAGAAGGAAGAGCAACTAGTTTCTGCCATACTCTCGAAGCTTGGCCTTGACTATTTAGTGTTTGTTTCGACCTTTTATGCTACCAATTTGACATCTTGATCCTGGAAGATGCCTAAGCTTGCAAAGTTCATGGAATCCTTCACACAGGAACAAGATAAGTTGGTGATGATGGGCACCATCAAACCTTCCAAAGAACACATTTTGGTTGTTGGAGATTCAAGGGTGGATTCAAAAAGCAAGAAAAAATCCAAAAATCCACCTAAGCAAAAGAGATACAAGAACAAGTCTCAAGAGGAGCCCCAAGGTTCCAAGAAGAACTTCCAGAAGAAGAAGAACAAAAGAGAAATGAGAAAGTGCGCATACTGCAGTAAGGGCTATAATCTTGAGAGCTCTTGTATGAAGAAGAAAATTGACATGTTGACCAACTCCTAGAGAAGAATAACATCTCCCTTCCTGATTGCTCAAGGAAGAGGGAAGGAGGATCAAATTCAGAGGATAGAGAGAGAGTACATGCTTTGGTTGTTGGCACATGAAGCTTTCCTAGTTTCATCATAGACTCTGGAGCTTCTAAACATATGTTTTTGACAAAGGAGGCATTCTCCTCTCTTAACATGTCGAAAGTTCCACCAATAGTATTGGGAGATGACTCTCTCATTGACAGTTTGGGGAAAGGAAGGATTGATATTGACCATGGTAAGTTCAATAATGTGTTGTATGTTCTAGGTCCTACCTCTAATCTCTTATCAGTGTATCAGATGACTCACACTGGGTCTCCAAAGAAGGTCATATTCTCCCCTAATGATCTTGAAATCACTGAGATTTTGAATGGTAAAGTCATAGTAAAAGGTGTTGTTGATCACACTTCGAAGGTATACATGTTTTCCAATTTTATACCCTACTCAAACCCTTCTACTCTTCTGATTCATGCTAATGAGGTAAGCAAGATTTGGCATGAAATATTTGGCCATATTAAATACAAGTATCTTTCTTATTTGAGTGAAAAATATATGGTCATAGGGTTACCAAAGATCAAGTTTTCCAAGGGAGTTTGTCAAGGTTGTATCCTAGGAAAACACCCAAAGCACAAATTTGAGAGAGCTAGTCATGAGAGAACATCTGCACCTCTTGAGTTGATCCATAATGACATTTTTGGTCCATTTCCTCATATGTCCATGAGTCAAGACAAATATGCACCGGCCTTCATAGATCAATTTTCTAGGTATTGTTGGGTTTACTTCCTAAAGCATAAGTCTAAAGTTTTTGATCTCTTCAAAGTCTTTAAAGCCTTGGTTGAAAACTAGTCTAGGAGGAAACTCAAGATCCTTAGATCTGACAATGGTGGTGAGTATGTTATGTATGATTTCATTCAGTATTGTAAAGATGCAGGTATTTAGATGCAACATTTGATCCCTTACACACCACAGCAAAATGGTGTTGCTGAGAGAAAGAATAGGTCACTGAAGGAGATGGCAACCTGCATGATGGAGGCTAATACTTTGCCACCAAAGTTTTGGGCTGAGGCTATAAACTGTGCATCATACATCTAGAATAGGGAACCTCATAATAAGCTTGATGGTATGAATCCATTCAAATCTTGGAGTGGGCACAAGCTAGATGTGACCCATTTCAAGATTTTGGCTCAAAGGCTTGGGCTAGAATTCCAACTGAAAAGAGGAAGGATTTGCAGCCCCAAAGCCACGAGTTCCTATTTTTTGGGTATTCTCAAGATTCAAAAGGGTACAAGTTGATAAAATTGATCACTAACAAATACTTGATTGAAAGAAGTGTTCAGTTTGAATAAGAGCCTTTAGTAGCAGTTGAAGTTGGAGAGTCTTCTTCACCACCAGATCCATTGATTGTTAGTGGAGAGACTAATGAGTTTTCTGATTCTGATATGTCTAATAATGATGATTTGATTGTAGATCCTGACAGTCTTGCAATACCAAAATGGGCAATAAAGACCATTCATGCATCTGGGGAACTAGTTGGAAATCCTAGTGACACTAGGAGGAGTAGATCTCAGTTTGAGAGTGCCCTTTGTATGAAAGATCCTTTATTTGTTGAGAAGTTGTTATATTTTTAACATTAAGCTAGCATTATTAGGATCTTTTAACTGAGAGAATAACAAGCACAGCAACCAAACCCAAGAGACAATGAACACAGTGTTTTTCCTCGGAGAAACCATAAATGGAGAAAACCCCGTAACTTCCTTAGAGATAGAATCAAGACCAAATAGAAAAGTGAAAAATGTATGATGATCTCCTGATAGCAGTAACCTCTTTCTTCCTAGCCCTAGTGTCTTCTTCTTCCTTAGCTATGCACTACAACTGAGTCTGAGTGACTGTGTATCAAATAGAGAGGCTAGCTCTCTATTTATACTAATTCCTGACTTGACTAAACCCAAATAGGGCTGTCTTCACTAGGTGAGTCTAATAACCTTAGTGCCCCAGAACTAGGGGGACTTCAACCCTTAGACAATAAGAGGGTTACCAACAATGAATTGACATGACTTTTTTACATTATAGATCCTCCCGATCAGAACATCGGGGTATGACATGACTCAATTACATTACAGACACATCCCGAAATAAACATTGGGGTACGAGACATAAGATACATAGGTGATTACATTCCGAAGTTACAAATACATCAACACACCCTCTTAACTAGGAAGGTATTCTTTTGACACAATTTTCATCACTAGTCTTCTTCTCTGTATCCACTGGATCATCTCGTCATTTTCATCTTCAAGTCTTCTTTGTCTTCAAGTGTTCTTCATCTTCATCTTCAAGTCTTCAAGTCTTCTTTGTCTTCTTCATCTTCTTCTAAGTCATCTTATTCTTCAAGTCTTCTTCGTCTCATGATCTAGATCATCATGACTACTGGATCATCACTACTAGATCATCATCACATCTGGATTGTCACTTGATTTGGATCGTCATCAAGTCTGGATCATCATCACATCTGGATCATCACTTGATCTGGATCATCATCACATGCTATCTCAGAATGGTTTTATCTCGATTCTTCTCGTCACAGGAATTTCTACAGTGCCAACCCTTTTCCATGCTAGTTGTATGTCTACCCTTCATGTAGATATTCAACACTTATATCTAACCCTAAGTTAGAAAGGCCTAGCCAACTCTTACATCTGACCTCATCTTGTCAAAAAGGCACGTCCAGCACTCACATCTGACCTCATCTTGTCAGAAATGCCCAACACTCACATTTGACCATGTGTTAACACATAGTGCCAGAATGGCTTCAACGCTTACATCCAACCTCATCTTGTCGGAAAGGCTCTACACTTACATTCGACCCCATATTTGTTAGTTTTTCAACATTAAGCTAGCATTATGTTAGGATATTTACTAAGAGAACAACAAGTACAACAATCAAACACAAGAGACAATGAACACAATGCTTTTCATCGAGGAGACCAGAAATGGAGAAAACCACGTAACTTCCTCGGAGATAGAATCAACACAAGATGTAAAACCCCAAAATAGTAAGATGCACTCCCGACAGTAGTAATATTCTTCTTGTCTAGCACGAGTGTCTTCTCCTTCCTAAACTATGCGCTACACTTGAGTGTATGAGTGATGTGTACTAAATAGAGACCCTGACTCTCTATTTATACTAATCCTGACATGACTAAAACCCTACTAGGTCCAACCTCTACTAGGAGAGTCTAATAACCCTAGTGCCCCAGAACTATGGGGACTTTAACCCTTACACAATCGGAGGGTTACCCACTATGACTTGACATGACTTTTTTACATTATTGATTCTCCTGATCGGAACATTGGGGCATGACAACATGCCTCAATTACATAATAGATACATCTCGGAATAAACATCGGGTTACAATACATAAGATACATAGATGAATACATTCCGAAGTTACAAATACATCAACACTCCCTCTTAACTAGGAAGGTATTCTTTCGACACAAATTTTACCATTGGTCTTCTTCTCTGCCTCAACTAGATCATCTCGTCATCTACATCTTAAGTATTCCGAGTATTCAAGTCATCTTCGTCTTCAAGTGATCTTCATTCTTCAAATCTGGATCATCTCTCGATCTGGATCATCATCACTGGTTCTGGATCATCACTCGATCTGGATCATCATCACTAGATATGGATCATCTCTCGATCTGGATCATCATCACTGGATCTAGATCATCTCTCGATTTGGATCATCATGGGACATCATCACTGGATCTGGATCATGTCTCGATCTGGATCAACATCACTGGATCTAGATCATCACTTGATCTGGATCATCAACACTGGATTGGATCTGGATCATCACTCGATCTGGATCATCATCACTGGATCTAGATCATCTCTCCATCTGGATCATCACTACTAGATCTGGATCATCACTTGATATGGATCTCTCAGAGTCATCAGAACTGGATCTGGATCATAGCTTGATCTCGATCTCATCTAGTCATCATCATGTGTGCTATCTCGTCATAGGAAGTTCTACAGATCCAGCCTTCTTTCATGCTAGTTGTAGGCCTAGCCATCAGGTAGGTCTTTGCCCAGTACTTACATCTGACCTACTCATCAGAAAGGCACACCCAACACTCACATCTGATCATGGAGGAACCTACAATCACATCAGAAAGGCCCAGCACTCACATCTAACATGGAAGGAACTGAATCCTCTCACCATGACAGAATTTCCTGCACTCACATCTGACATGGATGAAACTAAATCCTCTCACCATGACAAAATGGCTTGCACTTAAATCTGACATGGAAGTAACTGAATCATCTCACCATGATAGAATGGCCTGCACTCACATCTGACATGGAAGAAATTGAATCCTCTCACCATGACAGAATGTCTTGCACTCACATCTGACATGGAAGGAACTAAATCCTCTCACCATGACAGAATGGCCCCCAATCCAAGACTGAGCTACCTAGTAATGGAATAGGTTCCTCCACTCTCCTAGAGAGTGGCAGTTTCCCTTACATCTATCCTAATCAATAGAATGGCCAGCACTCGTATCTGACATGGAAGGAACTGAATCCTCTCACCATGACAAAATTGCTCAGCCCTTACATCTAACCTGCTCATCAGAATGGCTTTGGATCTTAGCATTCATATATGACATGGAAGGAACTGAATCCTCTCACCATGACAAAATGGCTTAGCCCTTACATCTGACCTTCTCGTCAGAATGGCTTTGGGACTCATCACTTTCCCTTGGAGGAAACCTTGATCTGGAGAACACCAAGATTCTCCCTAAAGTACTCGAACTTCACTCTGGCCAATGGATTCATCGACACAATAGATATTTGTTCCTCCATTGCAACATACTGGAGCTTCCCTACTCTTCTCTGCACTATATCCCTCATATAGTGATACTTGATCTTGATGTGCTTCGACTTGTCATGGAACACTGGATTCTCTGACAACTTCACGCAACTCTAATTGTCACAATGTATACAAGTAGCATCCATCTGGAGATCAAATAAATCAGACAGTAGCTTCCTTAGCCATACTACCTCACAACTAGTTGAACAAGCTACGCCATACTCTGCTTTAGTTGTACTCAGTGCCACACAAGATTGCTTCCTACTAAACCAAGAGATCACACTCGATCCCATACTGAAGCAACACCCTAAAGTGCTTTTCCTATTGATGGCACTACCTACCCAATATGAATCAACATAACCCTTTGGGTTAATCTTCTATATCACATCATACTTGAGCCCATAATCAACTATACCCCTCAGGTACCTTAGAATATGCTTTCCAACAATCAAGTGAACATTTCTCGGATTTGTCAAGAACTGGCTCAAGGTATTCACAGCAAAGCAAATGTCTGGTCTCGTGTTCGTCAAGTACATCAATGATCTAATAATCTGACGATACATCGTACCATCAATTGACTCTGATGAAGCATCACTCAATAGCTTTAGGTTCGATGCCATAGGTGTGGCCATAGTATTGTAGTCCATCATCCCAAACCTCTTCAAGATCTCTACTGCATACTTCCCTTGTCCAAGGAAGATTCCATCCACACTCTGCCACACCTCCATACCTAGAAAGTAATGTATCATACCCAATTCCTTCATCTCAAACTTGGTAGCAAGCTTTCTCTTCATATCAGTAATCAACCCATCTATACCTGTCATGAACAGATCATCTACATATAGTAGAAGCATCACTGGGTTGCCATCTTCAACCTTGTAGTAGAGGTTGGAATCTGCTTTACTCTTGGTAAATCCCAAACTGGATAGAAAGCTATCAATTCTACTGTACCATGTCCTGCGTGCCTGTTTCAAACCATACATGGCTTTCTTTAATTTGCATACATGAGACTCCCTGTCATGTGTCTCAAAACTGAGTAGTTGTTCTACATACACTTCCTCTTCCACTACAGCATTCAAGAAAGTAGTCTTGTCATCCATTTGGTGTATCTTCCATTTTATCACTGCATCCAGAGCAAGTACTAATCTGATGGAAGTGTATCTGGATATAGGTGCAAATGCTTCTTCATAGTCTATTCCCTTTTTCTGAGAGAAACCTTCAACTATAATCTTTCATTATATTTTTCAATGCTACCATTTGCAACATGTTTGATCTTGTAGATCCTTTTGGAAGTTACAACTGACCTCTTGTCTAGTCTTGGGAAAACATCCCAAACATCATTCTTCATGATTGATTGGTATTCTTCGATCATAGCATGCTTCCATTCTTTCTGTTCTACTGCTTCTTCATAATTGGAAGGTTCTTTATCAATGAAATCACATAGTAAAGCTACATACCTGGAACAAGATCTGGTCCTCTTTCTTTCTCTATGATTCTCTTCTGGAGCCCCATATCTTTCCGCACCTTCGATAAGTTCTTGTACCCAAGCAGGTTTCCTCTTATGATGATTCTTCTCCAGAGGTGGATCTACAGGTCTTTGTGGTTCTTCAAATTCTCGATCTTCTTCTCCAGTTTCTTCATTCATGGTTGTATCATGAATTCTGGGTACTTCTGCTCCTTCACGTTCTTCAGCAGATCTCTTTCTGGATTTGTTGTAAGCTTTGTCTTCATCAAATGTCACATCCCTGCTGATGTCAATCTTCTTGTATCTTGGGAAATATATTCTGTAAGCCTTCAAGCTTTCAAAGTATCCCACAAATATACCCTTCTTTCTTGAAGGATCTAATTTAGTCCTCTTCTCTTTTGGAATGTGGACGTACATAGGACAACCAAATATTCTGAGATGGCTGACTTCTAGTTTCTTGCCGGAGAAGACTTCTTCAGGAGTCTTGTTCTTGAGTACTCTTTGTGGAGTACAGTTCTATACATACACCACTGTTCTGGTAGCTTCCACCCAAAGATGCATAGGAAGGTCTTGATCATGAAGTATTGCTTTTGCAGCTTCCATGATCATTCTATTGTTTCATTCCACAATCCCATTCTGTTGTGGATTAGAAGGAGTAGACGACTCCCTCTTAATCCCTGATTCTTTGCATAGCTCTTTGAATTCATTTGAAGTGAATTTTCCACCATTATCTAATCGAATGGTCTTGATATTATTTTCAGTATGGTTATCGATCAAGGCTTTGAATTCCTTGAACTTAATAAATACTTCGTCTTTGTTCTTCATGAAGTAAACCCATGTCTTCCTAGAAAAGTCATCAATAAAAGAAACATGATATGCATACCCGCTTACAGAGTTTGATGACATTGGACCGCATACATCAGAGTGGATGATTTACAAGATTCCTTTTGCTTTGCTTTCGCTGCTTGGAAATGTCTTCTTTTTATTCTTTCCTTTCACACATCCTTTGTAGACCCCATCATGTTTTGCTTGGATTTCTAGAAGACCTTTGATAGCTTTGCTTGCAATAGGTAGTGCTCTGTAATGCACATGTGCAAGCCTTCTATGCCAAAGTTCCCTTGGCTCTACTGTCTCATGGACCAAGGCTTGTTCTGGATGGCCCTTTAATTTGTACAATCCTTGTTCTTGTTCTCCAATCACTACCGCATCATCGATAGTCTTTCCTTTTGGCCACATGATGACTTGACCATCTATGAATGCAATCTGCATTCCTTTTGCATCTAGTGCTGATATGGAGAGAAGGTTCTTCTTCAGCCTTGGCACAAACAATACTTCTTTCATTGTTAGAGACTTTCCAAAGTCTAATTTATAGAAATATTCCCCACTACCTTTTGTTGGATATTGGTCGTCATCTCCTAGCTTTAACGTGTGAGGTGATTCATGTTCAGACATTCTCGCAAAGGATTCCTTGAATCCAGTCATATGTTTAGAAGCCCCACTGTTTATAAGCCAATCATTACTTCCATGAGTAATGTTACCTATGAGAGCGGATGTCAGAACATATTCATGCTCGCTTGAAGAATCTTCACTTTCATATCTGGATCTCTTCTTGGATGTTTCATCATCCTCTACAGCATGAGCATGATGTCTTCTTTTGTTGCTCTTCTTCATTATCTTCTATTTGTTAGGACAATTCCTTGCATATTTTCCTTCTTCATCACATGTATTGCATATGATCCTAGATACATCTTTTCTAGTGTTATCTCTGTGAGAGTGCTTACCTATGGAGCTATGAGGTCTTCTTTTGTTTGACTTATAGTGAGACTTAGAGTGTACCATGAGAGCTTGTTCTTCACTTCCCATCTTCTCTTCTCAAGCTGCTATCCGAGCTTCTTCTTGAGAGAAATCTTCTCATATTCTGTTGAACTTGACTAACTTCTTTCTAGCAAAGATTCCTTGGATGAAATAATCCCATGACCTAGGACGGCCATTCAATGTAGTCATTGCAATCTCTGTATTTTCCACTTCTTCATCAACTGCTTCTAGTTTCTCTTTGATCTAAGAAACTCTTGTGAAGTAAGACTGAATTGTTTCTGCATTCTGAATCTTCACATTCTTCAGTCGGTTTCTTAGGGTCATCTTCTAGTTTATGTTCTTCCCTAGAAACAATCTAGTTAGGGCATCAAACATAGCTTTAGGTGTCTTGAGAGAGGACACCTGTGGGATAAGGTGATCCTTGATAGAATTAGCAATGATGCTCTTTTCCATAACCATCTTCTTCTTATGTAAGGCCTTTGCCTCAACTCCCTCTGGAACTGGAACCTCCTTATGGATGTAGGAGTCTAACTCATTTTCTTCCAGGACCAGGGAGATCCTATACTTCCAGGCTTGGAAGTTATTAGTTCCCTCAAGCTTTTCATCAATATTTGTATGTTGAGACATATTAACTAAGAACCTCAAATGAAAATACAAAATATTTTAGATCTTACCAGGTTCAAGATGTTGGATCTGAAACTTGAGCTGAAATCCTGCAGAGCTGGTTAAGGAGCAAATTAGGGTTTTTCTTTTCTGGAGTTCTGTCCACCCAAATTCCTTGAAATTTGTCCCTAGATTCAATTTTGGGGAGGAGATTAATCCAGGCCTGGGCTCACTGAAAAATTCCTCTTCTATGAAAATCCCTAATTTCCGATAGTAGTGACAGGTCCAAAACTGAAAAACCTCAGAATTGGATTCTACTTCGATAGAAATATGCGCCCTAAGGAGGAGACTTATTCCACCTTACTTTTTCCAAAAATCCGTGGAGGAAGATCCACAAACTAGGAAGCCCTAGTTCCTGTAGATGCACAGTGTCTTCTTCTCAGGTTAACTCTGATACCATGTTAGTTTTTCAACATTAAGCTAGCATTATGTTAGGATCTTTACTAAGAGAACAACAAGTACATCAATCAAACACAAGAGACCATGAACACAGTGTTTTTCATTGAGGAAACCATAAATGGAGAAAACCCCGCAGCTTCCTCAGATATAGAATCAGCACAAGATGAAAAACCCCAAAACAGTAAGATTCACTCTCGACAGTAGTAATCTTCTTCTTGTCTAGCCCCGATGTCTTCTCCTTCCTCAACTATGGACTAAAATTGAGTGTATTAGTGATGTGTACTAAATAGAGACCCCAGCTCTCTATTTATACTAATCCCGAAATGACTAAAACCCTACTAGGGCCGACCTCTACAAGGAGAGTCTAATAACCCTAGTGCCCTAGAACCGCGGGGAATTTAACCCTTACACAATCGAAGGGTTACACACTATGACTTGACATGACTTGTTTACATTATTGATTCTCCCGATCTAAACATTGAGGCATGACAATATGACTCAATTACATAATAGATACATCCTGGAATAAACATTGAGTTACAATACATAAGATACATAGATGAATACATTCCGAAGTTACAAATACATCAACAATATTGTCAGAAAGGGACAACACTCACATCTGACCATGTGTAAACACATCGCGCTAGAATGGATCAGCACTTATATTTGACCTCATCCTGTTAGAAAGGCTGTGCACTTACATTCGACCATTTGTAAACACATCGCATTGAAAGGGCTCTCAGTCCCAAAATGAGGATTCCTGGTAATTGACTAGGTGCCTCCATTCTCATAGAGAATGGCATCAGCCCTTATATCCGATCAAGTGGGACACTTACCTCAATCACATCATAATGGCCATGAGCTCACATCTAATCATGAAATACTACATCCTGCATTCATATTAGAATGGCCCTCAGTCCTAGACTGGGTATTCCTGGTAACTAACCAGGTGCCTCCATTCCAAGAATGGAAATCATCCCTTACATCTGATCATGTAGGAACCAATCCTACAGTCATATCAAAATGGTTCAACACTCATATCTGACATGGAAGTAACCTAAATCCTTTCACAATGACAGAATGGATAATCCCTTACATCTGACCATGGAATGAACTTAATCCTCTCCCATGTAAGAATGGCTCTAGGTCTCAACATTTCCCCTTGGAGGGAAACTCGATTTGGAGAATACCAAGCTTCTCCCTAAAGTACTCAAACTTCACTCTAGCCAATGGCTTCATCAATACATCAACTATTTTTTCCTCCGTCACAACATATTGGAGCTTCACTGCTCCCCTCTGCACCATATCCCTGATATAGTGATACTCGATCTCGATATGCTTCAACTTGTCATGGAACACTGGGTTGTCTAACAACTTCACACAACTATGGTTGTCATAATGTATACAAGTAGCATCCAACTAGAGATCAAATAAATCATACGACAGCTTCCTTAGCCATACTACCTCACAACTAGATGAACAAGCTACGACATACTCTTCTTCAGTTCTACTCAGTGCCACACAGGATTGCTTCCTACTAAACAAAGAGATCACACCTGATCCCATACTGAAGCAACACCCTGAAGTGCTCTTCTTATCGATGGAACTACCTACCCAATCTGAATCAACATAACCCTCAAGGTCAATCTTCTGACTCTCTTCATACATGAGCCCATAATCAACTGTACCCCTTAGGTACCTCAGAATATGCTTTGCAGCAATCAAGTGAACATGTCTCGGATCTGTCCAGAACTGGCTCAAGGTGTTCATAACAAAGTAAATATCTAGTCTTGTGTTTTTCAAGTACATCAAGGACCCAATCATCTAATGATACATCATAGCATCAAACATCTCTGATGAAGCATCACTCAATAGCTTCAGGTTTGATGCCATAGGTGTGGCCATAGCCTTGCAATCCATCATCCCAAATCTCTTCAGAATCTCTACTGCATACTTCCATTGTCCAAGAAAGACTCCATTTGCATTCTGTGACACCTCCATGCCTAAGAAATAGTGCATCGTACCCAAGTCCTTGATTTCAAACTCAGTAGCAAGTTTCCTCTTCATATCAACAATCAACCCATCCATACCTATTATAAACAGATCATCCACATACAAGAGGAGTATCACTGGGTTTCCATCTTCAACCTTGTAGTAAAGGTTGGGATCTACTTTACTCTTGGTAAATCCCAAACTAGATAGAAAGCTATCAATTGTGTTGTACCATGTCCTGGGTACCTGTTTCAAACCATATAGGGCTTTCTTCAATCTACATACATGAGATTCCCTATCATGTGTCTCAAAACCATGTGGCCGCTCCACATACACTTCCTCTTCTACTACACCATTCAAGAAAGCAGTCTTGACATCCATTTGGTGTATCTTCCATTTCATCACTATAGCCAGAGCAAGTACTAATCTGATGGAGCTGTATCTAGATGCAGGTGCAAAGGTTTCTTCATAATCTACTCCTTCTTTCTGAGAGAAACCACGAGCCACGAATCTTGCTTTAAATTTATTGATGCTACCATCTACAGCATGCTTGATCTTGTAGATCCATTTGGAAGTTACAATGGACTTCCCTTTTGGTCTTGGGACAACATCCCAAACATCATTCTTTAGGATTGATTGATACTCTTCGATCATAGCATCCTTCCATTCTTTCCATTTTGGCAATTCTTCATAGTTGAAAGGTTCTTTATCAATAATGTCACATAGTAAGGCTACGTAACTAGATAAAGATCTAGTTCTCTTTCTTCCTCTGGGTGTTTCCTCTGAAGCTCCATATCTTTCTGCACCTTGGATAATTTCACGTACCCAAGTAGGTTTCCTCTTATGAGAATTCGTCTCTAGAGGTGGATCTATAGGTTCTTGAGGTTCTTCAAATTCTCGATCTTCTTCTTGAATTTGTTTGTTCATGATTGTGTCACGAATTTTGGGTTCTCTTGTTTCTTCAGGTTCTTCAGCCAATTTCTTCCTGGGTTTGATGTAGGCCGAATCTTTGTCAAATGTTACATCTCTGGTGATGTCAATCTTATTGAACCCTGGGAAGTATATTCCATAATCCTTCGAGCTTTTAGAGTATCCCACAAATATACCCTTCTTTATTGAAGGATCTAACTTCGTCCTCTTTTCTTTCAGAATGTTTATGTACATAGGACAAATGAATATTCTGAGATGGCTTATTTCTGGTTTCTTGTTGGAGAATACTTCTTCAGGAGTCCTTTTCTCAAGTACTCTGTCTGGAGTATGGTTCTATACATACACTGCTTTTCTGACAGCATCTTCCCAGATATGCATAGGAAGATCTTGATCATGAAGCATTTCTCTTGCAGCTTCCATGATAGTTATAGTCTTCCTTTCTGCGATCCCATTCTGTTGTGGATTATATGGAATGGACAACTCCCTCTTGATCCCTGATTCTTTGCACAACTCTTTGAATTCATTTGATGTGAATTCTCCGCCATTATCTGATCGAAAAGTCTTGATCTTCTTTATACTGTGGTTCTTGATCAAGGATTTGAATTCCTTGAACTTGCTGAATACTTCATCTTTATTCTTCATTAAGTAGATCCATGTCTTCCTAGAAAAATAATCAATAAAAGCAACATAGTATGCATACCCGCTTAGTGAACCGGATGACATTGGACCGCATACATTGGAGTGGATGATTTCCAAGATTCCTTTTGCCTTGCTCTTGCTACTTGGAAATGTATTCTTTGTGTTCTTCCCTTTCGCACATCCTTTGCATACACCTTCATGTTTTGTCTGCATTTCTGGGAGACCTTCAACGGCTTTACTTGCAAGTGGTAGTGCTCTATAATGCACATGTGCAAGCCTTTTGAGCCAAATCTCATTTGGTTCTACCAATTCATCAACCAAAGCTTGTTCTGTTTGGCCCTTCAATTTGTATAGTCCTCCTTCTTGTGCTCCAATCACTACTGCATCATTAAAAGACTTTCCCTTTGGCCACATGAGGACTTGGCCATCTAGAAATGTAACCCTCATTCCTTTTGCATCTAGTTCAGATATGGACAGAAGGTTCTTCTTTAGTCCAGGTACAAACAATACATCTTTTATCTTGATAGACTTTCCAGAGTTTAGCTTATAGGAGGATTCCCCAGTACCTTTTATTAGATGCTGGTAGTCATCTCCAAGTTTCACCTTATGAGGTGATTCATGTTCAGATAATTTCACAGAGGATTCCTTGAATCCTGTCGTGTGCTTGGAAGCACCATTGTCTATAAGCCAATCATTACTGCCATGTGTGATAGTTCCTGTGAAAGCAAAAATCAGAACATATTCTTCATCACTTGAAGAATCATCACTATCTTGTCTAATTCTCTTTGTGGAAGGTTCATCATCCTCTGTAGCATGAGCATGATGTCTTCTCTTATTTCCCTTCTTCTTGTGATAGCTACTTTTGTTCTTGGGAAAATCTCTAGCAAGGTGTCCTCTTTCATCACATGTATAGCAAATGAACATAGACTTATCTCTAGGATTTCTAAAGTTATTCCTTTGATTAGAGTACTTACTCCTATGATGGCTGGATCTAGTTTTCTTGGATTGTACTGTGAGAGCTTGATCTTCACTTCCCATATTCTCTTCTTGAGCTACTATCTGAGCTTCTTCTTGAGATCATTCTTCCCACAGTCTGCTAAAATTGACTACCTTCTTTCTGACACAGATCCCTTGAATCAAAGAGTCCCATGTCATAGGGAGACCATTCAAGGTGGTCATCACAACCTCTACATTATCCACTTCATCATCTACTGCTTCCAATTGTTCCTTGATTTGAGAAACCCTTGTAAAGTAATACTGGATGGTTTCTGCATTATGGATCTTTACATTCTTCAACTGTTTCCTCAAGGTCATCTTCTCGTTTATGTTCTTTCCTTCAAACAATTTGGTTAGGGTATCAAACATAACTTTAGGTGTCTTGAGGGAGGACACCTGTGGAATGAGGTGATCATTGATAGAATCAGCAATGATCCTCTTTTCCATAACCAACTTTTTCTTATGTAAGGCCTTGGCATCATATCCCTCTAGAACTAGAATCTCCTCATTGATGTAGCAATCCAAATCATTCTCTTCTAGGACCAGGGAGATCCTATACTTCTAGGATCGGAAGTTATTAGCTCCCTCAATATTTTCATCAAGCTTGGTATGATGAGACATCTTAACTGCGAACCTAAATGGAAATACAAAATATTTAGATCTTACCAGGTCAATATGTCAGATCTAAATTTGGAGCTGAAATCCTGCAGGGGTGGTTCAGGAGAAGATTAGGGTTTTTCTTTCCCAGATTTTTGTCCAACCAAATGCTTTTAATTTGATCGCTAACTTCAATTTTCATAGTAGATGAGTCTTTACAGAGCAAGTCCTTTTTCATACTGGGTGTAGCATCCACCCAAAGCTAGTCCTTTTTCATACTAGATGAGTCTTCATAGAGCCAATCCTTTCTCATACTGGGTGTGGTATCCACACAGAGGTAGTCATTTTTCATACTAGATGAGTCTTCATATAGCCAACCCTTTTTAATGCTAAATGTGGGATCCACATAGAGCTAGTCCTTTTTCATACTAGATGTGTCTGCATAGAGCTAGCCCTTTTTCATGTTGGGTGTGGAATCCATACATACATGTGACAATGGAAGGAACCAATCCTCTCACCATGTTAGAGCCCTTACATTAGACCATAGAAGGAACTAATCCTCTCACCATGTCAAAAGGGCACATCACTTATATATAACCATGGAAGGAAATAATCCTCTCACCATGTCAGAGCCCTTACATTGGACCATAGAAGGAACTAATCCTCTCACCATGGAAGGAACCAATCCTCTCACCATGTTAGAAGGGCTCAGCACGGACACATCATTTCCTCTTAGGAGGAATCTCGATTTGGAGAACACCAAGATTCTCCCTGAAGTACTCAAAATTCACCCTCGCCAATGGCTTTGTCAACACATCAACTATCTGTTCGTCCATCACAACATACTAGAGCTTCACTACTCCTCTCTACACCATATCCATGATATAGTGATACTTGACCTCGATATGCTTCGACTTGTCATGGAATATTTGATTCTTTGACAACTTTACACAACTCTGGTTGTCACAGTATATACAAGTATCATCTAACTGGACATCAAATAAATCAGACTATAGCTTCCTCAGCCATACTACCTCACAACTAGCTGAACAAGCTACGACATATTTTGCTTCAGTTGTACTCAGTGCCACACAGGATTTCTTTCGGCTAAACCACAAGATCACACCTGATCCCATATTGAAGCAACACCCTGAAGTGCTCTTCCTATCGATGGCACTTCCTACCCAATATGAATCAACATAACCCTCCAAGTTAATCCTTTGATCGGTATTATACTTGAGCCCATAATCAACCGTACCCTTTAGGTACCTCGAAATATGCTTTGCAACAATCAAGTGAACATGTCTCGGATCTGTCAAGTATTGGCTCAAGGTGTTCATAGCAAAGCAAATATCTGGTCTCATGTTCATCAGGTACAACAACATCACAATCATCTGATGATACATCATGGCATCAACCGACTCTAATGAAGCATCACTTGATAGCTTCATATTTGATGCCATAGGTGTGGTTAATGCCTTGCAGTCCATCATCCCAAATATCTTCAGGATCTCTACTACATAATTCCCTTGTCCAAGGAACATTCCATCTGTATTCTACCACACTTCCATACCTACAAAATAATGCATCATACCCAAGTCCTTCATTTCGAACTCGACAGTAAGCTTTCTCTTTGTATCAGCAATCAACCCATCCATACCTGTTACAAATAGATCATCTACATATATTAGGAGCATCACTAGGTTACCATCTTAAACCTTGTAGTAAAGGTTGGAATCTTCTTTACTATTGGTAAATCCCAAACTGGATATAAAGGTGTCAATTCTACAATACCATTTCTTGGGTACCTGTTTCAAACTGTACAGGTATTTCTTCAATTTACACACATGAGACTCCGTGTCATGTGTCTCAAAACCGAGTGGTTTCTCCACATACACTTCCTCTTCCACTACACCATTCAAGAAGGCAGTATTGACATCCATTTGGTGTATCTTCCATTTCATCACTACAGACAAAGCAAATACCGATCTGATGGAAGTGTATCTGGCTATAGGTGCAAAGGTTTCTTCGTAGTCTATTCCTTCTTTCTGTGAGAAACCACGAGCAACAAATCTTTCTTTATATTTTTCAATGCTACCATTTGCAGCATGATTGATCTTGTAGATCCATTTGGAAGTTACAAAAGACTTCCCTTCTGGACTTGGGACAACATCCCAAACATCATTCTTCATGATCAATTGATACTCTTTGATCATAGCATGCTTCCATTCTTTTCGTTCTACTTCTTCTTCATATTTGGAAGGTTATTTATCAATGAAATCACATAGCAAAGCTACAAAACTGGAACAGGATCTGGTCCTCTTTCTTTCTCTGGGATTCTCTTCTAGAACCCCATATCGTTTTGCACCTTGGATAATCTCTTGTACCCAAGCAGGTTTCCTCTTGTGAGGATTCTTCTCCTGTGGTGGATCTACAGGTATTTGTGGTTCTTCAAATTCTCAATCTTCTTCTTGAGTTTATTCCTTCATGATTGTATCATGAATTATGGGAGCTTCTGCTTCTTCAGGTTCTTCAGCATGTTTATTTCTTGATTTGATGTAGGATGAATCCTCGTCAAATTTTACATCCATGCTGATGTCAATCTTCTTGAACCATGGGAAGTATATCCTGTAAGCCTTCAAGATTTTAGAGTATCCCACAAATATACCCTTCTTTCCTGAAGGATCTAATTTTTTCCTCTTCTCTTTTGGAATGTGTATGTATACTGGATAGCTGAATATTCTGAGATGGTTGACTTATGGTTTCTTGTCGGAGAAGACTTCTTCAGGAGTTTTGTTCTTGAGTACTCTATGAGGAGTATGATTATGTACATACACTGTTGTTTTGGTTGCTTCTACCCAAAGATGCATAACAAGATCTTGATCATGAAGCATAGCTCTTGCAGCTTCCATGATAGTTCTATTCTTTCTTTTTGCAATCCCATTCTGTTGTGGATTATAGGGGGTGGATAACTCCCTCTTAATCCCTGAGTCTTTACATAGTTCCTTGAACTCATTCGAAGTGAATTCCCCACCATTGTCTAGTCGAAAACTCTTGATATTCTTTTTAGTGTGGTTCTTGATCAAATCTTTGAACTCCTTAAACTTGATGAATACTTCATCTTTGTTCTTCATGAAGTAAATCCATGTCTTCCTAGAAAATTCATCAATAAAAGAAACATAGTATGCATACCTGCTTAGAGAACTTGATGACATTGGTCCGCATGCATCAGAGTGGATGATTTCCAAGATTCCTTTTGCTTTTCTCTTGCAACTTAGAAACGTCTTCTTTGTATTCTTTCCTTTCGCACATCCTTTGCAGACCCCATCATGTTTTGCTTGAATTTCAGGAAGATCTTCAACAACTTTGCTTGCGAGTGGTAGTGCTTTGTAATGCACATGTGCAAGCCTTCTATGCCAAAGATCATTTGGTTCTACTAAGTCATGAACCAAAGCTTGTTCTGGCTGGACCTTTAGCTTGTATAGTCCTCCTTCTTGTTCCCCAATCACTATTGCATTGTCAAAAGTCTTTCCCTTTGGCCACATAAGAACTTGGCCATCTACAAAAGAAACCCTCATTCCTTTTGCATCCAATGCAGATATGGAGAGGAGGTTCTTCTTTAGTCCTGGAACAAATAATACATTCTTCATCTTTATAGACTTTCTAGAGTCTAGTATATAGGAGGATTCACCACTACCTTTTATTGGATACTGGTAATAATCCCCAAGTTTCACCTTGTGGGGTGACTCATGCTTAGATGGCTTCACAAATGATTCTTTGAATCATGCCATATGCTTGGAAGCACCACTATCTATGAGCCAATCATTGCTTCCATGTGAGATAGTTGCTGTAAGAGTGGAGATCAGTACGTATTCTTCATCACTTGAGGAATCACTTTCTTGTTGGATTCTCTTTGTGGAAGGTTCATCATCCCCTGCAGCATGAGCATGATGTATTATCTTGTTTCCCTTCTTCTTCTTTGAGTTCCCTTTGTTAGGACAGAATTTGGATATGTGACCTTTGTCATCACATGTGTAACATCTAACAATAGCCCAATCTCTTCTAGAGTGATAAGGATTATATTTGTAGTGATGCTGGTCCCTTTTGGTTTTCCTAGTGTGGGTTGTGAGAGCTTGATCTTCACTTCCCATTTTTTCTTCTCGAGATGCTATCCAAGCTTATTATTGAGAGAATTCTTCCCATAGTCTGCTGAATTTGACTAACTTCTTTCGGGCTCAGATCCCTTGAATGAAAGAGTCCCATGATCTAGGGAGACCATTCAAGGTGGTCATCACAATATTTTAATTTTCCACTTCTTCATCTACTACTTCCAGCTATTCCTTGATCTGATATACCCTTGTAAATTAAGACTAGATGGTCTCAGCATTCTGAATATTTACATTGTTCAGTTGGTTTCTCAAAGTCATCTTCTGGTTTATGTTTTTCCCTTCAAACAATTTGGTTAGGGAATCAAACATAGCTTTAGGTGTCTTGAGGGAGGACACCTGTGGTATGAGATGATCCTTGATAGAATCAGCAATGATTCTCTTTTCCATAACCAACTTCTTTTTATGTAAGGCCTTAGCCTCATCTCCCTCTGGAACTAGAACCTACTCATTGATATATGAGTCCAACTCATTTTCTTCCATGACTAGGGAGATCCTATACTTCTAGGCTTGGAAGTTATCATCTCCCTCAATATTTTCATCAATCTTGGTATGATCTTACATATTAACTGAGAGCCTCAAATGGAAATACAAAATATTTATATCTTATCAGGTCAATATGTCGGATCTAAATTTGGAGTTGAAATCCTGCAGTGCTGGTTTAGTAGCAAATTATGGTTTTTCTTTTTTGGAGTTCTTTCCACCCAAATGCTTTGAATTTGATCCCTAACTTGTATTTTGGGGAAGAGATCAATCCAGGCTTGGGCTCACTAAAAAATTCCTCTTCTGTGAAAAGCCCTAATTTCGAGCAGTAGTGTCAGGTCAAAAACTGAAAAACCTCAGAATTGAATTCTGCTTCGATAGAAAGATGTGCCCTAAAGAGGAGAGTTAATACAACCTTCTTTTGATGAAAATTTGTGGAGGAATATCCGCTAAGTAGGAATCCCTAGTTCCCGCATCTGCATAGTGTCTTCTTCTCAGGTTAGCTCTGATACCATGTTATATTTTTAACATTAAGCTAGCATTATTAGGACCTTTTAACTGAGAGAATGACAAGCACAACAATCAAACACAAGAGACAATGAACACAGTGTTTTTCCTCAGGGAAACCATAAATGGAGAAAACCCCACAACTTCCTTAGAGATAGAATCAACACCAAATATAAAAGCCCAAAATATTATGATGATCTCCCGACAGCAGTAACCTCTTTCTTCCTAGCCCTATTGTCTTCTTCTTCCTCAGCTATGTGCTACAAATGAGTGTGAGTGAGTGTGTATCAAATAGAGAGGCTAGCTCTCTATTTATACTAATTCCTGACTTGACTAAACCCAACTAGGGCCAAATTCACTAGGTGAGTCTGATAACCCTAGTGCCCCGAAACTGCGGGGACTTTAACCCTTATACAATAGGAGGGTTAATGACAATGACTTGTCATGACCTGTTTAGATTATGGATCCTCTCGATCGGAACATCAGGGCATGACCTGACTCAATTACATTATAGAGACATCCCAAAATAAACATTGGGGTACAAGACATAAGATACATAGGTGAATACATTCCAAAGTTACAAATACACACTACTACATTTTGACCAAAAATCCGATGGCCGTCATGTCGGATTTTCGACACTTCGCTGTCGCATGTACGACACTTTGATTTTTTTTAAGCGTCAAAAACTCGTCGTCGGTTATCCGACACCTGATTAACCGTCGGTTAAGCGACACCTAAGTAACCGTCAGTTAAATGTAAAGCGTCGGTTAAGCGACAGCTTTTCTTCGACGGTAGTGAAAGTTTTTTAAGAAAATAACCTTAATGCCGTCGGTTAAGAGACAACAAGGCCATCGGATAAGCGATGGATATTAAGAAGAAGCGTCGGAAAAGCGACATCTGTAAGCGTCGGATAAGCGACGGATATTAAAATAAGCGTCATAAGAGCGACGGACAAAACTGTCGGATAAGCGACGGATATTAAGAATAAGCATCGGAAAAGCGACATTTGGAACCGTCGCTTAAGCGACGCTTGTGACTGTTTTAAAAAAAAAAATACAAAAGCATGTGTAGTGTAGTATTGGTAAGGTTGTTCAAGCATGATACCTATCCAGCTTAATTAACTAGAGCTACTACTTAAGTGATAGGGTTGGTACTAGTTACCTTATTCCCTTAATCAGTTACATGACTAATTACCATTGTTACATTCACCTAATCACTTGTTGTAATGCGAGTAAGTCCATTCACAATATTTAGTTAGAAATCAAGGGAAAGTATATTTCACCAACAGTTATTGCCAAACCAAGACTCCTTGTTTTTTCTTTCCAGCCTGTGAAGGAAAGGCACTCTTAAAGAGAGGCATCCATCAGTTAAACCTACAATTCTAAGTTGTAGATTTAGATCATAAACATATTCTTGCAATGTTTCTTGTGTGTTTAACACCAGGAAATCACAAAAGGGCTTTCATTTCCTATGCAAAACCCCTTTACACCTATGAACATGATTTATTTCAGTCCAGCAGTAAAGAATGAAGGCTGCTATCTCTCATAAAATTCCCATGTTATCAAATTGTCTTCTCAAGTGAGTATTTTGCACAAGAAGAAATTTTAGACATAAATTCAAAAAGTTAACCTAGGCCCTAAACAATTGCTGAGCAGGGCCATTTTTTTAACTCGTGCAATTTACTTCAAACATTTTAACACTAACACAAACTAAATTCTTTCAAGAATTCTTCAATTCAGCCAGAATAGCATGATGTTTGAAGTTTGAACCCTAAAAATACCAAGAATAGACTATGGTTGAGCCTAATACATGGATGATTTAACCTCTTAAGACTCGAAACCATATTAAGGTAAGAACATAAGACATTTGACCTAATCTTGTAACTATTGATTTTCTCTATAGAGATGTAATGCAGCAAAAACTCCCATTCCTGACTTGGTTCCAGTCTCCTCCCACACAAACAACCATCAGCCAACATTGAACCATGCCCCCTCACTGTATGATGCTCCCGACCTTATACCCTAATTCGTCTCCTCTACCCCTTCCTCTAGTCATTTCTTCACCCCCAACCTTATCCAAAGATCCATCCATACGATTAGTACTGAGAAAAATTAAGCTCAGTTCTCTTTCATTGAGAGTTTGAAGGTTTTTGATACGAGGCTAGAGCTCTATAACATTTTAGGTTTTGAGAGTAGATTTTACATGTTTCACTAAATTTGCTAGGGTTCCTTCCCCTGTTTTCACTAAATTTACTGCTTCAAGTAGGTTACGACAAGTCAAAGCAGGAAGAGCTATTGGGGAAGCTAGGAGCTAACTTTAAGCTTATAGAGTCTGTACTTGGAACTCTGACAAAGTTTAGAGGAATTGTGAGCAAAGAAAACATAGGGAACCTGAACAAACTTTTTCTGAGCTCCTCATTGCATGATTTCCCATCACATGTTCATCATATGCATCAACCAAGTCTTTATTGAATTGCTCTTGTCAATAACAGTTTCACTGCCAACTTCCAAGCGACCAATTTGTTTTGGATCAATTTCATACTTTTCCAAAAGAAACGTTACTGCTATCAAACTACAGGCATTCATACGAGGAATCAACTCATAAAATTATTGGGAAATATCAAACAAGCATGATATAACCTCTATCTTGTGAAAATATTATTCTACTACCATACACAAGTACCATACACAGTAGAAGCACTAGGAGTGGCAAATTTTAACGAATTGTCCACAATTGTTGGGCAAAATTGCTGACCATTCAAATTCTGCTCAACAAGGACTCCAAAGCTTTGCATCAACAAGAGCCGAAGGCTGTCGAATTTCATGAGAAGCTTCAAACAGAAATATTGTTTATTTGCGTAGGCAACTTCCCGAATCATTCATATACAATCAATATGAAATATTGAGTGCACAGCTACAGCATTTGTGAAAGGGAACTACTGAAAGCATGAGAAAATGCGCATTAGAAAAACAACTCAATAAAGTGCTCCCAAGGAAAAACTTTGATAGTAACAACTAAAATAAGAAAAATCGAAAGAAGATGCACCCATAAAAATAAACAATTTCCATTCATTATTTTGCAGCTAGATAACAGCACTCAAACCATGCCCTGAAATGAAATTAGAAAAGATAGAGATGAGCTATAAGTCATTCCAAACTTGAATAATACACATTTACAAATTGTATAAACACTTAAAATTGAAATATTATTTATGTTGTAAAGTAGAATGTGTGCAAATTGTATCTAGGTATTCATATACATATTAGACTAACCCTAAAAAAAGATTAAATACAAAACCAGATAATGCCTTCGAGATGAATAATAAGTATATTTTATTTATAGGACAGAAAAATAGTTACACATTTCAACCTTTCCATCTTTTCCACATAAGGATATGATGGATTACCTGGTATCCTTTGACTTTGATTATTTCCTTGATATGATCCACAATATATAAGCCTCCATCCTCATCAAAGTAGCCCATATCTCCAGTATGCAGCCAACCTTCCTCATCAATTGTACTTTTAGTTGCACTGGGATTGTTAAAGTATCCTGTAAGTTACATAATTTAACTTAGATATTTTCAAATTTGATGCTTTCAGAATGTCATAATTTTTCAAACATTACACTGGAGTGTCAAGTCAAGTTGTGCCATGGACACAGTGCACATGGTAGGGGTAAATTTAGAGTCCATTAGTGTGACAAGTTTAGCTATGCAAATTACTTAGGTGCAAGTGCAACACGAAGTCAAGTGCATCTAATGGCGTGGCATACTACAGTGGGGTGGATAGACTACTCAGCTATGAAATTGCAGAATGGAAGGGATCTCTTGTCCCACAAACAAGGCAGTCTCCTACATCAATATTCTTACATTGGATACAAATTGTACAATTGCGTGACTTCATACCCAATTTAAGAACAATGTATTTCAAATTTACAAAGTGCAAATGTACAAGTCCTTCTACAAACCAACATAAAGAGCAGACAGAAAAAAGTTCATTGTTCATACAAATGACCTAGCAAACATAAAACTCCTAAGCAAGTAATAAGCACAAGCAAAAGACATTGCCCATCTATTACTGCTCCAGTATCAATTGGATAATAATCGTAGCATTGCCCAGCCAGTCATTCAAACTACAAACAGGTGACATATTAACATTGATCCAGAGCAGATTAAAAAACCATTCAGAATTGTACAACATAATCTAGAGCCATTTCACTATGCTATATGCTATATGAACTGTTGTGAAGCAACCCCAATAGTTTATATCCTATGAACTGAACACTGGAAATATGAATTAAGCTAAATGGGCACTTAATTAGAAAATAGTTGTTGAAGCAATGATGAAGGAACAATGGTATTTTCATCAGGCTTCCCCCTTTAGTTTCTCTTTAATGCGAGCAAGTATTTTCACTGATGAAAAGCTTGCTCTAAATCTAGTTTTCTTGGCTGGCGTGAACCATCACCAGCAAAAGTTCAAGAACCATATGGACTGTCGCCTTTTACTTGTTCCATCTCAAACATTCCAGCTCCAAAAGTATATCCTATTGGTACATAGAGCATGCCATGGTGAACCAGCTGTGTTATAGCTGTCAATTTGCATGCTGCTAATGTTGTTAAAATCACATTGGAAACAACAAGTTCAACAAATTCAGAAATTTTGCTATTAATAAATTCTTTATGTACAAATATGGCTCTTTAAAACAGAATAAAAAAGTGTGACACCACAATCACAAGCAATTTAAAGTGGTTTGCTTCCATGTCCAATGTCGCCTATCATTATTGAAGTTTGTTGTTCAGTAAAATGACCAAAAGGGGCATTAAATACAATCCCCATATACAGTCCACAAGCCAAATATGTGAGCAGTATCATATCATTCGTGTCCCAAATGGTTGCAAATATATTAAGGCATTGAAATATATTTTTTCAAGCAATGCCACTGAGCGACTTATATCTCGTTTGGGCCAGAGCTTGATATCTCGTTTGGGCCAGAGCTTGATATCTCGTTAGTCTTAATCACTGCTATTTCTGTTATTATAACATTATTGGTCTTCAAGGATTTTTCCTCAAAGATGTTATTCTCAGTTCACAATTTTTAGTTATAATGACTCTATTTGCTGACCCCTGAATTCATTCTTTTTAAATAAACAAATTTTGATAGTGGTATGAAATATTAATGCATGAACTTTGACATAGAAAGCATCTATAAGCTATTTCTCGCTTGACATTTTCTCTTTCAATCAATGAATGAAAGGTGACAGGACTTAATGTAAACTTGTGATTTATGTTAAGTGGATGTATCGTTGTCAGCACAGAATACTATTTGTGGTTGGAACTATTCCCTGGATGAAGTGAGGGAACTTATGGATGCACACACAGAAAGAGAGAGAACAGTGTTTGTGACAGTTGGTACTACTTCTTTTGACACCCTTGTCAAGGCAGTTGACACCATCCAGTGTAAAGCAGCACTAGCAAGCAAAGGGTACACCCATCTGCTTATCCAACTAGGACGTGGAACATATTTCCCAACTAAGGTTTAACCCTTCTGCCCATGGATCTGCGCTATTTTCTATCCTTGATATGAATAAGTTTGTGGTTTAAACTTTAGCTTAAGCATGTATTGAGTTGTGAGTTGTGTTTTGTTGACTTTGAGTTTTGCTTAGTTGGTATTTGAGGATACGTTGAGGACTGCAAACACAAATATTGCATGGCAACCATTGTAATAGAATTTTTATATAATTTATCTGTCTTTTTTGGGTTCCTTTCAAATTTAAAAAGTATTTTGTTTTCCATTTTGAGTACTATCCTAGGTGGAGAGGTTCAAATCTAGTTTACCTTGAATTTTTCCCTAATAGCTGGAACAACTTCATGTAAAAAATGACACCTGAATTTCAATGAATGCTTTCCAGGAACTTCTTGGGATGGAGCCTATCCCAAGAATACCATAATCCTATATCATAAGACTATTCCAGTAGGAGTTTTTCATCAATAATCAGCAGATTTTATTTACTAGATATTCACTATACTACAAATTCCTATAGAATGTGTAGTAAGTCTCACAGGTAATAATGGTAGTAGGTACTGATAAATGAGTCAAAATTAACTAGAAGTCCAAGAGATGGATCTATTGCAAAGTATCAATGGTGAAAATCCTTAGGATTAGAATTCGTCTTAGCTGTGTTGGCCTTTACCATTAGCCAACCCAGTCTTCCATGTGGGGTTCACTTGAATTTTTCCCTAATAATACGAGAACAAGCTTTTCCATTATTTCAAAGTGGTTACTTTAAACACAAAAGAAGCATTTTAACTGGCTTGAAGAGGTTGGGAACCAAAATGGCCCTTGAGGGTCTACTGAACCTAAGAACTTAATTTCATCTAAGCTGGCCCGATATGGGTGACTCTTTTGTCAAATCATCTAGGATTTGCACCTGATGTCTATGGACCATTCATGCTGAATCAATCAAGATGAAATTTGGAGAACTTCATCCTGATCATAAAATATGAGCATGCTAGAACTTAACACTGAATCTGGCTAGGGTAAATTCACTGTTAACAGGTTGCAACATTGGATGCCTCACACCTTGGTCTCTGTAAGGGTCAAGTTAAGACAAGGTGAAGGGGTAAATTAACCTGAGAGCTTGCACATGTGGACAGTTGAATATGAAATGGGCAATCGAGCAGAGTTCTATGGGTGTCAAATCCATTATGCTCTACTAAACAAGAAGTGAGCAGCAGAATGGGAATAACAGGGCCATACATGAATCCATTTGCAAAGGATCATATTTCAACCCCAGCTGCAGGAAGGAATTATTATCAGAGGGAAGAGCTCCCAAGGATCCAAAATACTGTCCCACGAAAAATGATGGAGTACTACTTGAACAATAGAATGAAGTGCTGGCAGAACCATACGAGGCACTGCTTCCACCAAATGCTGGAGTATTGGCAGTAGCAAATGACACACTGCTTCCCCCAAATGATGGAGCACTAGCTGAACCAAATAAGGAGCTTCTTGCACCAAATGAGGGAGAACTACTGGATCCAAATGTACTCCCAGAAAAAAATGAAGGAGTGCTACCAGAAACAAATGGAGAAATGCTTCCAGAAGCGAATGCAGGAGTGCTGCCAGAACCAAATGAAGGGGTACTCTCGGTGGCAAATGAAGATGTAGTATTTGAACCAAATGTTACACCTGATCCAAATGAATATGCAGTGCTTGAGCTAGATTGAGGAATGTTGGTTATACCAAACGAGGGAGATGTACTAGAATTAAACTGCGGAGTGGTGCTCAACCCAAATCAAGGAGTGGTGCTGGAACCAAATTGTGGAGTTGTGCTCAAATCAAATGAAGGAGAGGTGTTTGAACCAAACTGAGAGCTGCTGCCCAATCCAAATGAAGTACTACTGATAGAAGAGAAGCTAGAGGTACCAGTAGAACCTACCGAAGGACTACTGGCAGCAAATGTAGTTATGGTGCCAGACCCAGATGCAGGAGTACTAGTAGAAGCAAATTGAGATGTGCTACTATTGCTAAGGCCAAAAGAAGGTACACTGAAGGAGCCTGATGAATTGGGTGCAGTTAAGCCAAACAAGCTACCTGAAGCACTAGAAGCTGAAGATGACAGATTTGACCCAAACAGAGAAGGGCTTGTGTTCCCACATAAAGTACTACTTGAAAATAAAGATGCTGATGGCAATGAACTAGAAAGAGAAGGCATGTTTGCAGAACTCCCAAATGCAAATGGAGCTGATGTGGTAGCCATAGCAGAGCTTGATGCCTGCCCAAACAGAGATCCTACAAAAGCATACTGAGTATTGGGAAAGAGACTACTTGTAGAAGCTGAAATTGCAACTGTGCTGGATAGAGTGCTTGAAGTACCATCAGTTACTCCTAAAAGAGATGGGGAAGGAGAGATGGCACCGGTTTTCAGTTCATTTTGGGATTTTACTGTGAAATTTGCACCATTGGTAGAGCTTTTAAATGAATGGTATTCACCTATAACAGATGATGGTTCAACCTGTGGAATTGTTTCAGGGTTTCTCACTTTGGAATCTATCTTTGCAATAGCAGATGCAGCACTGCTCTTTCCATAAAACAAAAATGGAACTGAATTCATACCATTTGTCTCAGAGATAGAACCACCAAATAATGGGAAGCCCACAGAAGTTGCAGCAGCAGTGGTTGATGTAGAGAACATACTGCCTGAACTCGAGAAAGTGGGTGAACTCCCTGCTGACATGCACAAATGGTTACTAGAATATAAATACATGGTAAAGCTTCAAATAGAAAATAAACATGCAAAGTGAATCTTCGGTGATATTCAACCCTTAAACAAATTTCCATGTCTCCAAGGAAGTTTATTGGAGCATTGCACAGCGACAAAACAATAAGCAGAAAAATGCATGAAAAATTATTCTCAATTGTACTAAAAAACATCTCAAGTAAGAACTTGCAGTTGCTCGCACTAGAAATTTGTCTAGAGTTTTCTTAAAGTTTCTGTAATATAAAAACAACAGTTTGAAGAGCAAGTAAAATTCATCAAAATAGAAATTCAACAAATAATAGACTATACAATGGCCCAGTAATACGAATTGTATTTATGCTAAACACCCCAATAGAAAAGATTTGAGGAGAATCCACTTGAAATCATTTTTTCCCCATTTCTACCATGAATGCCATGTTTCTGGGAAATTCATAATTTCATACTACTTATACTTACAGTGCTTGTATGAAAAGACAACAATGTGAAATGCTTGCATTGTACTATTCTACAGTGATGCTTTTACTGTTTCTTAACCTTTCAGTTTTTGAGTGTGTGGGATGCATTTTTGGCTTGTTCCTGTTGCAATTCAGATCTCAAATGAAGCTGTGAAAGCAATGGTTATTCCCAATGAGAAGGTAGTAAAGGAACTGAAGGAGAATTTTTGCTATTTGGAAAGATCTTTGGTCCAGGAAGGAAAGACTGATGCCGCAATATTTATGCTGATAATTGGTGGGATGCTTGACCATACGGTGAGATAATTTTAAATGCCCAAATGGTTAAAGGATTCCCCTTTCCTTGGATTATATGTACATGTCATGTTTGATTATGAAATCTATTTCTTTGGTCTTCTTTTGAGACTTTAAGCTAGGTTTCTTGTGAAAATTTTTTCTTAACTAACCAAAAGCCCTTGTTTTTCCTATGCATCACCATTTGAGTTTAAGGAACAACTAATGATAGGCCATACTAAGTTTGATATTATTTTGTTGAAACTTCAGGTTCCCTCTGAAAATGACAAGCTCAATCATGTCTATAAGGCTGCTTTTATAAAGATAT
Organism: Pseudotsuga menziesii; assembly: GCA_001517045.1. Classification (NCBI taxonomy): domain Eukaryota; kingdom Viridiplantae; phylum Streptophyta; class Pinopsida; order Pinales; family Pinaceae; genus Pseudotsuga; species Pseudotsuga menziesii. Next base: position 535,030 of record LPNX011035356.1, read on the forward strand.
GGAATATTGTTGAGTATTCAGGATGGCCTCTCAAATTAAAAAATCAAGGAACACTGCAAGAGATGGTATGTTCTTTAAGGTCCTCAACTGTTTCCAACATTTCTAATTCTTTCACCTATTCCTTAGTGATTGAGGAAATAGATGGATGTATAATACGGCGTATGTAATCTCCATAGGAACCAAATGGTGCTCGAAAAGGATGCAGGGCTTTATGTTTTTAGATAAATTGCATCCTACATGCCAAAAATTTGTATTCTTAGTAATTAATTGTGTCTACAACCCTATCACTAAAAAACTGGATAGGGTGGGTACGACATGTGGTTGAATTCAGGTGATCACAGGCCTCTTGGGAAGCAAAAGTATTACAAGCATAGCTAGAAGCAAATGAGAACAAGGTTTGGAAGCACCTACTTTTGCCAAAGACATCTCCCCAGTGCTGCATGGAAGACTACTCACGACAACTTGATTAAGGAATGGCATGAACATCCTTTGTAACAAGAGGCAGAGAATCAACTAAACATCTCTTTCTAGTTTGTCCATTTTTCAAGGAGATATCGCTGAGGACTTCGACGCTTTCTTAGTTCCAATCTACTCCAAAGATTGCACCTATGGATCTACTAATTTTGGATCCTGCTGTGAATACCATCCCACCAGGACTTTGGAGAATTCAATTCAATGGAGAAACAAAAAAGAATCATGGTACTGCTGAGGTAGGTCATGATTTGTGTCATTCAATTGGTCTCGTTTCTAGCCTTCGCACTCCTTGGACAGGTGGTTGTTTGTGTCATTCAGTTTGTCTTGTTTTATTGCCATGCATGGGGGGGTTTACTTCCATTCCCCATAATGCAATAGAATTTAGATCTTTGGATAAGACCTCAGTTTGGTAACAACTCTTTCCCCACAAAGGCTAATCCTTTCTATGAGAACACGTCTGGTACAAACTTGTAATGTTATATCAAGTAATGGTTATGATTCTATACTACTGTTGCGTTGATATTCTGCAAACATCTTTATCCATTGACATCAGGTAATAGCTGTTAATGTTATCAGTGAATGAATTAGTCATTGGGATTAAATAATTTCTTTAACTCTCAAATACTTAAGGGGTGGGTTATTCTTAAGGCATAGTGCATGGCTGTCTTTAATTTTATCATTACATTCCAGCATTTCTCTTGTTTTGATTTCATGTCTGCACATGATTGGTCATTATACTGATTATGATGTGTCAATTATATTTATTCACACTATGATGGGCATTTATCCATCATGATGGGAATTTATCCATCAAATCCCATCCAATTAATTTCTTGATTTAGCAGTCACTCCAACATGTTATTTATGTTCCATCATGTGGGTGACTGTCACAGTTTACAAATTACAAGGCATTCCAGAGTCAAATAATTTGATGGATAGTAAAAAATTTGGAGTATGCACCATTAGTTGTACTTGGATACTTTTGCTCACTTTATGCACAATTGCGAAATCAAGAACAAGATAGCTAAGATGATCATTAATAATGTAGGTCATAAATTCTGATTCTCAGTGGCCAGTTGATTGCTGTATGTGCACATTCCACTGGTTGAAAGAAGTTGTTATATGTAAAGGTGTAAGGATTCCACAGGTTCCATGTCTAAACTGTAGAGAGAAGGCAGAAATCCCAAAAATAAAATCTTGTGAAACAGCTAGCAAGCAATAACTAGGTTTCCATTTCATCTAAATTCATACTCCCAAAGATTCTATAAACTCCTTCAAAGAAAATGTTTAAGAAACATGGTTGGTAAGCCATATACATTTGTTTAGAGACTGTTCAAAGATCTCTTGGCGGAGGTGTTTAAAATGGTGCTGTATTATCCACTTTCTAAGACGAGAAATTAGTGTCCAATTGATTCTCCAGTGGGGCATATTTATTCCTAAACAGTATTACAAAACCTGCCAGGTTTGAGTTAGGTTCATAATTCAAACCGGCCTCAGCACATACAACAGGTCAAGTTGACCCACTGACAACACAAGCTCACTGTCTGCAAGCATAAGAGGGAGACTTTGACCCACAAACTCAATGGGAGGTGTAACATACTGAAGAGACGAGTTTTGACAGCTTTGTTAATCTCCCACTTACTATTTGTATTGATAAGTATTACGTCAAAGCCATCCCATAGGCATAAAGGCTGTAACTATATCAATAAGAACTAAATCCCTAAAATTTTATACAAATGCAAATTTTTTGGCACAATGTTGTATATTGGAATTGCTATGCTTGAAGGAAGTTGTTATGGACAGGCTGAGAGATAACTTGAGCTCTGTAGATAGAAATCCCCACCTATGAAACACAACTGGAAATGGAGGATCAGGTCTGTATTTATTTTGAGGTCATTCTTCCAAAAGTATCTTTAATCTCCTCTCAATAAATTAGTTAATAAATCAAGGTTGGTTGGCTGAGAACATTTTGTCTAGTCAAGAACTGGCTAGCAGAGATATTTCTACTAGCATTGAATGTTCCATTTTTGAGAATGAGAAGTCAGTGTCTAACTAATGATCCCATTGGCCATAGTTGATTCTTAGAATGTTTACAAAACTCACCAGGTTTGTCTCAGACTCATGATTTAAAAATCCTTCACATAAAACAAGCCAACATCACTCAGTGACAAGTCAAGCTCACTCCCCATAAATCTGGCTCATCAATTGCAAGCTCCACTCGCAAGTACTCATGGGTCAAACTGTTTTTTATGGGAGAAAACATGTATTGATGTCTACAGTGGTAGAACTCATATAGCCATGTTTACAAAATCCCAAATTTACAATCATAAACTCAGCAGAAATATATTCAATACTCTAAGAGCCTTCAATCCACAAAACATAGAAAACTAGCTAATACTAAGTTAATATAATCTTGATCCATACATAGCCTCAAAACTATAAACTAGACAAAACATCACAAGATAATTTCGGAACAGAGATTGCCCAACAACTCTCATTTGACAGTCAGATGAGAATCTTGCTTAGTGAATCATTGGCGACCGAACAGGTCATCCACTGTTGATGTATATGTAACTTCGGAATGTATTCTTCTATGTATCTCATGTATTATTACTCGATGTTTATTACAGGATGTTTCTATTATGTATTTGATTCATGTGGTTATGCCTCGATGTTCCGATCGGGAGGATTAATAATGTAATCAAGTCATGTCAAGTCATTAGGTAAGTCCCCACAGTTTCAGGGCACTCGGGTTATTATACACTAATTAAGGTGTAGGCTCGAGTAGTAATTATTAGGGTTGAGCCTACGTGTGAAATGGAAAATTAAGTGAACGGACTAATATAAATAGAGAGTGTGTGTTTCTCTATTTATCACTTTTGAATTACATCACTTGCTCTCTCAAGTGTGGCGCACTTTTGGAGAAGAAAATTCTTGGGCTTGACAGAAGACAGAAGGCTGCTATTGTGTTGGGAGGTCATCTTACTGTTTTGGGATCACATCTTGTGGTGATACTATCTTAGAGGAAGTTGAGGGGTTTTCTCCATTTATGGTTTCCCCTCCTAAAATATGTTTGTCTCAGTGATGTGCTTATGTGATTGCTGTGCTTGTTATTCTCTTAGTGAAAAGATCTTATGATAATGCTAGCTTAAATATTGAAAAACTAACATGGTATCAGAGCTAACCTGAGAAGAAGACACTGTGCAGCTGTGGAAGCTAGGGCTTCCTTGTTTGTGGATATTTCTCCACTATTTTTCAGCAAAATTAAGGTGGACTTACTCTCCTCCCTAGGGCACATCTTTATGTCGAAACAGAATTCAATTCGGAGGACTTTCAGTTTTGGACCTGTCACTGGGGCCAGAAATTAGGGATTTTTATTGAAGAGGAATTTTTCAGTGATCCTAGGCCTGGATTGTTCTCCTCTCCAAAATCGAAGTTAGGAACAAGTTTGAAGGCATTTGGGTGGACAGAACTCCAGAAAAGCAAAACCCTAGTTGCTCCTGAACCAGCTCTGTGGGATTTCAGCTCAAGTTTCAGATTTGACATCTTGAACCTAGTAAGATCTAAAATCTCTTGTATTTCCATTTGAGGTTCTTATTTAAAGATGTCTCATCATACCAAGCTTGATGAAAAGCTTGAGGGGGCTGATAACTTCCGAGCTTGGAAGTATAGAATCTCCTTGGTCCTGGAAGAGAATGAATTAGACTCCTACATCCATGAGGAGATTCCAGTTCCAGAGGGAGATGAGGAAAAGGTTCTCCATAATAAGAAGATGGTTATGGCAAAGAGGATCATTGCTGATTCTATCAAGGATCATCTTATCCCTCAGGTGTCCTCTCTCAAGACACCTAAAGCTATGTTTGATGCCCTAACCAAACTGTTTGAAGGAAAGAACATCAATCGGAAGATGACCCTGAGAAACCAGCTGAAGAATGTGAAGATTCAGAATGCAGAAACTATCCAATAATACTTCACAAGAGTTTCTCAAATCAAATAAAAATTAGAAGCTGTTGATGAAGAAGTGGAAAATGCGGAGATTGTCATGACTACATTGAATGGTCTCCCTAGGTCATGGGATGCTTTCATTCAAGGTATCTGTGCAAGAAAGAAGCTAGTCAAATTCAGCAGACTGTGGGAAGAATGTTCTCAAGAAGAAGCCCAGATAGCAGCTCGAGAAGAAAAGATGGGAAGTGAAGACCAAGCTCTTACAGTTCGATCCAAGGCTCACTCCAAGAAAAGCAAAAAAAGACCTCATTTCTCCAAAGGTAAGGATTCTCATCCTAGAAGAGATCTTTCAAAATTGAGATATTATACATGTGATGAGATAGGGCACTTTGCAAAAGACTGTCCTAAGAATAAGGGCCACTCTCATAAGAAGAAGGGGAACAAAAGAAAACATCATGCTCATGCTGCAGAAGATGATGAACCATCCAAGAAGAGATCCAAATATGAAAGTGAAGATTCTTCAAGCGAGGATGAATATGTCTTGATATCAGCTCTCACAGGTAACATTACTCATGGAAGTGATGATTGGTTGATAGAAAGTGGTGCTTCCAAACATATGACGGGATTCAAGGAATCTTTTATGAGATTGTCAGAACATGAATCACCTCACAAGGTGACACTAGGAGATGACTACCAATATCCAATAAAAGGTAGTGGGGAATCATCATACAAGCTAGAATCTGGTAAGTCTATAACAATGAAAGAATTATTATTTGTTCCAGGACTTAAGAAGAATCTTCTATCCATTTCAGCATTGGATGCAAAAGGAATGCAGGTAGCATTCATAGATGGTCAAGTCATCATGTGGCCTAAAGGAAAGACTGTCGATGATGCATTAGTGATTGGAGAACAAGAAGGAGGCTTGTAAAAATTAAAGGGACATCCAGAACAAGCCTTGACTCATGATACAGTAGAGCCAAATGAACTTTGGCATAGAAGACTTGCACATGTGCATTACAGAGCACTACCTATTGCAAGTAAAGCTGTCGAAGGTCTTCCAGAAATTAAAGCAAAGCATGATGGAGTTTGCAAAGGGTGTGCGAAAGGGAAGAATACAAAGAAGAAATTTCCAAGCAGCGAAAGCAAAGCCAAAAGAATTCTAGAGATCATCCACTCCGATGTATGTGGGCCTATGTCATCAAAATAACTTAGCGGGTATGCATACTATGTTTCTTTTATTGATGATTTTTCTAGAAAGACATGGAATTATTTTATGAAGAACAAAGATGAAGTGTTCAACAAATTCAAGGAATTCAAATCCTTGATTGAGAACCATACTGAAAAGAAGATCAAGACCATTAGATCAGATAATGGTGGAGAATTCACTTCGAATGAATTCAAGGAGCTATGCAAAGAATCAGGGATTAAGAGGGAGTTTTCCACTCCTTATAATCCACAGCACGATGGGGTTGCAGAATGGAAGAACAGAACTATCATGGAAGCTGCAAGAGCTATGCTTCATGATCAAGATTTACCTATGCATCTTTGGGCTGAAGCTGCTAGAACAGCAGTGTATGTACAGAACCGTACTCCACATAGAGTGCTCGAGAATAAGACTCCTGAAGAAGTCTTCTCCGGAAAGAAACCAGATGTCAGCCATCTCAGAATATTCGGCTGTCCAGTGTACATACATATTCCTAAAGAAAAGAGAACAAAATTAGATCCTTCAGGAAAGAAGGGCATATTTGTGGGATACTCGGAAAGCTCGAAGGCTTACAGAATATACTTTCCAGGATACAAGAAGATCGACATCAGTAGGGATGTAACATTTGATGAAGACACATCCTACAACAAATCCAGAAAGAGACCTACTGAAGAACCTGAAGAATCAGAAGCAGAAGCACCCAAGATCCGTGATACAATCATGAACGAAGAAGCTCAGGAAGAAGATCGAGAGTTTGAAGAACCACAAAGACCTGTAGATCCACCATCAGAGAAGAATCCTCATAAGAGGAAACCTTCTTGGGTACGTGAACTTATCCAAGGTGCAGAAAGATATGGGGCTCCAGAAGAGAATCACAGAGAAAGAAAAAGAACAAGATCAAATTCCGGGTATGTAGCCTTACAATGTGATTTCATTGATAAAGAACCTTCCAGTTATGAAGAAGCGGCAGATCAGAAAGAATGGAAGGATGCTATGATCGAAGAATATCAATCGATCATGAAGAATGATGTTTGGGATGTTGTCCCAAGACCAAAAGGGAAGTCATTTGTTACTTCCAAATGTATCTACAAGATCAAGCATGCTGCGGACGGTAGCATTGAAAAGTATAAGGCAAGATTCGTAGCTCAAGGATTCTCTCAGAAAGAGGGAATAGACTATGAAAAGACCTTTGCACCTGTAGCCAGATACACTTCCATTAGAACAGTTCTTGCTCTGGCTGCAGTGACGAAGTGGAAGATACACCAAATGGATGTCAAGACTGCCTTCTTGAATGGTGTAGTAGAAGAAGAAGTGTATGTGGAACAGCCACTCGGGTTTGAGACACATGACAGAGAGTCTCATGTATGCAGATTGAAGAAAGCCCTGTATGGTTTGAAACAGGCACCCAGGACCTGGTACGGCAGGATTGATAACTTTCTATCCAGTTTAGGCTTTACCAAGAGTAAAGCAGATTCCAACCTTTACTACAAGGTTGAAGACGGCAACCCAGTGATGCTTCTACTATATGTAGATGATATATTTGTGACAGGTTCAGATGGGTTGATTGCTGATACGAAGAGAAAGCTTGCTGCTAAGTTCGAGATGAAGGACTTGGGGATGATGCATTACTTTCTAGGTATGGAGGTGTGGCAGAGTTCAGATGGGATCTTCCTTGGACAAGGAAAGTATGCAGTAGAGATCCTGAAGAGATTTGGGATGATGGACTGCAAGGCAATGGCATCGAACCTGAAGCTATTGAGTGATGCTTCTTCAGAGACGGTTGATGCTACGCTGTATCGTCAGATGATTGGGTCATTGATGTACCTGACGAACACGAGACCAGATATTTGTTTTGCTGTGAACACCTTGATCCAGTACTTGATAGATCCGAGAAGTGTTCACTTGATTGCTGCAAAACATATTCTGAGGTACCTAAAAGGTACAATTGATTATGGGATCAAGTACGATGCGAATTAGAAGATTAACCTAGAGGGTTATGTTAATTCAGATTGGGCAGGTAGTGCCATCGATAGGAAGAGTACTTTGGGATGTTGCTTCAGTATGGGATCAGGTGTGATCTCTTGGTTTAGCAGGAAGCAATCTTGTGTGGCACTGAGTACAGCTGAAGCAGAGTATGTCGCAGCTTGTTCATCTAGTTGTGAGGTAGTATGGCTGCGGAAGCTACTGTCAGATATATTTGATCTCCAGTTAGATGCTACCTGTATACACTGTGACAACCAGAGTTGTGTGAATTTGTCCGAGAATCCAGTGTTCCATGACAGGTCGAAGCATATTGAGATCAAATATCACCGTATTAGGGATATGGTGCAGAGAGGAGCATTGAAGCTCATGTATGTTGCGACGTAGGAACAGATAGCTGATGTATTGATGAAGCCATTGGCTAGGATGAAGTTCGAGTACTTCAGAGAGAGACTTGGTGTTCTCCAGATCGAGGCTTCCTCCCAGAGACAGTGATGAGATCCAGAGCCATTCTGACATGGTGAGAGGATTGGTTCCTTCCATGGTCAGATGTAAGGGCTGAGACATTCCATCATGGTGAGAGGATTGGTTCCTTCCATGAATAATATGAGTACTGAGATCCATAGCCATTCTGACGAGCAGGTCAGATGTAAGGGCTGAGCCATTCTGTCATGGTGAGAGGGTTGCTCCCTTGCATGTCAGATATAAGTGCTGGACATTCTGTCGAGTAGGATAGATGTAAGGGAAATTGCCATTCTAGGAATGGAGGCACTTGGTCAGTTACTAGGAAGACTCAGTGTAAAAGCTGAGTATCCATTCTGATGTGATAGAGGAATGTGTTCCCACTTGATCAGATGTAAGGGCTAAACCATTCTGTTAATGGTTGAAGGATTTAGTTCCTTCCATGTCAGATGTGAGTGTTGGCCATTCCGACGAGCAGGTCGGATGTAAGGGAAACTTCCATTCTCGAGGAGAATGGAGGCGCCTGGTCAGTTACCAGGTAGCTCAGTCGAGAAGGACTGGGGGCCATTCTGATGTGATTGTAGTTTACTACAAGATCAGATGTGAGTGCATGCCCTTCCATCACTGTGATAGGATGTGTTCCTGTCTGGGTGGATGTAAGTGCTGAGCCAGTCTTCACATCATGTGTTGATCAGACGTAAGTGCTGTGCCAGTATTCGCATCATGTGTTGATCAGACGTAAGTGCAGTATCTATCTTGGCATCATGTGTTGATCAGATAGAGGTGATTGAGCCAGTCTTCGCATCATGTGTTGATCAGACATAAGTGCTGTGCCAATCTTCGCATCATGTGTTGATTAGACGTAAGTGCAGTATCTATCTTGGCATCATGTGTTGATCAGATAGAGGTGATTGAGCCAGTCTTCGCATCATGTGTTGATTAGACGTAAGTGTTGTTCCAGTATTCGCATCATGTGTTGATCAGACGTAAGTGCTGGGCCTTTCTGATGAGTAGGTTAGGTGTGAGTGCTAGGCGTGCCTTTCTGATGAGTAGGTCAGATGTAAGTGCTGGGTGAAGACCTACATGAGGAGTAGGCCTACATCCAGCATGAAAAAGGGCTGGCTCTGTAGAACTTCCTATGACGAGATAGTATACCTATGATGATGACCAGTGGAGATCCAGATCGAGCTATGATCCAGATCCAGTTATGATGACTCTGAGAGATCCAGATCAAGTGATGATCTAGATACAGCAGTGATGATCTAGATCGAGTGATGATCTAGATCCAGTCCATAGATGATGATCTAGATCGAGTGATGATCCAGATCCAGCAGTAATGATGATCCAGATCGAGTGATGATCTAGATCCAGTGATGCCATTTGTGTTGATCCAGATCGAGAGATGATCCAGATCCAGATGACTTGAAGATGAAGATGACTTGAAGACAAACATGACTCAAAGACGAAGATGATCCAGTTGATGCAGAGAAGAAGACCAGTGCTGAAAAATTGTGTCGAAAGAATACCTTCCTAGTTAAGAGGGAGTGTTGATGTATATGTAACTTTGGAATGTATTCTTCTATGTATCTCATGTATTGTTACCCGATGTTTATTCCGGGATGTTTCTATTATGTATTTGAGTCATGTGGTTATGCCCCAATGTTCCGATCGGGAGGATTAATAATGTAATCAAGGCATGTCAAGTCATTAGGTAAGTCCCCACAATTTCGGGGCACTCGGGTTATTATACACTAATTAAGGTGTAGGCTCGAGTAGTAATTATTAGGGTTGATCCTACGTGTGAAATGGCAAATTAAGTGAACGGACTAATATAAATAGAGAGTGTGTGTCTCTCTATTTATCACTTGTGAATTACATCACTTTCTCTCTCAAGTGTGGCGCACTTTTGGAGAAGGAAATTCTTGGGCTTGACAAAATACAGAAGGCTGCTATTGTGTTGGGAGGTCATCTTATTGTTTTGGGATCACATCTTGTGGTGATACTATCTTAGAGGAAGTTGAGGGGTTTTCTCCATTTATGGTTTCCCCTCCTAAAATCTGTTTGTCTCAGTGATGTGCTTATGTGATTGCTATGCTTGTTATTCTCTCAGTGAAAAGATCTTATGATAATGCTAGCTTAAATATTGAAAAACTAACATCCACCAAGAGCTCTACTTCAACGATAGTTGCCTACTGACAGCTGGGAAAGTTGTCCATAATAAGTTCCAGATTGATAAGCACTTTCATTTTGAATTCTCCATCATTTTACCATGAATCAATGATGCTCTCAATTCCAATGTCAACCCCAATTGGTACAAGGCACTGTACATTTCCTACTTAAACCAGTTCTCAGCCTCATCTCTCTCTCCAATGTGGGTCCTAATTTGTTTGATGGTATCAGGTATACACTCATCTGACAATCTTTTTTTAAAGCACCTAATCAAGGCCAGGGGTATCAATTCAGATCCACCCTATTGATCAATGAATCCATTGAGTGAGGTTCAAGCAAAAACTACTGTCTGGTGTACAATGGACCACCTTGACTGCTTGAAGACTCATCCAAGGCTGGCCTCAACATCGAGATTGATGCTCTAGAGAATAATGATGGACATACAGCAGGGTACCACAGAATGGGGAGAAAACACATGACAGAGAAGGGTAGGAGGGACAAGGCAGAGCCAAACAAGGGCAATGGATAAATAAACATAAGACAGTGAAAATCAATATAAAATAAGTCAGGTGAATGGTGGGAACCAATGAAAGGCTCTGTTAGCCTATAGACAATCCGCAACTTGATTGGCATTCTTTCTCAAACATAAAATTTACACTCCCAAACATTTGTTAAAACTAGATCCAACCACAACATACAGCTAAGTTTTTACAAGTTATCCACGCCCTGAAATCACCATCAAAAATAATTTCTTAATGCCTTCGTTGAGAGACTCCCTCATCCCTGTGCTAAGAGCTAGAAGTTTAGCCCAAATGTTAGTCTTAGGTTCTCGGAATGCATAGAAGATTCATTTATGCAAGGTTCATGGTATCTGTATATCCGAATTAGTCCACTAGGCTACAGTTGCCATTAGAGGCACCACCACAAAGTGAATTTGGCCATTGGCAGTGGATACCATGGTAGTTTTTGGATCACTATTGACTCCTCAAAGTTCTGTCCTATTAGCAATAGTAGGTAAAATAAGACATCAAGATTATCCCTGAAGAACAAGAAAGAAAGAAAACTCCAAAAATATATAACCATCATGACTTGCTCTGTTTATTCTCAAATTTACAAAGCAAAATATAAAATAAGATTGACACACTATGAAGCTAATAGATCACTCTATCAGATATTGATGTTAAGGAAGCTGGTGCTTTCCCATGGAGTCCTAAATTGGGCAGAGACAAGTTGCTTGAAATTGAATACTTCATAAGTTTTAGCAGAATTCTGTGCCATAATGTTCATTTTGACCAAACATGATGAGCATGTAAACTCCTAAGAAATGGAAGAATTACCCAATAACCCAAAAAATAACAATTTCAAAAGATCATGTAGAACCAGTTACGACCTACTATTTGCTTATACAGATAAATGATCCCTTATATTGGAAAGAGGGGTCATTGTATGGAGCAAGGCATACCGTATCATTCCAGAAGATCCAATCATACTTGGGCAGATTCTTTCGGACTGCCAGGATCTTACTCCAGCTGGGGGGCCTATTCTTATAAAAAATATTGCTCTCATCAATAAAATCATACTGATTTCTATCAGCATAGCTTCTTTTGTTGGGCTCAACCAATTTCATAAGCCCCTGAAAGGACCTTGCAGGAATGGTCCCATACTCATCCGAGCAAGTCACCATCGCAATCCTAAACCTCTTCAGACTGTCCTTGTCTGCAGTTGAGGTCTCAAAGCACTGCCTACCTAGATTATTGGCCCTTAACAGAACAACCCCAGTGCCATGTACCAATAACAGGGACACAATGAAAACAGCCAACAGACTGAACATAACAGGACGAAAAACCCTCTTTGATAAGATCGAGCACCGGTGCTTTATATCCGGGCCCCCCTTAAATGAATCCTGCATAGTGATTCCTATGTAACCCCTTGAATAATGCTTCCCACCAGGTGAAATCCCAACCCTCCTCTGCGGACAAAGGGCAGAAAACCCTCCCATTCCCATTCTAAATCTCACAGATAGCACTTCTCTGCTGCACCCAGAGCTTCTTGTGATGCCGATTTAACAATATAAGCCAAAACCCAAAATAATCCTGTGGTTCTCGACTGGATTTTACCTCCAAGTCAATCTCATTCATAAACCCCGTTGTATCATAAACAACGCGATCAACAGTTCCTTAATGCCCCGGTCTCATAGCTATGAGGAAGTCGTCCGCATAACGTGTATATTGAACAAATGGGAAGTGTTTTGACAAACTCTTTTCTCTTTCAATTGTGAAAAATATGTTCAATGTATTTTATACCATCAGCGAATATTATATCATCATGTGAGGGATGGGACCATGTACTAATAACCATGTGTTTTCCTAAGAGGCATATAACCTCATAAATTGTCTAGCCTCTTAGTTAACCTTTTGTGGAAATAATAAGAAACTAACATTATTTTGATATGATATTCAACAATAGGATTTTGAAAAATTAAAGAAGTAACAATGCTTTGAATCAATCCTTCTTACACTGATTCTCACCTAGTAATTTCATATCAATACTATTATGCCTAATTTTGTAAAGAGAGAAGTTATTATGTGGCATGGTCACCCTATTCATAATGATTTGTATTCAAGGAATTTTAATGATGCAATATGGAATATTATTTGATGTATGGCAAGAAAATATGTCACAAGGAAAAAATACTCACAACCAAGGGAAAACCCTACTTTCAAATGTCTTCATTGTCGAGCTCTTTCCTTGATTTAAGGGCTTCCTTTGCTTGGATAGTTTCTAAGGTTACAAATTGGTTTTGACTCAGGTCTTATTTTGTATCATTTATGGGTTTGAGAGTACCATGTTTTTCTCCCTCTATTCAAGGACCTGGATTCTTTTTGAAACTGTTATTCTTTCTGCTAGGTTGGGGGTAGGTTCTTTGGGTAGTTCTTGTTGAAATGACTACAATTATGACAACTATTGCACTATAATGGCATATGTTCATAGTGGAATGGTTGGACAAGGGTCTATTTGTTGATTTTGGAGCTCTATCTCTCATGGGATCTCTTCTTCAAGTTATACTTCAATGTGAATTCAAGCACAACTAAAGAAATTCGGTCTTGGATCAAATCTATCAACAACTCTTCTTAACTTATTCCATATTCCCTCAAGGCTCTTAATGCATAGTTGTTAAAAGAGATATGCGGCAATCTCTCCCACACTAAAATTTGGAACAACAACTAGAATTATGACATTGTTGAAAAGAAAACTACTATTTACAAATTATCTACCTTAATGGAAACTAACTAAAGTATCGATTAAGTATTTGAACATTGACTTGGAGGAGATCAAATTCTCCTATAGTTTTTACTTTATATGTGCCAATGCCATTCTTTTTTACCACTTGAAAGGGTCTACGCCAACGATGTTAGAATGTTTTCCTCTAGGAATATACGATGACGAAGTTGAAAGTAACATATTATATACAATAAAACCAAAATAACAATAAAACCCTATTATTAAGAGTATATTATTGTCTAGTTAAAGCATATCAATGTAATTATACTGTCAAGCCATCAAATAGGGGAGGAATATTTTGTATATGAATGCAGTGATTCTAGTTACTTGAATTTTCACTCTAACTGTGCCTAGATTGCTCTATTCGATTGCTTAAGTTGTCACTTTATTCCAAGCATCGATCAATTGTGTTTGCTCAAATTATTCCAAGCATTGACATCCTAATCGATCCATGTTATTTGTCCTCCAAGTGAATGGTTGACTAATTGTATTTAGGGTGTCCAAGTCACATCGTACACAATAAAGGCTCCAAAATGTTATAACTACATAAGGCATCTTCACACCTTTTTATCTTAATCCCATATAAATTGCATCACTCCTCATAAGCCATGTACTTCACTAGGTCCACTCTCCCTTCATGTACATTGTCATGTCCCAAGCAACCTCAATCCAAATCCAAACATCCATCCAATAATGCAATAACCACAATGCTTCTCCTTCTAAATGTATTTTTTTAAATGATTAATCAATTTATGCGTCGTCGCTTAAGCGACGCTTTCTAGGCTAGCCTTCGCTTAAGCGATGCTTATGAGCCTAGACGTCACTTAAGTGACGCTTATGACCAAAATTTAAAAAAAAAAATTTAACTTTCTAATTTTTGGTAGGTTTAAAAGAAAAAATCCACGCGCCGTCGGAAGTAACCGTCGGATTTTGGATCGAAATGTAGTAGTGACATCAACAAAAGTGCTATTTGATGGTTGAACTAGATCCACAGACATATGAATATGCAACACATGATCCAATATGGAAAACAACCATGAAAGAAGAATTCATCTTGCTCCAGAAGAACAACACTTGGGAACTGGTTGATCTTCCCACAGGGAGGAAGCTAGTTCAATGTAAGTGGGTTTTCAAGACTAAGTTTGCTGCTGATGGTTCACCTTTTAAATACAAGGCAATATTGATAGCTAAGTGATACTCACAAGTACATGGTATTGAATACAATGAGACCTTTGCACCAGTGGCAAAGATGGACTCCATAAGGCTAGATTCAGCCATTCCAGCTTTGAAGCAGTGGGAGGTACGTCACATGGATGTGAAGCGTGCTTTCCTAAATGGATATCTCACTAAATAGATTTACATGAAGCAATATGAAGGGTTTGTTTCTAATCCATCCTTAGTGTGTAGGTTACATAAATCATTGTATGGGCTCAAGCAAGGCCCAGGGCTTGGTATGCCAAGATTGATGGCTTTCTGCTGTCATTGAGTTTTGTTCGATGCAAGTTTGATCCTAATGTCTATTTGAAGCTGATCCATGGTTCTTTGATGATTATTGTCTTGTATGTGGATGACCTTCTGATTACAGGAAGTTCAAAGAAAGAGATTGCCTCCTTGAAGGATGCAATGAACCATGCATTTTCTATGACAGATTTGGGATTGTTGAGCCAATTTTTGGGTCTCAAAATTGCTCAATCCCAACATGTAATCAAAGTACATCAGTCCAAGTATTCCTTATAGTTGTTGAAAAAGTTCAACATGAAATATTGCAAGTCAAGCAAGACTCCCTTCCTTTCAGGAGTTAAGCTTGAAGAAGCATGTTCTTCTCCTATGGTAAATAGTACAATGTATAGGCAGTTGATTGGGTGTTTGCTTTATCCTACACACACTTGCCATGATCTATCTTATGCAGCTAGTGTGGCTTCAAGTTACATGGATAAGCCTCATGAGAACCACTGGAGGGCATCCAAAAGGATCCTAAACTTTGTTCAAGGAACAAGAACTCATGGGATATTCTACAAAGCAAAATCTGATCTTGATTTGATTGGGTTTACTGACAGTAATTGGGTAGGTGACAACACAGATAAAAAATCAACATCAGGATATGTGTTCATGCTTGCAGAAGGACCAATCAGCTGGTTAAACAAGAAGCAGAGTGCCATAGCACTCTTATCTACATAAGTAGAGTACAGAGGAGTTGTAAATGCAGCAACTCAATGTTTGTGGTTGTAGGGAATACTTGGAGAATGTGGCTTCGAATCAGAGTTTTCAATTATTATCTACTGTGATAATTAGAGCACCATTCAAATATGCAATGATCCAGTTTAGATATAGAAAACCAAGCACATTGAGATCCACATGCACTACATCATATAGCTTGTTTATGATGGAACCATTCATCTACTCTTCTGTGCATCTTCAGAACAAGTAGCAGACATCTTCACCAAAGTTTTTTGTGAGAAGACATTCAGAAATCTCAAATCACTACTTGAAATTTCTGATCATGCTGTGAAGCATGATTGATGACAAGATTTCCAAATTTTGTTTTTCTTGTCCATGTTTAAGGGAGGGTTTTCCCACTGGGTTTTTTCCTCTTTCCTTGGTTGTATGGACAAGCAGTATGTGAAGGGTCACTAAGCCTTGTTTCTAGGCCCTATAGTTTTCTGATATTTACTCAAAAATTCAGGCTTAAGGGGGGGTGTTAGAATAATCAAACCATATTTACCTACCTTAGACATTAATTAAATCATTTGTGTCTTATTACCTAGTCTCCTAGATTCCACTCTATGCTAGTTGCCTTCTACATCTCTTAGAAGTCAACACTTGCTAAAAATGAGTCATGGAGTGCTTGGTAAACCTATTGGAAACCATATTTAGCATGTTTTATTTATTCCAAATCCTCCAAAGTGCATATCTGTGTTTTCTGAAAAGCTACATGTTTTATTGAGAATTAAGGAAAAAGGAAAAGCTAGACAAGGTGTAGTTAACTTGTTTTTTTCCCACATCATCCTCCCTCCTTTTATCCTAATAAAAGCATGTATGAGTTTTATTTCCATCCCTCATTATCTTTCCTACTTGACTTAGCCAATTCGTGAGCATCTTGGTGGATTTGGAAACTGCTTTATGCACCTATGGGGGATTTGACTAAATTTAGTAAGCCTACTTTTTGACATTTTTGAATGGAATCCTTATGCATTTGAATCTCTCATGTAATTATATATTGCAGTAGCCTATTGCTTCACAATTTTTTCTATAGTACACTTATTCAATACAGATTATTGTTATGCTCCAATTTCAGTCTCCTTTGATGTTAACTTTGCAACTTTGATTAGCAATTTTGTGTGTAATTGTTCTATCTCTTGGGTTCAATTTCCATAGTATCATGTTCATTAAAAATTGATAATATGATATAAAGGGGGTATTAAAAATGGGATCATAAAATTGGATACCTACAATATATGATGAAACTAGGGGTTTTCTTAATTGGAAAGGTGTTTGTGAGGGGGGTTCAACAATAAAATTTTAGGAGGAATTTTCCACTATTTACTGAAATTAGCGATATTCATTAATATCTCATGAATGATGGTTCTATGTAACAAGTTCACTGAGTGAACCCCCCATGCTAAATCAATGTGTACGTTACCTATTTTTAAAGGAAAAGTCATTGAATTAAAAAATGACTACTTAATCCTAACTATCTATATGCTATTTTGTGAAATAGAAAGAGAATAATGAGGAACCATATTCCCTGAATAAAATATAATTGGTTTGTATTTCTAAACATGCTCTAACTTCCCATCTAATGAAAGTTAAAGAAACATACATTGAGTTGCTAAAAGAGACAAATTAAAGAAGGAAGGACTTGGGATTCTAACACACCTCAACGACCTTGTACAATAGGACACCCTTGCATGAATTTTCTAGATATTGGATCATCTACAACAAGTTCACAACAAAAATTTAGAACTGATTTTGCTCCAGAATTGCTTGAAATCCATTTAAATATATGAAACAAGAAAATACAGTAAATATGCAAACATGAAGGAAATGGTATGAATTTTATGTAAATGATTTTATGAAGTTGAAATAAATAAACATGATAATTTAAAATATCATACATATTCACTCTTCAACTCTAACAAGGAACAAGGAATGTTATTTTTTTTCTCATAAGCATCAAATAGAGTTACGTGATGTACAAAGAAGAGCAAAGAATGTGGAGTTTTAAACCTTAATCTATCATTGATGGGTTGCACTTCTTAGATCTAGGTTTAAGACAATTTATATAACTTGTTTGGTCTAGATAAGTTAGTTATGTTTTGGGACAAGTAGGTGTGTCTAATATAGACAATAAGTAAGGGTGATCAAGTAGATATTTAATAATCATCCAATTCTTATAGATTTTTAAGTTAGAAAACTTAGGATAAAGATATATTAGAGTACAGTTGTCATCACTTAGTATTAATCAAGTCATAATAAATAATTAGATGTCAGGAATGTTAAATGAATAGTCACTTTCATTGACAGAGTTAAAGACACATTGGAATGTGAATCAGTCAAATAGAATTGTTCTCTCTTCCAATTCATTGTGGTGTGAATCTATAATTGTATATGAAAAATACTAATAGGTAGGAGTAAGATAAGATAATTTTATTAATGTTCAACAAGGGATCATAAATAGGTCAAAGTAACTACTAGGTACATTAGAAACAGTATATAGTGGGAGTGTCAGTGGAGCTCATAAAGTAACATGTCTAGCATCTAAATTCAAATACCTAAAATCTACATTCTATCATCAAATAAAAAAAAATATGCAAAGTTGGTAGTCCTGGACAAGAGAGAGTATCCCTCTCAAGAACCCTAGAGAAATGTCTCAACTAGATCCACTTGGAGTATATTCTCAAATAACTGGACGATCCATTTCCTATCAAAGAGAAGTTGTTTCTAAACTTTGTATTTGTATTGATAATAGGTGGATCTCTCCTATCATATGATGATGAAGCAAAGAAACCCCAGATGGAGGACTATCTCGATGAACTAGACAATCTAGAAAAAGAAACCTGGATGGAAGATTGTATTGATGAACTGGAAAATATAGAAGCACTAGAATATATGTGTACAACCTGCTAACTGGAATAGGTTTCTTTCAATTGGGATATAAAAATTGTTGATCACTTCTAATGGCACATAATGTTGCGCACAATCCTATATTCACTATACTAAATGTAGGGAATTAAGAAAGAGTAAATATCCCAACAATGTCACCTACAATTCACCATATCTAAAATAAAGGCTGAGTTCCTTTTGGAAGTAGTGCCATTGGATTTATGTGATGTAATTTTAGACATGCGATACATGTAAGGTATATGATCTACTTAGTCCAATATCAACTCATCAAGCTACCCTAGGATTCTATTACATGTGTGGTGCAAAACAAATTGCACCCAATTCTACAACAGAAAGTTGCAAGTTCACCAAAGGTATCAAAATATTTCTACCTTTGATGGTATTGCTATAATACAAATATGACTAAGTCATAGAATAAAAAATATTCCAAGTCATTTTCTAGAACAAGAGATGTAGCTAACTACCCTACTTGGGTATTGGATGGATGTATTTGATAATCCTTGGAGATTACTATCAACATATCAAGTGAAACACACCATAGATGTGGAACCCACCACACCTTCACTAAAAAAACACACTACTACAACTTGCTTTGGGAGAGCAAGGAGATTAAGCACTAAATTGAAGGATTACTACAAAGGGTCACATTGGCCTAAACTCCTGCACATATGGTATTGCAATCATGCTTGGAAGAATGCATGGGGGGTTCACTTAGTGAACTTGTTACATAACATGACCATTTGCAGGATATTAAATAATATCCCTAATTTCACTAAATATTGAAAAATTCCTCCTAAAATAGTATTGTTGAACCCCCCCCTTGCAATATACCTTTCCAATTCAGAAAACCCCTATTTTCACCACATATTGTAGGTATCCATTTTTATCGACCCATTTTTAATACCCCCTTTATATCATATTATCAAGTTGTAACAAATAGGATCCCTAACGCATCTTAGTATAAGAAAACATGATGTTAAATAAAGGAATTGTATAATGCTAATAATGATCCCACTGGGATTGCATGGGAGACTAATCAATTTGTAACATTGGATAGTGGAACACCCAACGGAAAAGTAATGGGGAAGGCAAAATGTGTAAAAGGAAACTCAATCAATAGATCAATGTAACAAATCATGTAAAAGATCGATAGTTCAATAGACAATGCAATGCTTAGAAACTATGAGAATCGCAGATGTTTCACACCAAAACATGCCAATCAACCAATTTTGTATCATGTAAATACAAGTATATCCATAGAGAGATCATGTTTTGTATAAGATTAATGAATTAAACTCCATAAAAATTGAAAATTGAAACCCTTTCATAGATGGACTTCCCTACATTTCATTGTATTTTATTTGTTGAGACAATATGTGAACAAACACTTGATTTTCACTAAGAATAAAATACAACAAAGAAATAGTATTTATTCATTGGAAAAATGTATTAAAAATATTTTAAATATGTTTAAGAAACTTGAAACAATCCATTAAAAAAAAGTTAAGTCGTAATGAAATATTTCTTATCCATTGTGCTAAATTTCCTCTACCTTAATTCACCATATTATATGCAATCACTTTCTACATTTAAATTTACTTAACATTACATAAAACTCTATTTACACACACACACACACACACACATAATTAGTAATCAAGGCTCCAATCCATGCCTGTAATCCATGCTAGTGGAGCATGTATATTAACATTTCAAGCCAAAATATTCCATAGTTCCTTCTTGTTCTCCAAGAATAGGTCACCGAGAGGATTCAATGAGGAATATGATAAGGCACATCCTTGGGTGAGATATAGGAGGAATTGGTGGGAAGATATGTGTATGTTGATAGACTCCAAATATATGAATCCATCCCACTCTTGAATTTTATTACTCATCCAACCCAAATAAAATGACCCCCAATATTTATATTACTATGTCAAATTAAAAATCCGCTTGACTGCTTAATACGAGGAAATATAATTTTGAGGTTTTTAGCATTATTCAAACCCAAAATATGAATGGACGTGATATGATATGGGCCTTTGTAGTGAACGCCCTATGTAATAAGGATGCTACATGGAAAATGCGCGTTCATTACTAACACTCAACAAAATAATAGTTAAGAACTTCCCTACATGGACGTCCTACTAGAGAGCCTCAGAAGTGTGAGGTTGTTCACTAAGACAAACATGAATATAGGTTGTCACTAGGTACAAATATAGCATGAATATAAATGGAAAACAACCTTAGTGAGGGCTATTCAAGGGGTTATTTATATATTGCAGCCTCACTAATGCACAAACCAATTTCATGCACTTCGGAAATAACATACCATGACCCTTTAGTGACTGATTCATTGTGGTGTAGCTATAGAATAACATTAAAATAACAAGGAAAATATAACAAAATAATGAAAGGAACTTATAGCCATTAAATAAATACTTAATGAGATATCTACTATATGAATAGAGGGGATTCAACAACCAATTGCATCTTCGAAGCATGCCCTTACTCCAAAGAAAAGAAGGTGTTCAATTCCTCAAATTGAAACAATATGCACAAAAAACTAATAACTTTGATCTTCTATTGTCTAAGAAATTTCAAATCACAATGTTCCAATGAAAGAAAACTAGTTCCAACTCTTATTCTATTTCCTAGATAACCTATCATAGACTACACTGATTGATTAAAATACCAATAAGTTTATGGGTTATATAGGAGTTGGAACAAACTATAAGGAATTTATGGCTCCTCCAATAGATTTCCTACATATCAACAATATGTTTTTGTTCATGATGAAGAATCTAAGAAGTGGCCAATTCACCAAGTTTCATAGCTTTTCCACTTGTCGCGTATATTTCTCACTATGAATAATCTAATAAGTGGCCAATTCACTGAGTTTCGTAGGTTCTCCACTTGTCGTGTGGATACCTTGGGTTATATCCCAACATATTTAGTCTTAATACCTATGATATGTGGAATTTTTAAATTAATGAAATATTTGTAACAGAAATTGAGTTGTGAAGTTTGTTAATGTAATTGTAACTTCGGAATGTATTCACTTGTATTTCTTATCTATTGTAACCCAATGTTTATTGCAATATGTTATCATTTCATGTCATGCCCCAATGTTCTGATCGGGAAGATCCATAATGTAAACAACTCATGTCAAGTCATTGTGGGTAACTCTCCTATTGTCTAAGGGTTAAAGTCCCTGCAGTTTCGGGGCACTAGGGTTATTAGAATCTCCTAGAGAGGTCAGCCCTAGTAGGGTTTTAGTCATGAAGGGATTAGTAAAAATAGAGATATGGACTCTATATTTAGCACACAACAAAAACACACTCAAGTGTAGCGCATAGTTGAGGAAGGAGAAGACACTAGGGCTAGACAAGGAGAAGGTTACTGCTGTCAGGAGATCATCTTACTGTTTTAGGGTTTTACCTTTTGTGCCGATTCTATCTCTGAGGAAGTTGAAGGGTTTTCTCCATTTATGGTTTCCCCAAGGAAAAACACTGTGTTCATCGTCTCTTGTGTTTGATTGTTGTACTTGTTGTTCTCTCGGTTAAAGATCCTAACATAATGCTAGCTTGAATGTTGAAAAACTAACATGGTATCAGAGCTAACCTGAGAAGAAGACACTGCATGGTTGCAGGAACTAGGGATTCCTACTTTGTGGATCTCTCTCCATATATTTTCAGCAAAAGTAAGGTGGAATAACTCTCCTCCTTAGGGCAGATATTTATGTCGAAGTAGAATCCAATTCTGAGGTTTTTCATTTTTGGACCCGACACTACTACCGAAAATTAAGGATTTTCACAGAAGAGGAATTTTTATGTGATCCCAGGCCTCGATTGATATCCTCCCCAAAATCAAAGTTAGGGATCAATTTCAAAGCATTTGGTTGGACAGAACTCCGAAAAAGAAAAACCCTAATTTGCTCCTGAACCGGCTCTACAGAATTTCAGCTCAAAATTCAGATCCGACATCTTGACCTGGTAAGATCTAAAATATTTTGTATTTCCATTTGGGGTTCTCAGTTAATATGTCTCATCATACCAACCTTGATGAAAATATTGAGGGATCTAATAACTTCTGATCCCAGAAGTATAGAATCTCCCTGGTCCTAGAAGAGAATGAGTTAGACTCCTACATCCATGAGGAGGTTCCAATTCCAGAGGGAGATGAGGTTAAGGCCTTGCATAAGAAGAATTTGGTTATGGGAAAGAGAATCATTGCTGATTCTATCAAGGATCATCTCATAACACAGGTGTCCTGCCTAAAGACACCTAAAGCTATGTTTGATGTCCTAACTAAATTGTTTGAAGGGAAGAACATAAACCGAAAGATGACTCTGAGAAACCAACTAAAGAATGTGAAGATTCAGAATGCAGAAACAATCTAGTCTTACTTCACAAGATTTTTTCAGATCAAGGAACAACTAGAAGCAGTAGATGAAGAAGTGGAAAATGCAGAGATTGTGATGACTACCTTGAATGCCCTTCCTAGGTCATGGGTTTCTTTCATCCAAGGGATCTGTGCTAGAAAGAAGTTAGTCAATTTCAGCAGACTATGGGAAGAGTGATCCCAAGAAGAAGCTTGGATAGCAGCTCGATAAGAAAATATGGGAAGTGAAGATCAAGCTCTCACGGTACACTCCAAGTCAACCAAAATAAGATCTCATCACTCCAGAGGTAATCACTCTCACAAAGATAACACTAGAAAATATTTGTCTAGGATGATATGTTATACATGTGATGAAGCAGGACATTATGCAATAAATTGTCCTAAGAAACAAAAACTAACAAAAAGGAGCAACAAAAGAAGACATCATACTCATGCTGTAGAGGATGATGAACCATCCAAGAAAAGAACCAGATATTAAAGTGAAGATTCTTCAAGCGAGGATGAATATGTTTTGATTTCCTCTCTCACAAGAAACATTACTCATGGATGTAATGATTGGATCATAGATAGCGGTGCTTCCAAACATATGATAGGATTCAAGGAATCCTTTGTGAGACAGTCAGAACATGGATCACCTCACAAGGTGAAGCTCATAGATGACTACCAATATTCAATAAAAGGTATTGGGGAATCTTCCTATAAGCTATACCTTGGAAAGTTTCTAACAATGAAGGAAGTATTGTTTTTGTTAGGACTCAAGAAGAACCTCCTCTCCATCTCGATATTAGATCCAAAAGGAATGCGGGTTTCATTCATAGATAGTCAAGTCATCATGTGGCCAAAAGGAAATACTATCAATGATGTAGTGGTGATTGGAGAATAGGAAGGAGGATTGTACAAATTAAAGGGCCATCTAGAACAGGCCTTGGTCCATGAAACAGTAGATCCAAGTGAACTTTGGCATAGAAGGCTTGCACATGTGCATTATAGAGCACTACCACTTAAAATAAAAGATGTTGAATGTCTTCCAAAAATCCAAGCAAAACATGATAGGGTCTGTAAAGGATGTGTGAAAGGAAATAATACAAAGAATACATTTCCAAGCAATGAAAGAAAAGAAAAAGGAATCTTGGAAATCATCCACTCCGATGTATGCAGTCCTATGTCATCAAACTCACTAAGCGGGTATGCATATTATGTTTTTTTTTATTGTTGACTTTTTTAGGAAGACATGGGTTTAATTCATGAAGAAAAAAGACAAAGTATTCAGCAAGTTCAAGGAATTCAAAGCCTTGATCGAGAACCACACTAAAAATAATATCAAGACCCTTCTATCAAATAATGGTGGAGAATTCTCTTCAAATGAATTCAAAGAGCTATGCAAAGAATCAGGGATTAAGAGGGAGTTGTCCACTCCTTATAATCTACAACAGAATGGGATTGCAGAAAGGAAGAATATAACTATCATGGAAGCTGCAAGAGCAATGCTTCATGATCAAGACCTTCCTATGCATCTTTGGGCAGAAGATGTTAGAACAATGGTGTATGTATAGAACCGTACTCCACATAGAGTACTCAAGAACAAGACTCTTGAAGAAGTCTTCTATGGCAAGAAACCAGAAGTCAGGAATCTCAGAATATTTGGATGTCCTGTGTACATACACATTTCAAAAGAGAAGAGAACAAAATTAGATCCTTCAGGAAAGAAGGGTATATTTGTGGGATACTCTGAAAGCTCAAAATATTACAGAATATATTTTCCAGGATACAAGAACATTGACATCAGTAGGGATGTGACATTTGATGAAGACACAGCTTACAACAAATCCAAAAAGAGACCTGCTGAAGAACTTGAAGAAGCAGAAGCACCCAGAATTCATGATACAACCATGAACGAAGAAACTCAATAAGAAGATCAAGAATTTGAAGAACCACAAAGACCTGTAGATCCACCTTTGGAGAAGAATCCTCATAAGAGGAAACCTGCTTGGGTACAAGAACTTATCCAAGGTGTGGAAAGATATAAGGGTCCAGAAGAAAATCACAGAGAAAGAAAGAGGACTAGATCCTGCTCCGGGTATGTAGCATTACTATGTGATGTCATTGATAAAGAACCTTCTATTTATGAAGAAGTGGTAGAATGGAAGGATTCTATGATCGAAGAATACCCATCAATCATGAAGAATGATGTTTACGATGTTGTCCCAAGACCAGGCAGGAAGTCAGTTGTAACTTCCAAATGGATCTACAAAGATCAAACATGCTGTAGATGGTAACATTGAAAAATATAAGGAAATATTTGTGGCTCGGGGTTTCTCTCATAAAGAAGGTGTTTATGCTAGAAATTGTTTCCAGACTATGAGAAAACAAGCCAACATAATCTCAAATATTTCAATAAAACAAAACAGGGTTTTTAGGGTTTTTTGGTTGTGAAGTTTGGTGACAAGAGGGAAATCATTCATAACCCAAATAAGAACTAAATCACAAGTAAAGAAAAACTGAGATGCATAACATAATTACCATGTATCCAACTAAAAATAGCATTGAAGTTCATCCACAAATGGCAAGCACTACAAGCATAAAAAATATAAACCAGCAATGAAATTACCAACTGTGTAGCTAAAAAAGCTATAAATGAAGCCAAAGAATAGACTGAAGGATAAATTGGAGCATATAATTCATAGTAAGTTCCTCAAATCAACATGAGAGTCAATTACTTATCTTATGAACAAGTCAGCAGACCTCCTCTAGCCAGCCAAAAGTCTAACCCTTAGTCCTCTTTGTGACCTCCCTTAATACTATCTTTCAAGATTGAGTTAAAGGATAAACCCTAACTGCTTTTCAGCCTACTCATCGAAATGGTTTTATCAAAATAATAATTACAAAAGTAAAATATTCTTCAAAACATAACAAATAACTGATTTTTCTAACAAGCCTCATAGATCTTTAGCAGCCTCTGCTAACAAAGCTATCCCTTCTAAGGCTTGGGACTTTCTCCTAGCCTTCAGCTGCTCTGCTTCCATCTCTGTCATTCTTCTAGTAAGCTCTTCATATTATTGCTGTAGATCTCTGATGGTCTATTTTAACCCTGTAAATTGTAACTCTGTACTTCTTTTTCTTTTTAATGCCTCTTTTGAGACTGCAATTAGTTCATGATAGTGATTATTCAACTCTTCTAGGTCTTCTTTGAGTCTTTTATTGGCCATAATCAAACCATCACTTGTCTTCTGCATATATTCTACTTGATGTTTATACTACTTTATAGTTCTCTGTAAATTTTCTTTCTCTGAATCAAATGCTTTATTTCCTGTTGTACTTTGCAGCTCATTAGGAATCCATGGAATGTTAAGTCTTCTATAGATTTCTTCATCATCAGGTAGCAACTCTGTAGGAGTATCATGAAAACTTATGTTTTCTTGAGTCTTAGTTTCACCAGGAACATTTTCATCAACCATCAGTTTGTTTTCTAAGTGAGAAACCTCTATTTCATCTTTTTGTTGATGTTTTAACATTTGACCTCGTATTTCCAAAAATACATCATACAGTTTGGTCTCAGCAAGGCTAGATTCTTCTTCTGATTTCATTGGTTTTTTCCCTTTGTTGTCAACCTTACCAACATCCAGCTTTTCATCAGAGGAGGAGTTATCAATCAAATTTACCCCCTCTTTATTCAATTTAGGGTTTATTAATTTCTTCATGTTTAACTTGAGTTTCTTTCTGGGTCTAGTCTCTGGTCTCCACCATGGAGCAAGTTCTCCTATCATTTTTAAAGTTTTTCCTTGATGGATGACAGAGGCAAATTCCTTAACTTTAAGCTTCCTTTTCTTTGGTACTGCTATCCTATCCTCCTGACTATGAAATTCTTTCTTAGTGCCAACCTTAGTTTTATCAATGACAGGAAACTTATCATCCTCCAACAAGTATGTTTCATCTTCTGACAAGACTGTAATTGGACTTTGTTTTTGGAATTTAGTGTTTTCTTCATCAACTGAAACTTTCTCTATAAGTACAATCTTCTCATCAATGAATATCTTTGTTGGTGCATCAGTCTGAAAAAGCTGAGTCTCCTTGCGAATAAACTACAAATCTTTGTTCTCACTATCATCTGGATTCTACTTAGATTCACAATCTTCTTTTGCAGGTTCTGCAACTTCCTCTAATTTGACACATTCTTCATCTTCAACCTTTACTTTCTATCTTAATTTTTTGATCAAGGTATATCATTTATCAGCTTGATTTCTAGTAGACTGTCCTTCTTGACTATTTTGAAACCCTGACCAAAAAAGGAAATATTCCCAAGTTTTTCCTTCTTTCTACAAAACACTGTTGATAATAAGTTTGATAAGTCCATGGTGAAATATGTACTGTCTAGTATGATATTGGTGTTCTTTGATTCTATTGGACATATTCTGTAGGCTCTTTAGCAATAAGAAAGGCAGGTTCATCTTTGATTCACTTCTAAGGTGTTGAAGGAACTTGAAATGGTATTTAAAAATGAAGGCATGCCTTCCTTCACATGTAATATAACTTTGTAAAACCTTGATAGGTTCTACCCATTCAGATCTGAAGTTATGAATAGGCACTCCCTTGCCCCAATCTGGAACAATACCAGGAAATAGATACCTTTGTGCATTAAAAGTAAATGGCACTTTCTTAAACCAAAGTTCTCCTTCATTTTTAACCCCTGTTGCCTCAGCCACCAAATCTATAGTCAATTTGAATTTCAAAGTATCAAAACATACAGTATCTTTGTCATAACACTGAGCAAACTTGTGAGAGACTTCAGCATTGTATCCATCAATTTTCTTAAAAAAGATCAGCCATTCAACATTTTCAAACAGTTCAGCACATCCTAGAAATTTATCTATCCAACTGAGATTAGTGGGATCGGCCCTATTGGTTTTCCCACTCCTCTTCATCTTCTGTATGGTTTTCAACACCTGTTAGTTATTTCACAGCCTATTTTTCTTCAAGTTTGCACAGTCTTGGCAGTCAATTTTCCTTCGAAGTCTTGTAGTTTGGTTATCTTCAATTTTGCACAGTCTATCCTATCACCAGTTTAGGAAATGATTTGTGCCAAGTTTCAATAATTTGGCTTAAACACAGAACCAGAAATATCCAACACTGCTGCTCTGAACTTTACTAGCTCAAACGATGCCTATTTAGACATTTTGACTAATATCTCATCATTGAAAGTTTGTTGAGTAAGTAATTTCATGTCTTCCTTTAAAAATTTGACATCATAGGGCTTAGCAGAAAAAACCCCAATTTTAACAAGTCATTACAAAGGTCACACGGGATACCTCATTCAAAGCTTAATACAAGAATAGGAATTTGATTCCTTGACCGGCTAGATGTCGAATTGAACGCTCCAAGTGTCTTCAACCCTCCAGATCGCTTCTAACTGTCACCGCTAGGAAACCCTAATTCTTCCTTCAACTATCAAATTCACGATTTTTTAGCAATATGTCTCCACCATAGCATCCACTAGCTTCGTAATATTTAGTTTGAGAACCTCTTCCCAAAAAAAATTCCTTGTTCCACTCTCTGTCTTGATTTGCCATGCATTTGCATCGAACTGCAACGATTTCCCTCACACGATGACCAAACACCTGTTTACATGATTAGCCTGGAAAGACATGTATCAAACCTGCTAATTGATGTGATTAATCTCCTTAGGAACTAAATCATTAAAAAAATTGGAGTGAAAAATGACCAATTAGGCACTCGCGACTTTCTTGTAGGGTGCCAGTGCATTATTTTCGCTCTTGCGCTACAAGAAAGTTCAAACATATAATTTATGTCATTTGATCACTAATCCATCTTTAAAACTCAGTTTATATGATTAAACTTTGATCTTAGTGTCATTGATGAAACCATTAATCAAAATATACCCTATAGAACCCTTCGAGAATGAACTCTACGCAAAATTTTCATAAAAGAAAGCTTTAAAAACATAGAAAAAAACCGAAAATGATGAAGACCTAAAGGCATAAACTCAAGTTTGAACTCTATGCCAAAATTTCCTAGAATTAAGAACATTAGCAAATTTTAAAAACACAAAAAAAAATATAAAACTAAAGAAGACAAATTCATGACTTAACATCTGGCTCCTGTTGCGAGATGAAGTCCTCCTTGTGAGGCTTCAAGAACCTGTAGACTAGTGCCTTCTTTTCTGCTACCTGC
Organism: Pseudotsuga menziesii; assembly: GCA_001517045.1. NCBI lineage: Eukaryota > Viridiplantae > Streptophyta > Pinopsida > Pinales > Pinaceae > Pseudotsuga > Pseudotsuga menziesii. The sequence goes on from LPNX011035356.1 coordinate 564,260, forward strand.
CAGTCTGTAAAATTTCCATTGGGTTATGGAGTCCTTATTATGTTTTAGTCACACCGGTATATACAATGAAAAACTAAAATTCCCCTCAAAAGCTATAGAAATGCTTGAGGAATCGTCCATTAACTGGACTTGACAATTCCTCACCCTCCAAAGACTGCAGGACAAAAGTGTTATTTCCCAAAAACTTAGACACTAGGAAAGGGCCAAACTAGAGATTGTCAAATTTTCCATGTTTCCCTTTTTGCTCTTTCCTAGCATCCCACTTCAGAACCATATCACTAATTGAGAAAGTGTTATCTTTGATTTTCCTGTCAAATCTGTTTTTAATATTCAATCTGTATAACTGTGCATTTTCTTCCACTTTTTCCTTGTTCTGCTGCAACTCTATCATCTCATAAATCATTCTCTACATATCATTAGGTTCTTCCTGACAATTCGGAAGAAACTTCATCACTAGAATGCCCAACTGAACAGGAAAAACTGCATCTGTACCATACACTAATTGGAAAGGAGAAGTTCCAATTGCTTGTTTGACTGTTATTCTATCAGCCCATAATGCATACTTCAACATAGAATCCCATGATCTCTTATTATGCTTTAGCAACTTTCTGATACTCTCAATGATGTTTTTATTTGAGGACTTAGCTAAACCATTACCTTGGGGATAGTAAGGAGTTGAATGTTTCAACAAGATACCATTCTTTTCACAAAATGCTTCCATTGCCTTAGACTTAAAAGCCTTTGCATTATCTGTCACTATTTTATGAGGACACCCAAACCTACTGAGGATATTTTCTTCAATAAATTCCATAATCACTTTATCTGTGGCATTCCTAGTAGGGATAGCTTCCACCCATTTGGTAAAGAAGTATGTTGCAGTTAAAATCCACCTGTGTTGTCCTGAGGAAGATAGACTTATCTCTCCTATAAAGTCCAGACCCCATTTCTGGAAAGGAGCACTTATGGCAATAGGTTTTAAGGGAAATGACAACAATGTTTGTTTGCCAGCAAACTTCTGACAAGGGATACAGGCTCTTACCTGCTGATATACATCTGCAAACAAAGAGGGCCAATAGTATCCTGCTCTTAAGATCTTGTATGATGTTTCCTTCTAGTACTTGTGACCTCCACAAGCACCCTCATGAGATTCAGAAATCACTCCTTCAATTTCAAATTTATCCAAGCATCTGAGTAGAATACTGCCTGGGTCCTTCTAAAATAATTGATGTTCCACTAAACAGTACTTAGTAGTTCTTAGCTTCAAAGATCTAGCAGCTTTTATATCTAAATGCACAGAACATTGAAAATACAATAGAAAATATACAATGTATGTATACCATGTGGATGCTGAATAAAAGTCCATAATCTTCTCTTTCTCCAACTCTGCTTGATTTTCTTCCTGAGCTAACTCTTCTGCCATCACATGTAGTCCTAAAGCTTGGCAGTTTGATTTAGCCAGCAGTTTGGCTAATCCTTGTCCCTTAACTAGTTTAGTAGGTCTGATATCTACATCATACTCCATGATTTTAGCAATCCATTTGCCTCCTTTCCCCTCTCTGTCAGGCTATGTCAAAACATCTTTTACAGCAGCATTAGGCACATATGAAATAACTTTAGAGTGCAAAACATAGATTCTGAAAAATTTCAAAGCTTTCACCAAAGAATAGGCTTGTTTTTCCAAGTTGTTGTATTTTAATTCAAAATCTCTAAGAGTTTTGCTGAAGAATGGAATAGGTTGTTCAAGACCATCTTTATTCTTCTGCAACAGAACAGCTGCTATTGTATCTTTAGATGCGAATGAAAATGTTAGAAATTCTCTAGTGAAATATGGACTTACTAATACAGGGGCTGCAGTAAGATCCATCTTGATTTTTTCAAATGCATTCTTTGCTTCAGTGGTCCATTTGACTTCTTGATCGTTTTTAATCATGGCTGTAATTTGCTTGATAGTCTTAGAAAAGTTTGGTATAAACCAATGCAGAAATTTGATTTTACCAATGAAAGATTGGACATCCTTTTTACTCCTAGGTAGACTTATCTTCAATATTGCTTTTACCCTTTCATGGTCAATCCTTATACCATCAGCAGAAACTAAATGACCTAGTAATGTTCCTTCCTGTACAGTAAAGTGTGACTTCTTTGGATTCAAGGACAAGCCAAATTTTCTATATTTTAAGAAAGTCTACTTCAAATGTTTTAGATGTTCATCATCTGATTGTGAAAATACAGTAATATCATCTAAGTAAATTACCACATACTTGTCCTTTTCCCCAACAAAAGCTATATCCATGGCTCTCTGAAAAGTTTCTCCAGTGTTCATTAAACCAAAAGGCATCTTATCATACATGAAAGTTACCCATGGAGTAGTAAAGGTTGTTTTCTCCTTATCATCAGGATGGATAGAAATATGATTGTATCCTGAGAAACCATCAACCATAGAAATCCTCTATGCCCCAACCACTTTCTGCAATATTTGCTCAATTTTAGGTAGAGGATCATTATCCTTTAGTGAAGATCTGTTCAAATTTTTAAAGTCAACACATAGTCTGATTTCTCCGTTCTTTTTCCTAACAGGAACTAGATTAGCCACCCATGAAGAGTACTTGAGAGGAACTATGATCTTGGCATCTAATAACTTCTGCACTTCTTTTTCAATAACAGGAAACAAGGCTAGACTAATTCTCCTTAATTTCTGACGAAAAGGTTTAACATTCAATTTTAAAGGAACTTTATGTTGTATAATTCCAGTATCATATGTTCTCAATTCTTCATAAAACCATGCAAAGACATCAACATGTCCCTTTAACAATTTTATATACCTGTTTCTCTATTCAGCTATAAGTGCTTTCGAAATTTTCACCATTCTAGGATGTTTTGCCGAGCCAATGTTACAATCCACCACATTCTCTTCTGAAGAATGTACAACAAGTTTTAAGAGTGTATCATCTTTCAAAAATATCCTTTCTAAAGGTACCAAAACTTTTGGGATGAAATTACTTTTTAATTCAATGATTTTGTGTCCAGCTATTTCATTTTCAGCAATCTCTTCCACATCTCCATCCTCATCATCTTCCTCTTGATCAATCAAGGAATTAGAAAAATCATGTGTAAGCTCCAAAAAACTCTTAATTTCAATGTCATCTTCAAAGACTCTCCACTACTTTACATTATCAGGTACAGATGGTCTGTATCTAACCTCAATGGGATACCTCAATTGTGTGGTTTTGGGAATTTTAAAATGTGTAGCAACTAAGGCTAATGAATCTGTAGTCTGATTATGGTTTCTTGGAATAAAGGTAATGTTAAAAGCTACAAAATAATTCTCAATCATGTCCCATACCTCATTTCGATAGACTTTCAGCAAATCCTGTTTCACTTGATAGTTGTTCTTCACTTGCTGAACAACTAATTCAGAGTTGCCATATGCAGAAATCTGTTGAATGCCTAAATCCTTGGCAGCTTTTAATCCTAACAGCAAAGCTTCATATTCAGCAGTGTTATTCATAGTAATGAATTCTAATTTATACATCAGTTTTACTATTTCACCTCCAGGGGATGTGAGAAGAACCCCTGCTCGAGCACCTTCTTTGAAAGATGATCCATCAAAGTATAATTGCCAAAGCTCATCCTCTTATTCCTTACTGCATTTAACTGGCTGGTCCTTTTCAACCTGTAACAAACCAGCGGTATTGTCATCATCACCAAAATGTAACATGCAAGTACCTAGATCCTTATCAGTAGCATACAAAGGATGGTCTGTAGGGTTCTTGTAATTTGTTACAATATAGGAAAACTGAAGCTCTCTGTACAGCCTTTTGTTTTCTCCTCCAAACACAAGAATGGTAGCATATGATAAATCCATTTGTAAGGTTCCACCAACTTTCTTTGCCCAGGACCTAGAGAGAAGTAACCCAAATTTAGGTGTAATATCAACTACCACTACATCCATGATTACACTTTTCATGGGTAATTGAGCCAAACTGACAACCATGTCCTTATTTACACCTAAACACTTCACAGCTTGTGAATCAAATGCATACAAATAATGATAGGGTTTGGTTATACTCAGACCTAAAGCCTCCATAACAGCCTTCGGCATTAAATTGTGTGATGCTCTTGAATCTAACAAACAGTTATGTATCATTTGTTCATGGACTGTCAAAGTAATGTAAAATGGAGGTGAAGCACCTGCTTCATTCTTAGTTTTTTCAGCCAAGGCTGCTCCAATAATAATCTTAGGATTTTCTTCTTGCAAATTCACTGTATAAGAAATAGGCTGATTGTTTGCTGAATTAATCATTTTAAGAATTGATTCTTTATAAGAAGGATTTTTCATTATTTCAGTTAAAGGCACCGGCATATTTAACTTGCCTAATTCATTTTCCAAGATAAAAAATTTCACAGTTCTATTTACCTCTTCAACCTCCATGTTCTTCCTTTGTTTTTCTGGAATTTGTTTTTTCTCTGACACATGATCAGATTGCTGCTTAGCAGGTACAACTACCTTCTTTTTTGGGTTTTGTACTACTTGTTTTGGACCTGACCTCAAATTCACAGTTTTCTTGGGTTCATTTTGACAGACATCAGTAGTTACAACAGTCATTTTCAGACTCAAATCATCCTCGGTTTCAAACATATCAGGATCATAGTATTCTGCATTTAAAAACTCCTCTTCAGTGAGAAAACCCTCGGACAATATTTCTCCAAAATGGTTCATATCTTGATTTGTGTCTTCAAATAACACTTCTTCATCAATCTCTTCTTCATCAACAACATTGTTCTGAAGAGGTGGTGGTACCCTTTGATCTTCAGTCTCTCTCCTTTCTCGCTGAATATCATTATTTCTTCGTTCTCTAGGTATGAAGCGAGGAGAAAATTGTCTTCTGATTTGATTTTGATTATTGGGGCTTCTTTCACCTTCTTGGGCATGCTTGCTGGAATTTCTTTATAGTTCTAACTTGTTTAATTTTGTATTCAAAATCTTCACCAACTTAGCCATCTCATCAATTTTCTCTTCTGCAGAATGAGATGCTAAACCTCCTGGAGCTGCTTCCTTCTTTCCTTTCCTGTCATACATCTGCTGAGCTGCTTCTTTCTTCAATCTATTGGCAGCCAATATGTTAGACTCTACCTCCAATGCTGCATCCTGCATGTTTAGTAAAGAAACATGTCTTCTTTCTCTTAGTAGTAAGGAAAATTCATGATCGAAAGCGTTTGCATATGTAAGTTTTGCAAATGTTTCTGAAGGCTTTATTTCTGCAGGCTGTGCATTTTGTTAAATCTCTTTGAAAAATCTGCAATGGTTTCATCCTTCTATCTCCTAAGGGCTCCAAACTCAGCTATATAATAAGTGTGATCTTTGGTGTCACGCCATTGTCTCATGAAGAGGTCTTGAAGCTCTTCAATGATGGTGATTGAGTTAGCCAGCAGCTCCCTAAACCATTTTTTGACATCTCCATCAAGACTCTGCACAAACATTCTCATCCATACATTTTCAGCTTTAATATTTTGGTTATCAGCATAACCGAGAAAGGCTTCCTAGTGCTCTTCAGCTGTAGTTTCTTCTTGTCCATTAAACCTAGGCAGGTATTTCTGATAATCACCTCCAGGAAGTGCATTCAAAGGATGAGGCAAAACTAATGGTGCATATCTGGCTGCAACCATTCGGTCCATCATGTCTATAGGCTGATTTTGGGCTGCCATTTTAAGGCTGACTGACTTCGGTGATGGAGATATTTGGCTGGAACTTGGCTAAAAGGGGGTTTTACCTACTTTCAACTAAAATAGAGGTATCTTACTAGGAGAGACTGTTTTAGCTTTTCTAAAATATTGAGGATCAGTGAAAACTTGGAAGTTACTGACAGGAATTATAGGCTTTAACCAAGGTGAAGTTTCTTCTTCCTTTCTCAAAACAGATGAAGGTGATGAACCATCCAACTGGTCAGGGTCACATAGGGCTGGTAATGATTGAGACCTTCTAATATTCCTTGTTGTTTTCAATATCTATTCTGGGTCTAAAACACCCAGCTACAAAGGTGAAATAGGTATGTTTCTAGTTCCAATTCCCCTAGTAGACACTATGACAAACTAGTGAAAAGTAGTCTATAAGATATGCTGGTTTAAGTTCACCTCTTAAAACCACTGAAATGATAAGTATCCCAGGGAAAAATATGTTTTCAACTTCGTTCCCCGGCAATGGTGCCAAGGATGTTTGCACCAAAAATTGTTTCTAGACTACGAGAAAACAAGCCAACATAATCTCAAATATTTTAGTAAAACAAAACAGGGTTTTTAGGGTTTTTTGGTTGTGAAGTTTGGTGACAAGAGGGAAAGCATTCATAACCCAAATAAGAACTAAATCACAAGTAAATAAAAAATGAGATGCATAACATAATAACGATGTATCCAACAAAAAATAACATTGAAGTTCATCTACAAATGGCAAGCACTACAAGCATAAAAACTATAAACCAGCAATGAAATTACCAACTGTGTAGCTAAACAAGCTATAAATGAAGCCAAATAACAGACTGAAGTGTAAATTGGAGCATATATTTCATAATCAGTTCCTCAAATACACATGCGATTCAATTAATTAGCTTATCAACAAGTCAGCAGACCTCCTCTAGCCAGCCAAAATTCAAACCCTTAGTCCTCTTTGTGACCTCCCTTAATACTATCTTTCAAACTTCAGTTAAAGGCTAAACCCTAACTGCTTTTCAGCCTACTCATCGAAATTTTTTTATCAAAATAATAATTACAAAAGTAAAATATTCTTCAAAACATAACAAATAATTGATTTTGCTAACAAGCCTGATAGATCTTTCGCAGCCTCTGCTAACAAAGCTATCTCTTCTAACGCTTGGGCCTTTCTCCTAGCCTTTAGCTGCTCTACTTCCATATCTATCATTCTTCTAGTAAGCTCTTCATTTTGTTCCTGTAGATCTCTGATGGTCTGTTTTAACCCTGTAAATTGTAACTCTGTACTTGTTTTTCTTTTTAATGCCTCTTTTGAGACTGTAATTAGTTCCTGATAGTGATTATTCACCTCTTCTAGGTCTTCTCTGAGTCTTTTATTGGCCATAATCAAACCATCACTTGTCTTCTGCATATATTCTACTTGATGTTTATACTGCTTTATAGTTCTCTGTAAATTTTCTTTCTCTGACTCAAATGCTTTATTTCCTATTGTACTTTGCAGCTCATTAGGAATCCATGGAATGTTAAGTATTCTATAGATTTTTTCATCTTCAGGGAGCAACTCTCTAGGAGTATCATGAAAACTTCGGTTTTCTTGAGTCTCAGTTTCACCAGGAACATTTTCATCAACCATCAGTTTGTTTTCTGAGTGAGAAACCTGTATTTCATATTTTTGTTGCTCTTTTAACATTTGACCTCGTATTTCCAAAAATACATCAGACAGTTTGGTCTCAGTGAGGCTAGATTGTTCTTCTGATTTCATTGGTTTTTTCCCTTTGTGGTCACCCTTACCAACATCTATCTTTTCTTCAGAGGAGGAGTTATCAATCACAGTTACCCCCTCTTTATTCAATTTAGGGTTTAGTCATTTCTTCATGTTTATCCTGGGTTTGTTTCTGGGTCTAGTCTTTGGTCTCCACCCTGGAGAAAGTTCTCCTACCATTTTTAAAGTTTTGACTTGATGGATGACAGAGGCAAATTCCTTAACTTTAAGCTTCCTTTTCTTTGGTACTGTTATCCTATCCTCCTGACTGTGAAATTCTTTCTTAGTGCCAACCTTATTTTTATCAATGACAGGAAACTTATCATCCTCCAACAAGTATGTTTCATCTTCTGACAAGACTGTAATTGGACTTTGTTTTTGGACTTTAGTGTTTTCTTCATCAGCTGAAACCTTCTCTATAAGTACAATCTTCTCATCAACGAATGTCTCTGCTGGTGCATCATTCTGAACAGGCCGAGTCTCCTTGTGAATAAACTGCAAATCTTTGTTCTCACTGTCATTTGGATGCTGCTTAGATTCACAATATTCTTTTGCAAGTTCTGCAACTTCCTCTAATTTGACACATTCTTCATCTTCAACCTTTACTTTCTGTCTTAATTTTTTGATCAAGGTCTTTCCTTTATCAACTTGCTTTCTAGTAAACTGTCCTTCTTGACTATTTTGAAACCCTGACCAAAAAAGGAAATATTCCCAAGTTTTTCCTTCTTTCTGCAAAACACTGTTGATAATAAGTTTGATAAGTGCATGGTGAAAGATGGACTATCTAGTATGATCTTGGTGTTCTTTGATTCTGTTAGACATCTTCTATAGGCTCTTTAGCAAGAAGAAAGGCAGGTTCATCTTTGATTCACTACTAAGGTGTTGAAGGAACCTGAAATGGTATTTAAAAACAAAGGCATACCTTCCTTCACATGTAATATAACTTTGTAAAACCTTGATAGGTTCTACCCATTCAGCTCTGAAGTTATGAATAGGCACTCCCTTGCGCCAATCTGGAACAATACCAGGCAATAGATACCTTTGTGCATTAAAAGTAAATGGCACTTTCTTAAACCAAAGTTCTCCTTCATTTTTAACCCCTGTTGCCTCAGCCACCAAATCTGCAGTCAATTTGAATTTCAAACTATGAAAAGATACAGTATCTTTGTCATAAAACTGAGCAAACTTGTGAGAGACTTCAGCATTGTATCCATCAATTTTATTAAAAAAGATCAGCCATCCAGCATTTTCAAATAGTTCAGCACATCCTGGAAATTTATCTATCCAACTGAGATCAGTGGGCTCGTCCCTATTGGTTTTCCCACTCCTCTTCATCTTTTGTATGGTTTTCAGCACTTGTTAGTAATTTCACAGCCTATTTTTCTTCAAGTTTGCACAGTCTTGGCAGTCAATTTTCCTTCAAACTACCACAGTCTGTTTATCTTCAATTTTACATAGTCTATCCTATCACCAGTTCAGGAAATGATTTGTGCCAAGTTTCAATAATTTGGCTTAAACACAGAACCAAAAATCTCCAACAGTGCTGCTCTGAACTTTACTAACTCAAATGATGCCTATTTAGACATTTTGACTAATATCTCATCATTGAAAGTTTTTTTAGTAAGTAAATTCATGTCTTCCTTTAAAAATTTGACATCATAGGGCTTAGCAGAAAAAACCCCAATTTTAACAAGTCATGACAAAGGTCATGCAGGATACCTCATTCAAAGCTTAATACAGGCATTGGAAGTTGATTCCTTGACCAGCTAGATGTCGAATTGAACGCTCCAGGTGTCTTCAACTCTCCAGATCGCTTCTAACTATCACCGCTGGGAAACCCTAATTCTTCTTTCAACTGTCAAATTCATGATTTTCAGCAATATGTCTCCACAACAGCATCCACTAGCTTCGTAATCTTTAGTTTGAGAACCTCTTCCTGAAATTTTTTCCTCGTTCGACTCTCTGTCTTGATTTGATATGCATTTGCATCAAACTGCCATGATTTCCCTCACACGATGACCAAACACCTGTTTACATGATTATCCTGGCAAGACACGTATCAAACTTGCTAATTGATGTGATTAATTTCCTTAGGAATGAAATAATTGAAAAAATCGAAGTGAAAAATGACCAATTGGAAACTCGTGACTTTCTTGTAGTGCGCCAGTGCATTATTTTCGCTCTTACGCTACAAGAAAGTTCAAACATATAATTTATGTCATTTGATAACTAATCCATCTTTAAAACTCAGTTTATATGATTAACCTTTGATCTTAGTGTCATTGATGAAACCATTAATCAAAATATACCCTATAGAACCCTTCAAAAATGAACTCTACTCAAAATTTTCATAAAAGCAAGCTTTAAAAACATAGAAAAAAACCAAAAATGATGAAGACCTAAAGGCATAAACTCAAGTTTGAACTCTAAGCCAAAATTTCCTAGAAGTAAGAACATTAGCAAAATTCAAAAACACAAACAAAATATAAAACTAAAGAAGACAAATTCATGACTTAACAGAAGGAATAGATTATGAAGAAACCTTTGCACCTGTAGCCAGATACACTTCCATCAGATCAGTACTTGCGCTGGCTGCAGTGATGAAATGGAAGATACCCTGGATGGACCTCAAGACTACTTTCTTGAATGGTGTAGTGGAAGAGGAAGTATATGTAGAACAACTACTCAGTTTTTACACACATGACAAGGAGTCTCATGTGTGCAGATTGAAGAAATCCATGTACAGTTTGAAATAGGCACCCAAGACATGGTACAGCAGAATTGACAACTTTCTATCCAGTTTGGGCTTTGCCAAGAGTAAAGAAGATTCCAACCTTTAATACAAGGTTGAAGATGGTAACCCAGTGATGCTTCTACTATATGTAGATGATGTATTTGTGATAGGTATGGATGGGTTGATTGCTGATACAAAGAGAAATCTTGCTCCTGAGTTCAAAATGAAGGACTTGGGTATGATGCATTATTTTCTAGGCATGGAGGTGTGGTAGAGTGCAGATGGAATCTTCTTTGGACAAGGGAAGTATGTATTAGAGATCCTAAAGAGGTTTCAGATGATGAACTACAAATCCATGGCCACACCTATGGCATCGAACCTGAAGCTATTGAGCGATGCTTCGTCAGAGTCAATTGATGCTACGATGTATCGTCAGATGATTGGGTCCTTGATGTACCTGACGGACACGAGACCAGACATTTGCTTTGCTGTTAACACCTTGATCCATTTCTTGACAGATCCGAGAAATGTTCACTTGATTGCTGCAAAGAATATTCTGAGGTACCTAAGGGGTAGAGTTGATTATGGGCTCAAGTATGATGTGAATCAAAATATTAACCTAGAGGGTTATGTTGATTTCGATTGGGCAGATAGTGCCATCGATAGGAAGAGCACTTCAGGGTGTTGCTTCAGTATGGGATTAGGTGTGATCTCTTGGTTTAGCAGGAAGAAAGCCTATGTGGCACTGAGTACAGCTGAAGCAGAGTATGTTGCAGCTTGTTTAGCTAGTCACGAGGTAGTATGGCTAAGGAAGCTACAGTATGATGTATTTGATCTCCAGTTGGATGCTACTTGTATACATTGTGACAACTAGAGTTGTGTGAAGTTGTCAGAGAATCCATTGTTCCATGACAAGTCCAAGCATATCGAGATCAAGTATCACTATATCACGAATATGGTGCAAACGGGAGAAGTGAAGCTCTAGTATGTTCCGACGGACAATCAGATAGCTGATGTGTTTACAAAGCCATTGGCTAGAGTGAAGTTTGAGTACTTCAAGGAGAAGCTTGGTGTTCTCCAAATCGAGGTTCCTTCCAAGGGGAAGTGACGAGTCCGGAAGCCATTCTGACAAGCAGGTCAGATGTAAGGGCTAAGCCATTCTATCATAGTGAGAGGATTTGGTTCCTTCCATGTCATATATGAGTGCTGAATTCCATTATGGGAATGGAGGTACCTTGTCAATTACCAGGAACACTCAGTCTGGGAGTAAGAGAGCCATTCTAAAGAGCAAGTCATATGTAAGGGCTGAGCCATTCTATCATGGCTAAAGGATTAGGTTCCTCCCATGTCATATATGAGTGCTAGCCATTCTGACGAGTCGGTTAGATGTAAGGGAAACTACCACTCTTCGGGAGAGTGGAGGCACCTGGTCCGTTACAAGGTAGCTCAGTCTGGGACTGGGGGCCATTCTGGCGAGGGTGTAGGATTTGGTTCCTACCAGGTCAGATGTGAGTGCAAGCCATTCTGACAAGGGTGCAGGATTTGGTTCCTGCCAAGTTAGATATAAGGGAAACTTCCATTCTCCAAGAGAATGGAGGCACCTGGTCCATTACTAGGTAGCTCGGTCTAGGACGGGGGACCATTCTAGTGAGGGTGTAGGATTTGGTTCCTATCAAGTCAGATGTGAGTGCATGCCTTTTTTACGAGGGTGTAGGATTTGGATCCTACTAGGTCAGATGTAAGTGCTGAAGCCTTTTCACAGATGATAGTGATGTCCTATCATGCTGGTGAATGTGAGTGCTGGGCCTTTCTGATGTGATTGTAGGCTCCTACATGACCAGATGTGAGTGTTGGGCATGCATTTCTGATGACTAGGTCAGATGTAAGTACTGGGCGAGCCATTATGATGAGTAGGTTAGATATAAGCACTGAATAATACCTACATGATGGTTAGGCCTACAACCAGCATGAAAGAAGGATGGATATGTAGAACTTCCTGTGATGAGAAGAATCATGAGATAACACATATGATAATGACCAGAGGAGGTCCAGATCGAGCCATGATCCAGATCTAGTTATGATGACTCCGAGAGATCCATATTGAGTGATGATCCAGATCAAGTGATGATCCAGATCTACCAGTGATGATCCAAATTGAGTGATGATCCAGATCCAGTGATGATGTCTAGTGATGATTTGAATCCAGTGATAATGTCCAATGATGATCTAGATCGAGTGATGATCCCGATCCAGTGATGATGTCCAGTGATGATCCAGATCCAATGATGATCCATATCCAGTGATGATGATCTAGATCCAGAAATGAAGATGGCATGAATATAAAGATGACTTGAAGATGAATATGACTTGAATATGACTATGACTTGGAAATGCAAATGACGAGAAGATCCAAAGAAGAAGACCAATGATGAAAATTGTGTCGAGAGAATACCTTCCTAGTTAAGAGGGAGTGTTAATGTAATTGTAACATTGGAATGTATTCACTTGTATTTCTTATCTATTGTAACCCGATGTTTATTCCGGGATGCTATCATGTCATGTCATGCCCCTATGTTCCGATCGAGAAGATCTATAATGTAAACAAGTCATGTCAAGTCATTGTGGGTAACGCTCCTATTGTCTAAGGGTTAAAGTCCCCGTAGTTCTGGGGCACTAGGGTTATCAGACTCTCCTAGAGAGGTTGGCCCTAGTAGGGTTTTAGTCATGCTGAGATTAGTATAAATAGAGAGATGGAATCTCTATTTAGCACACAACAAAAACACACTCAAGTGTAGCACATAGTTGAGGAAGGAGAAGACATTGGGGCTAGACAAGAAGAAGGTTATTGTTGTCAGGAGATCATCTTATTGTTTTGGGGTTTTACCTTTTGTGTTGATTCTATATCTAAGGAAGTTGCAGGTTTTTCTCCATTTATGGTTTCCCCGAGGAAAAAAACTGTTTTCATTGTCTCTTGTGTTTTATTGCTGTACTTGTTGTTCTCTTAGTTAAAGATCCTAACATAATGCTAGCTTGAATGTTGAAAAGCTAACAAATTTTGCAACACACTCCAACTTAATAAGCATTTTGTAGCACCAATCCATTTAACTGTGAGTTCTGCAGCACTTGTATCTTTCACATAGTGTTGAGCCATAATAAAATACATAATTTGGTACCATAGCATTCCACAACATAGTATTTGGAAACATATGATTCAGAAACATAACAATCTACGGAATATAATTTGGAAGCATAGCATTCTACAATGTAGTATTCTACAGTATACCATGCCACAACATATTTCACATAGAGATGAGCCATCATAAAATACAAAATTTTGTAGCACACCCAAGAGGCCATCAAGAGGAACACCCATTTCAATAAAATATACCTCCATGTTGTTTGCTAAATCTTTCAAAACTTTGAAGAAAATAAAAAAAACATTTCTATAAGTGCCGATGTATTTTGAATGGTGACTGCATGCTCTAGTTTGATGTGTCTACAATTTTTAATGTTTTTTGAAGGCCATTCGAGGTTTTTACATCTCTTTCTTTGATTCCCATTCATTGTTTTGTTTCCAAACTGGTGCCATAAACTACTCACCTTTTGGGACGTTTGCTACAACCCCACATATAGCTTCATGGGTTGACTTTCTGCCAATTGTGTGGGAACCTTTCCAAATGATTGGGTCTGATATTTGGTCAAGGAATCATATCCATAGGTATTTAATCTTGAGTTGGATCTTCCCACAGTGCTTCTATGGCTTTGCAATTCCACGCACAATTGCAGGGGTTGAATTTATACCAAATAGGTGTTTACATTGCTGAATTCCTCAGTTTAACATTTTGGTTAAGGATACAAATGCATTGATAGTTGGATTTCATTTCAATTCCCCCTACAATTCCCGTGCATTGTTACAACTCCATAAGGTGTATTTATACCAATTACTTGATACCCTATTGAATGCCTCGGTTTGGCATTTTTGTCAAGGACCTACATTGGAATTCAATTTTTTTTATGAAGATCACATGAGATTCAACTTTAGAGTGGTCTCTCTCATTCTTTGTCTTTGTATATATTTTGAATTTATACCAATTACTTGATACCCTGTTGAATGCCTCCATTCGACATTTTTGTCAAGGACCTATATCTATAGGTTAAGTCATATGGTTCATGTTTGAGTTTCAGAACCATTTAATTCCATTCAAAGTCTAATTTTTTTATGAATTTTGGATGAGATTTAACTTTAGAGTTGTCTCTCTCTTTCTTTCTCCCTCTCTCTATATATATTGCTTCCGCAAGGAAAAAATGATAACTTTATTCACATAAATATGGAAACGTTACAACTGTTACTGTTGTTCAAAACAACTCTCTAATAAAAATTGGAGATTTTAAAAAATCTTTTGCATTGCAATATATGAGAGTAGTTCTCAATCATCAATTTACCAGAATATAGTAAAAAAAAGGGATCTTGGATCATCCTCAAAGATAACAAAATTTTGATATTGAAGAGGATCCTCGATCTTTTTTTGAGGAAAAAAATTGCTAAGTGTCCAATGAGAGCGAATCTCACCATAGATAAATTATCGGTTTTATGTTGTGTGTTTAGATGCATATGGAAAATTGTTTGAGAGAATTGCCCCTTTCACAACATGGGGTAGCTTGGATGATCTCATTGAGGCATGGAGTTGACTAGGGGATGCTTGGGTTGCAACAATGTACTGTCACTCTCTTCTCTTGCATGTATAGGTGTTTCTTTGAGCTTTTAGAGCATCTTGAATACTAAGATTAATGTTTCATCCCTTAAAAAAATTGGAGGTATGGTTTTTTTTATTAAATCGTAGGTTGTACTTGATGAATTGGAGAATAAGAGGAGACATCTTCCCAAGGAGGATTGGTAGTGTTGATGTTTGCTTGTGGAGTATCTTTGGAAGAGATAGGGTTTTAATGTATTCCACTCGCCAGGATTTTGAAAAGGTAGAAGATTTTACTAACATTGAGATGTGGTTTTGTATGTACATGAAATTCATCTTTGTACATATATATGACGTTTTCAACTATCCAAAATTGTCTCTATTGCAGATTTGATTTTCAACCAGCTATGTCTTCATAGTCTATTAGTTCGAGCACTTGCATTCCTTGCTGCTTTGACATAATGTAAGGCTGAAGTTGTTAAGTGATTTAACAATAGTATCGAAGCAAAAAGGGTCAGATTCATTTCTATAATTTTAATTTCCATAAAGTGAATTCCATATCTATTTTATTTGTGATAGGATTTCTTGAGAGGGATGAAACCTATTGAGGTTCCTAGTGCATTATTTTAACACTTTGGTATATTTTCACCCCAAATCTCTACAATTTCTATTTAAAAATCATATAACCTCTCATTTGTCTCATACACCTCAACAATTTGGATTTTTTGACTTAAAGTTTTTCTAAGTTACTGACTTGAAGTTTTTTCTATGTTATTGAGTTACTTCTGGTAGTCTGGACTCCTTGGGGTGATATGTAGTGTTGAATCTAAGTATTTGATAGAATGAGTTGGATAGTTGTTTTGGAGAATATCTTGGGAAATTTCAAGGGTTAATTTATTTGGTTATAGTTTTTTTACAGAGCTATTACATTTTAGTGTTTATAGATATTTTTGGAGATTATCTTCTTCTTTAAATATCTTATCCTATTTTAAAAACTAAGTAAAATATTATTTTAGCCCTCTTTTTTTTCTAAATTTGTCTACAAAATTGCTATTATGTTTTCATAGAAATTGAAGCAACCTAGAGCCTAGACTCTAGTTATTAGTAAATTAAAATTAGTAATTACATGACTAATCTTGTTATGTTTGGACTTTCGACTATAGATCCTAGTTACATGTGTCGATGATATATTTCCAATAGCATGATTATCACAGTACAAAATCATTGGTGATAGATAAAATTTGCATCTATAAATAAAAATGTTTTAAAGAAGCTACAATTTAAGACTATGTCATGATAATGCTTCATTACTCTTTAACATGTCCTGTAAATATGCATATATTTCCAATATTTATAATTTCTTGGAACAACTTCCCTTGATTTATGGATCTTGACAATGTCTACTTTTGCTTTACCTTTCAAAACATCTTTCGACATACTACAAACATTTTCCTAATGCAATAATTTCATGTTAGGACCCCTCAAATAAATATTTGCTTGTTTATGAAAATAACAAAATGAAGCTAAAAATATACAGTGTTAGTAGTATGTCTGAATGAAGAAAAACAACATTAATAATGAACATTTTATGTTTGATGAACATTTTTAATTTAATAATGTAAATTAAAGTAATATTCAAGTAAAATAATGGGTAATAAGAGTTCACCTAAGGAGACATTGAGAACAACAAAACAAAGTATATAAGATCATCTATCACATAAAAACACCATTTTTTCTTCTGAAATATCAAAATGTTTCCCAAGGCTCTATGTAACAAGTTCCAAGGGATGAGTGAAATAACAATAGTTAAATTTCAACACTACAATTATATATAGGAGAATAATTTTTATAAGTCACGAATACATTCTATGACAATACTGCTTCAAAGAAATAAGTATGGGAAGTTGATAATTCCTTACCATTCATTGAGCTCCTCTCTATTTCGACAATAATTTAATATTATATACTGAACAAGACCAACCACGTGAAGGTGGAAGATATTCTAGCCCTTTCCCCCCCTCAAATCACTCTCAATTCCCTATAGCCAATGCATGTACTTGGAAATTTTAAAAAATGGCCTCCCTATACCCTTGTTATAGCGGATTTCACCACTCCAGGTGAATCACACTTTGTATGGCCTTCCCCTGTCTCATTGTAGACTCTTTAGACACCATGGACCATATTTTATCCTTTGATGTTTCCTTGATCATCCCTAAAACTATATAAAAAATGATATACACGGATTTTTACCTGATAACCGTGTACATACGTGGGTTTCACCCCTATAACTACGTACATCGGGATGTGTGCATAGTCCAAATCCTTTTTGGAGTTTTCCTTGACATGTATCCGACTCATTTGACTCCTGGCCTTCCATATGCCTTGAGATCGCTTAGATTCGACCCTTCATTATCCCTTGTGAAGCTATATAAGGAACCCCTTGGTACATTAAAGGCATATAGAGAGATTGAAAGCAATGAAACTATAGTCCATTGTTGCCAGAATTTATGCTTGAGTCTGCATCCCTTTGTCCCTTTGGAGCACTGTTGTGTTCTTCCCAAGCTTGCCTTTTTCTAGTGAGCTTGCTATCGTGAAATGGAGGATTGAGGTGGTGGAGACCCAAGTGGGGGATTCAGTTTCTTCAGTTCGCAGACGTGCCGTCAGAGATTGTATCTATCTTATAATCTCTAATTTATATTAATAAGAACTATCTTTTCCTGTACAATGATGTGTATTTGATTGAATATTGTATCCATTGGAATATGTCAAATGCTTTTACATTATTGATTATATATGCTAGAATAGATCTAACACCATGATATATAGTATGCTTGTATTGTTTACTTGTTGTTGAGGAATTATTATATCAATTCAAGCTGAAGATTGGAAAGCTCAACGGGGATCTACTTCAACCATCTAGAATAAGATACGAGGTTTGATCCTTTAGTGTTAGACATTTTATTTCTATTGCATATTGGGAAAGATTGATTTCTGGAGTCAAAGCTGTCTGTTGTGGCACCCCAAGCCATAGGAATTTCTCTCCGTAATAGAATTGGCGACTCCACTGGGGAGTTCCTAGTAGTTGTCCTTTGGGGGTGATTTTCTCAGCATTCAATGTATTTGAATTGCGCTTTCTCTCTTGTTTCTGTGTCGAGTCTGGGGGCATGTATGCCTGGTAGAGTTTGATTGGAGTGAAGTCTGTCTTAGCCTATCTGTTTTCCTTGTTTTATGCACCTTTTCTTCTTGTACATGGGTTTTTGATTTACAGTCGCATATACACGCGGTTTCCTCTGTGATTTCCGCATATACACGCAGGTTTACTGCGAACAATTGCGTATACCCTGGATTTTTCCCTTTTTGTGGAAGTTAATTGGTTACTGGGTGAATGTTGTTAGTTGTTGAGTCTCCTTTGGCACTTCCTGAGTTTGTTTTGACATCTGGTTCTGACTGGAAACGTTTTTTTTTTTAGCCTAATTTTTTTTTAGGTAAGTTCTTGTCATGGCATTTTTTATTTTTTGTTTGAGATTAGTGCATTAGAGTTCTTTTACCTTAGTGCTTTGCTTGGATGCTATCTATGTGTGCTTGTAGAGTCTGAGGGTGGTAGAATCATTCTCTTTCTTTTTGCATCTCTTATATTTTCAAAAAATCCCAAAACATTTGCTTATCATAATGCATTGCATTTTGCACTTTGCATTGTACTTGCACTAGATCTAGATTTGCTTTGGAGTACTAGTTAGGACTTCATATAGGAAAAAATTTCATTCATCACTTGAAGAAGAATTGTGCATTTCATGTAGTAGCATACCCTGTTTACATGGACACAATGCATTTGCATTGATTGTTATGGTGTGCATTTTAATTCATGTTGCGTCATAACACCACTAGTTGCACGACCATATCCTATTTTCGACTAATAAAGCCAACTAAAACCAACGCTAATTAAAATGAATTACACTCTTTTCTTTTCTAGGGTGCACCAACAAGCTTAGGTTTTAGGATCTTGGAATAGTTCATTGTAAGTAAATTCTCCAAGATCACTAAACAACAACATCTAGGTGTCTGTCCAGGGATTGTGTGAAATCCTTGGTATAACCATTGTTCTCAGGATCCTCCTCTCAAATAGGAGTTAAGAACGAGGCAGTGTGAGTGGTTATTGATTGGGATGACCCCTAGTAATAACTGAGTAGCACCAGAGATATTTCCTGGATTGTATTCGTATCTGGGGGCTCTTTCAAGAGTTTTGAGCTTTGCTACCCTGCCCATACGGTCAATCCCGCCTGCGACTGTCTGCCTGAGCTTTGATTATATTGAGGTGACCTTAGTGACCTTACCTAGGATATCGAGGGGGTACTTGTAGAGGTTATTCTGCAGGTGTCCCGGCCAGGTTGGGGTCGGACAGTACAGTCTCTTTACCCGTTGAAGCTGAGGGCCACAATAATTGGTTACGTACCTCCGCTTGTTGTGTATGGGAGTCTCAGGCCTCTCCTAGGAAAGAAATACCTGCTTCATTCGGGAGCTCACTTATCCATCCCTTGTTTGCTTGCATTTGGCTTTAGATTTTATTAGTGATTGCTCTATGCATGCTAGTTAGCCTAGGGTTTACGTAAATAGAGAGTCTTTGATTTTTGTTGAGTCATTGTGGATTCGAGTGCGGTTCCGCACCGTTCTCGTCGGTTAGCAGGACTTACGCCTTCCACTTCTCCTCCTCCTTTGGGAGAGATACCTAGACAGTCTAGGCGGAATATGTCACACACTGATTCACACACCATGGAGGATCATTTAGAGACTATTCTGGAGCCACCTCCTCTCCTTCGTGTTGACGATGGGGAATTTACTCCTACATACAATCCTTCACCTGACCTAGCTGAGTTTGGTCCTGTGATTTCCCAAATAGGATCTTTGCATGATAGACCTACTCACTCCAGGGTTGATTCCCCATTGACACATTACCGGTATGGAATTCCACAAGACGCCAAGACTCACTTTGAACCTCCTAGCACTAGCTACGGTAGTTATGCTACGATTGGTTTTTCTATGCACGATTTGAAATTTCATGTCGAATCCGACTTTGATCCTAGCACTATTCCTGGGGGCAATCCCATTCCTTACCTTGCGGAGAGGTTTGGGAGTACTAGTCATATTGCACCTTCCATCCCAATGGTGGAAGCTCCATCTCATCCCCCTCCTAGGTCTAGGGTTAGCGACCCGATTAGGATACCAGGTCCGAGACGGGTGACGATAGGCAGTAGTACGTATCTTATTACTCAGATTCCTTCGTCCTCAGTTTCGAATTCTTCAAATGTACATCCTCCACCTTATCCACGTGATCCTTTGAGCCGATATATGGCTACGAGTCAGATCCATACTGTGGTTACTAGGCCGATTGTGTCTCAAGTTCATATACCACCCGCCGCTTCGGGAGGCTATATTCCCCCTCATAGTGGTCATCTTGTTACATTGGGGGCATATGCACCTACTTCTGGTATGTATGTTCCCCATTCCGGAGCTTATCTTCCTACCTACGGAGTGTCCCATGGGACGTCACATGCGATGACCTATGGACCTTATTACGGTCCACAGTATGGACAGGTTTCTTCACCTTACGAAGGCAGGCATAAACAACCTGCTTACTCTCCTAATTATGGCTTCGTAGCTCCTACTAGTCAAGGTCCACCTTACTATGGTACTTCCACGTCACCTTATACAGGTCAGACAGGAGGAGGACACTATGGCCAAGGCCATGGTGGTGCTCAAACATATGTGAAACAGGGAGTAGTCCATCGACCTCATAATCCTAGGCTCCCTTTCGTCACAATGCTTAACCTTCCTGACTTATCGAGACTTACGAATGATCCCGTGGCTCATGACCCGGCTTGGACGACTGTCCCTACCAAGCTTCCTTCGGACATACCTAAGTTCGAAGGCAAACCGGGAGAGGATCCAAGCGAACACATTACCATGTTTCACCTTTGGTGCTCTTCGAATTCATTACATCAGGACTCAGTCCGCTTGCAACTATTTCAATGCACCCTCACAGGGCCTACTGCGAAATGGTATATAGAGTTACCAAAGGGAGCCTTTACCTTTTTCGATGATCTTCCAATGACTTTTCTTAATCACTTCCAGCTACCAGTGTGCTATGATGTTGGTACTGAACTCTTGTCGACATTTCGGCAAGATAAAGCCACCCATATTTCTGATCATATTCAGGAGTGGTGTAGACGGAAGAGATTAATTAAATCTTTTATAGCGCCGGAGTTCCTTCTTGAGTGGTTCCTCAAGTCTTTATTGCCATATATCGTGAAGGATGTTTCTACATTCGGAGTGCAGAATGAGGAACAAGCAATCTTTAGGGCACAAAAACTGGACTTGATTTATGCTCAGTCCGGTTTGTTGTATGAGATTATTCCCAACACTCCTAGTTCTAGTTTCGATCCCAAATTCAAACCTGGACCACATGCCGATGGCATTGTGGGTTGTCCAAGTGCGAAACCTGCAGATTCGGTTGCAAAACAAGTTAGTCAATTTTCGCTCAACCAGTTTGCTTCGGGACAAGCTATGGCTTCATCTCAACCCACCCAAATGGAGAGTGTACTTTCTATGCAATCGTCGGACCAGAAGGATAACTAGCAACCCGGACGGAATAGGAAAAAGGGTAAGAATAATAATTGAAAGGGTGGGAATAGGAATGAGAATGCTTCCAATAATGACAAGAAAGGTCAGAATGCTAGTGGGGACAAGCAAGCGAAACGTAAGTTTAAGTTCCCTTGCAAGCTATGTAAGGATGATCACCTCACTTACTTGTGCCCTAGAATTGATGAAGCTTCAAGACTCTTAGCACAAGGCCTAGCTGTGCTAACGAACCCTTTACCTCATAACCAGAATATGAAATCAAAGTCCTAGGAGCAATCTAGTGAGAATGATCCACCAGAGGCTAGTGCTCGTGGGTGCATTAACATGGTCCGTGCTGCCAAGGTTGTGACTCGTGCGAAAGATTATGGATCATCACAACCCAACCAAGGCAAAGAACCCGATCCACCAGGAACTCCTTTGTGAATTGAGAAACCTGCGGATAAACCTGAGGCTGCACCTCGCATTCCTAAGGGGGTACTTAAGTGCTCGAGGCTTAATCCAAATGCTCGAGCCGCCCAGAATTATTCAGTTGTTGAGGATTTGGGCCATACTCCTTGTGCGATGTCTGCATTGGAAGTGCTTCAGAGTTGTCCTTCACAAAGGAAGGCTTTGCTTTCTGCTCTTGCTATGAACGGTGATGATTCTTCCTCAGCGATCAAATTTGATACCTGCAGGTCATCATCCTCACTTGCCCTACTATGTGTTGCTTTTGGTACACGTAGAATGTCTCAATATGATCGTCAAGCACACTGTGATTAACGAGGGCGCTACTGCATCTGTGATGTCTTTGTCCTATTGGAAGGGTCTTGGTTCTCCTGAGTTGTCGAAGTCAGCGACTATGTTAACTACTTTTGATGGGAGATATTTTAGGCCACACGGCATCATTCCATCCCTTAAAGTCCATTTGGGAGGGAAGACCATTGCGATAGAGTTTGAGGTGGTTGATGCACCCCTCGACTACAATCTCTTGCTGGGTCAGAACTGGATGTATAGTATGCAAGCCGTTGCTTCTTTCGTGTTTCGCATTGTATGCTTTCCAAATAACGGGAATATTGTAACGATTGATCAAATGACATTCAAGAATTCCCCTATTACTGCATCTTCGGGAACTTCGGTTCCGGTCATTGAACACTCTCAGCCGGCAACTGGGAGTGTGGGTGTAGGCATGTATCCATCCCTCATGGGAAGCTTTAGTTGTCCTGCGCTAATTCTCATGATGGGGTCTTGTTCCGATAAGGCTTCAAATTCTACGAACTCAGTGTCTTTCCACATGACTCATATGGGAGATCCTTGGATTCTTCCTACACTGAGTATTTCGAGTGAGCCTGTCGAGACCAATGTGCTGCTTCCTGCAACCATGACAGCTTATCAAGCCAATATTATGAATGTTGCAGATCCTTGTTCTTCTTCTTCGTGGACGGAAGAGGAAGACCCCTATGTATTTTCGGCATGGGCAGTACAGTCTTCTCATGCCCACGAATGCCTGGATACGGTTTTCCCTTCAGATGAAGCAATTATCGAGGCTATTTCGGGCGTTGAGCCGCCATGGGAGGAACTTCATCATAGATATTATTTCCTTCCACCGCTTGACTGTTTGGAGCATGAGGATTATAGGGATATTCTTATTCAGAGAGTTGGTAGTCCCATGATTCCATTAAGCTCTCCTGGTCAGATGGCTGATGGGAACATGGCGAACATATATTCCACGATTTCTATCAACATCTCTCAAAATCCTGGCACCATTGAGAATGTCTATATTGGGGCGGATTGTTCCCAGGTTGAGATTCTCGAATATACCGAGCTATTCAAGGAATTCTGTGATACTTTTGCTTGGTCTTATGATGAGATTCCAGGTATTGACCCTCGGATTGTCGAGCATGAGATTAAGACTTACCCCAATGCTAAGCCTATTTGACAATGCTTACGTACCATGAATCCTAGGAAAGCACCCGCCATTAAGGCAGAGATAGAGAAGCTGTTGAAAGCCGGTTTCATCTATCCCGTTCCCTTGATAGAGTGGGTTTCAAACCCCGTTTCGGTGGATAAGAAGCAGGGAGCGATCCGAATATGCACTGATTTCCGCAATTTAAATCGTTCCTGTCCTAAGGATAACTTCCCCACACCATTTATAGATCATATTTTGGATGAGTGTGCGGGTAGCGAGGTGTTCTCCTTTATGGACAGATTTGCTGGGTAAAATCAGATCCAAATTAAACCTGAGGACCAACACAAGACTGCATTTATTTTTCCTTGGGGAATGTTTGCATATCAAAAGATGCCTTTCGGCCTTAAAAACGCTGGAGCTACATTTCAGCGGGAAATGACCTTGATTTTCCACAATCTCAAGTCTATTATTGAAGTATTTTTGGATGACCTTGGTGCTCATTCTCGTATGAGAATGCGTCATTCCTATCACTTGAGATTGGTATTCGAAAGATGTCGACACTATTCAGTTCGATTAAATCCTCATAAGTACATCTTTTGCGTAAAGTCAGGTCGTTTATTAGGATTCATCGTTTCAAAGGAGGGCATAAGAGTCAATCCCTTGAAGGTTGAGGCAATACTTCAGTTGTCTCCACTGAAGAATATTCATCATCTTCTGTGTTTGCAAGGTATGGAAAACTTCTTACGAAGATTTGTGGTCAAATTTGCCAATTTGACTAGAGGCTTCATGCGTCTCTTGAAGAAGGATACTCCCTTTGAATGGGATGAGTGATCCCAGGAGTCCTTCGATGCACTTAAGCGAGCCCTAGCATCAGCCCTGGTGATTAGTCCTCTGGATTATAGCTGTGATTTCCTATTATATGTGGCCGCATCTTTAGAGACGATTGGTATGGTATTGGTTTAGGAGGATGAGGAGCTCCAGGAGCATGTCATATATTATCTAAGCCGAAACCTTATTGATGCAGAGATTCATTATTCTCATGTTGAGAAGCTTGCTTTAGCGACCATACATGAAGTTAAGCGTTTGAGACATTGTATTCTCCTTCGCCAGACCTCGGTTGTGGCCCATGTCAATCCGTTTCAGTTCATCCTCACATGAAGGATGATTGGGGGAAAGTATAATAAATGGATTGTCATCCTGCAAGAGTTCGATCTCGAATTTGTTTTGGCAAAGTCAAAGAAGTCGTTAATTTTTGCAGAGATTATATCAGATTTCCCGAGCAAGGCCGAGGAGTCGGTTTGTGAAGATATGTTTGTTGATGAACACATCTTCTTAATCTCAACGTCTGACCCATGGTATGGAGATATCATAGTATATCTGCAAACACAGAGGACCCCTACTCACCTCTCGCGAGATGAACGACGACGATTATGTCATGTCTCTAAGAACTACCTTATTGTGGACAATACTTTGTACCGCCATGGGGTAGATTCCATTTTATGACATTGTTCAACTCATGAGGAGGCTGAGGTTGTGCTGAATGATTTCCACGAAGGGGCGTGTGGTGGTCATTTATTTGGGATTTCTACAGCTCAAAATATTTTGGGAGCGGGTTATTTTTGCCCGTCGATCTTTAAATATTGTGTTGATGCGGTCAAGAGGTGCCACCCTTGCCAGGTGTTCGCACGGAATATGTGCTCAAAGCCTGCCCCGTTACATCCCATTATCACCGCCAGTCCCTTCACCAAGTGGGGGCTCGATTTTATGGATTGCAGCCCAGCTTTTGCTGGGGGGCACCATCATATTATAGTGGCTGTGGATTATTTCACGAAATGGGATGAGGCAATGCCTACAGTAAAATATTATGGTGAGACATCCGCTCGCTTCGTATTCAACCAAATCATTACTCGGTTCGGGATTCCGAGAGAGCTTGTCACTGACCATGGCTCGCACTTTCAGAACCGTATGATGGAAGAGTTGGCATCCAAGTTAGGGTATAAGCAAGAGCACTCCTCTTCTTACTACCCCCAAGCGAATGGACAGGTTGAAGCAGTGAATAAATCACTTAATTCCATTCTCGAACGAACCATCGCACAAAGCAAGACGAATTAGCATATTATGTTATACCCTGCTTTGTGGGCATATCGAACCGCGGTTAAGACTGCCACTGGTTTTTCTCCATATCATCTTGTACATGGAGTGGAGTCGATATTGCCGGTTGAATGCGAGATTCCTTCGTTGAAGCTAGTTGTGGAGCTCTTACCAGACACTTCACCTTTGGAGGAGCGTTTGGTCCACCTCGAGCAACTTTATGAGCAACGTCGAGATGCCTTGGTGGCTCTAGAGGTTAATAAGCATCGCATTAAGGTCCAATATGACAAGTCTATCCATCCAAGAGTGTTTAGTGAAGGATACTTGGTCCTTTTGTGAGATCAATCGAAAGAACGCTTGGGGGCGGGTAAATTTAATCCTATGTGGCGTGGTCCTTACGTGGTAAAGCGTGTCTTAGAGAAGGGTGCCTATGAGTTATTCGATTATGAAGGCACAGCTTTGGCGGAGCCTAGAAATGGGCTCTATCTCAAAAAATACTATGCATGATCTTTAGCCAAGGCTGCTTGTTGTATATTATTGTACAACTTTGCATAGTTAGGTCTTTTTATTATCGTGATCGGGTTTGTGATTAGTTTTCATTTCTTTTGGCAGATGTCAATGGAATCTTCCACCTACATAGGATTCATGGATGGTGCAAGCCATCACACTCAGCACTCAGCCTCTGCTGCTTGGGTGATTTATACTCCTATGGGTTAGCTACTATCTTCAGGAGGTGTATGTCTATGGCCATCTTCCAATAATGTTGCTGAATATAGTGCCGTTATCGAGCTTCTACGGGATTGCATTTCACATGGTGTTCTATCTCTTGAGGTACATATTGATTCAGAGTTAGTAGTGTCATAGCTCAATGGTTTGTACCATGTTAGAGATCCGACTTTATTGAGAAGATTCTTACATGTGAGATTGTTAGAACGGCAATTTGACAGTATTACATATATACACATTCCAAGAAATGATAATCAAGTTGCTGACTCATATGCTAACTACGTGTTAGATTGGCATTTGTTTCATTCATAATAAATTAATCATAAACATTTTTACACATGTAAATAGATAAACCGATCACCATAAAACCTTTTATATATATAAAAAATGTGGTAATACATAGTGTCATATACAAAAGTGGAGCTTTCAAATATTCCATCATATAATACACGGTCATACAAAATATATCCACTCCTAGGTGTCTAATCCTGTGGAGGGGGAGGGTTGTGATCATGATACGTCACTACGGCTCTAGCTAGCCACCAGAATAAACGCACGCATGTGCGTGGCACGCCCACCACCTGTCGCTGCATGGCCTTAGGAAACTCCTCGACTTGCACCATGGGAACTCTATGAGTCAGTCACACAAAGTTGGTATGAATGCCTTGGAGCGTTCGCTCCACATCCGCACCTGTGATGTCATCCCCTCTTCCCCTCTGTCTATGATGTGGGAAGCCCTCTGGTCACCATGGTCCTACATCTGCACATGAATGGTAAATGTCACTATGTATTGTCACACAAAAACATGTCTTTTTGATTCCACATAATCAAGAAAATACAAAAAAATGAAATAACTCAATTTTTTTTTTAAAAGAGTGAGAGTCGAGATTCGGTACCTATATCTCCATATGATGATCCTGGTGGCAATGGCATGTCCAGATCCCCCTGGAAATCTATCCCTCCATAAGGGTAGTCATCTATGACAACAATCTATCGTCGCCACCATGGAAAGAAGTCAGCTGGATATGGGTTGGCCACCCTACCATCACCCAGTCTGCGCATAGCATCTGCCCAACATCGTTGGGCCGGATCTCGAACCCCGTGGAGAGGAACGTCCACTCTAGGGCTCAATCCTGGAAAACGATCGAAGAAAAACATGCTCAATATGCTACTGAACCTGAAGTTCCATATCCTACCTGGCTTACACTCACTGAGATGATGTTTCATGTTTCTCAGTAGTGTAGTACTCTAGTCATATATGGTCGGTCTCATACACTCCACCGCATAGTACATCAGTGGCCATAAGGCCTGATGGAGTGAGGCTAAGCCTGTTATCTTGCCCAGCGTCAGTAGTATGGCCTTTAGGCCCAGCACCTATATAGCATTCGTGGGGACTTGACTTCCCACCTTCTCAGTATCTGGGTAGCAGTACACAGCTACGTACTCATCGATAGTAAGCCCACCGCCTGACCCACCTCGGGAACGAAGGTTCACCACCTCCCCTCGTCTAGATATACCTATGATGAAGTATATGTCTTCCACCTCTATAGTGAGTGACATCCCATCTATCCTGAAGGACTCTGAGTTTGGATACCAATAGTTTACCAGCATCTCCAGCTGTCTTGGTTTGGCCCTCAAGCCACCAAGGCACCAAAACTTGTAGAGTCCACATCTTCTAAGAGATTATTGAGCCATCACGTCAGCCCTTACAGCTTCCTCTACTTCACCATGCTCGCACTCTCTCCATTCTAGCACCATCCTGCAAGAGAAATTGCCACTTTGACCATTAGATTCTTATATATTTCCTTGCGCGGCGTCATACGTGATTGTTTTACAAACATCTGCGTATGTACGCGGTTTCTAGCCTCTTTTCCATGTATAGCTAGTCCTATACATGGAAAAAGCTTCGATACCCGCGTGGCCCACAACAGTCATGTAGAGATGGCCTGAACTACCTCATTTTTCCATGAAAATCAACAAAAATTATATTGAAATGCATGAGGAGAGCATGAGTAACTACCTGGAAGAAATGGTTGTGAATTCCACCGGTTGCATCTCCTGGAATTTGCAGTTGAATATCAGAGCTCCAAGGGGTAAAAGTTTCAAATGATTTATATTTTTTACTATTTATAGAAAAAATTTCAAATATTTGAAAAATTTTACCCCCTTTCCTATAGTTTTGACAGTTTCTAACCATTTTGTACCGTTTCTGACATAATTTGTGATGTAGAAGACCATTTTCACTGCCGTTTCAGCCATTGGATTGACCCGTTTGTACTGATCTCAGGTATAATGTCTATACTGGCATATAGGTTAGGTTCACCATCGTTTTCATTTTTCATGACCTTATGACCATGTCACTATGACCTTAGGTACGAACCCACTCTATTATGTCACAGAACCTTCTTGCTGCTATAGAGGTGGCATGATGTGAGTGGTAGAGCTTCACCTTACATGGGTACCCTAGTTAGGGCCTGATTTTCATTTGGTGCCCATGCCGACATTTTCTCCTTTAGGGTGTGGGAGTCAATTGTATAGTACCGCCATGACATTTTGAAAGAGCCTCATACTCCTCTTGATCTTATGCTGCCCTTTCTCCCTCCGGACTCCCTTATGTCAAGTTGTGAATGCATTATCATGAGCTTTTCCTTCCTTATTGAGCTTTATGCTAGCTATCCTAACATTGTGTTTCAGCCATATAGCCTGAGCTTGTCTCATGTCTAGCCATGCAAAGCCATTTTTTATATCCGTCGCAGCTTGATGTCCCTTTTTTATTGGGAGGGGATTTTCCCCCGAGTGTCGATATCCTACACATGTATCCTTGCATTAAGCATAGGTATGTTCCACTGCTTGGAACTAGTTTGTTTGCCCTTATGACACTCATCTCCTCCTAGTATGTAACTATAAAGCTTGTTTATTCTTTTTTCAAGCTTTTAAAATAACTGAAAAAGTCCAAAAAAAAAAAATCAAAAAACCAAAAAGCCGGACAAGGAAACATGTTATATTTGGTAGCTGTCGAGTCGTGTCACCTTTGAACAGAGCACTGTATATCACATCCATTGGTTGGGTTATAGTTTGACTTAGGATCTGTACTCATTTATCTGAGTTTATCTCCACCGACTTGTTAAGCTTCCAGTCCCTATGGAGCCTCTGTTGATGCCTCATGTGTCAAAGAGATGTCCCAGTTTGTATATCGAGTCTATGCTACCTTCATTCAGTCACCATACACCGTTATGCTCTTGTTCAAAGGAAGTTGAAACCTGTGTCGGCCATTCCTCAGTTATCTTGACTTTGCATGTGGCCATTCCCAGTACAGTTACTGGTTTGTGCACTTTATGATCAAGTCCTTCCACATTAGACAGCTTTGTTGAGTACCTCATGTTGGATGATGGGGGATGCCTTAATTCCATCCTTCCAACGGATTTAATCCCATCGACTTCAGATCATTTATTCTGGGATTGGAATCTAGAGTCCTTTTGAGTGCCTTGAGACTTGCAGTCATCAGTGGTAGGTTCTCTCGCCATCAACAGTTTCTTGGGAATACATCAATGTCCCCTAATCGATGGATTCTCTCAAGTGTTCAACCTAAACACATCTATTCATACTTTTTAGTTTGCACTCTAGTACCTTGATTCCCATTATCATTATCGATGGGTAATCTCACATCTGTTAATGGTATACATCAATGACCGGTAATTAGACGATGGACTACTATGTTCGACCTCAACACCTTTATTCGCATAGTAGGACATGTACTCGTAGCAGTTTGTGTAGAAGACCTTCCAGACTGGCGGCATCTTTTATATGCTACCTCCTTGATCATGCCAGTTTTCATGAGATTTCAGCTCTCGTGACTTGATTCCAGTGTATGTCAGACATTTCCCGCCACTATGGAGATCTTGATCTATTGTATATCTTCAGCCATTTTGGAGATCATGGTCCTTTGTATATATTCATCATGGAGACTCTGATCTATGTATATTGTACGTGGCGACCACATATGTGATATCATGTATTATGCCTATTCATGGCCATTGTACTCTTATGTATCTGGGACTGCTATATGTACTTGCAGTTATATGCAAAGTTGTATCATTGTACTATGCTGATTGGGTGGCTGGTCTTCCATTTGGGATCCTTCATCACTCCACTTCTGGGATGGACTTATAATTTATTTCGGCCATCGTATGACCCCTCTGACCTCGCACATTAGGGGGCATCTGTTATAGCGGATTTCACCACTCTAGGTGAGTCACACTTTGTATGGCCTTCCCCTGTCCCGCTACAGACTCTTTAGACACCATGGACCATATTTTATCCTTTGATGTTTCCTTGATCATCCCTAAAACTATATAAAAAATGATATACGCATCTTTTTACCCGATAACCGCGTACATACGTGGGTTTGACCCTTATAACCGCGTACATCGGGATGTGTGCATAGTCCAAATCCTTTTTGGAGTTTTCCTTGACATGGATCCGACTCATTCGACTAATGGCCTTCCATATGCCTTGAGATCGCTCGGATTCAACCCTTCATTATCCCTTGTGAAGCTATATAAGGAACCCCTTGGTACATTGAAGGCATATAGAGAGATTGAAAGCAACGAAACTATAGTCCATTGTTGCCGGAATTTATGCTTGAGTCTGCATCCCTTTGTCCCTTTGGAGCACTATTGTGTTCTTCCCAAGCTTTCCTTTTGCTAGTGATCTTGCTATCGTGATATGGAGGATTGAAGTGGTGGAGGCCCAAGTGGGGGATTCAGTTTCTCCGGTTCATAGACGTGCTGTCAGAGGTTGTATCTATCTTGTAATCTCTGATTTATATTAATAAGAACTATCTTTTCCTGTCCAATGATGTGTATTTGATTGAATATTGTATCCATTGGAATATGTCAAATGCTTTTACATTATTGATTATATATGCTAGAATAGATCTAACACCATGATATATAGTATGCTTGTATTGTTTACTTGTTGTTGAGGAAGTATTATATCAATTCAAGCTGAAGATTGGAAAGCTCAATGGGGATCTACTTCAACCGTCCGGAATAAGGTACGAGTTCTGATCCTTTAGTGTTAGACATTTTATTTCTTTTGCATATTGGGAAAGATTGATTTCTGGAGTCAAAGTTGTCTGTTGTGGTACCCCAAGCCATAGGAATTTCTCTCCGTAACAGTATGGGAAGTTGATACTTCCTTACCATTCATTGAGCTCCTCTCTATTTCAACAATAATTTAATATTATATACTGAACAGGACCAACTACGTGAAGGTGGAAGATCTTCTAGCCCTCCCCCCCCCCCCCCCCCCCCCCCC